>CM052805.1:14205482-14347979 GCA_028533885.1 Nasua narica | reverse complement strand
TTTTTTTTAAAGATAGCACTACATATTGTTTTTTAAAAAAACTCATACCTTAAAAACATCTTGTTTTTCCACAAAATATTTAACTGGAATAATCTAGCTCATCCCTTAACTGCTATGTACTAGTCCCATCACATCACTAGATTATATTTTATTATCCCATTTCCTTGAAGATGGCATTTAAATTGTTTCCAGGCTTTACAAAAATAAACAGTATCTTTGCAAAGGTGGATTAAGAACTTAATTTGCAAGAATGCTCCTTTTCAATATTACTAGACTTTCCTTGATTCTTTTCTAAGTAGTTGTATCAATTTATTCCACTAATGATAGAAAAGATTCTCCCTCTTAACACCGCCAACACGATATATAAGTCTGACGGGTAATGGCATCACATTGTGATTACAAGTAAAGATCAGTGTTTCTGGCTTCTGCCTCTGGGAATAGGCTCTTCCTATCCCCTGCCCACCCATTTTCTATTTGTTTGTCTTCTAATTTGTAGTTCTTTATTTTTTTCCAAATAACCCTCTCCATGTTATGTGTGTTGCAAACACTTACTGCCAGTTACCTGAATTTTCACTTTAAGGCATAAAAATATTTTCTGGTGTTTTCACTTTTTATTTACTGTTACTTATTTTTAACAGACCTTAATTTACCACCAACTGCTTCGATTCCACGGGTTATCTTGAAAGATGAAGCTCCTTTCGTAGTCTGGAAAAAGAAAGAACAATTGTGTTTTTGGTAATTTCTTCTTCTTCTTTTTAAAGATTTTATTTATTTATTTGACAGAGTGGAGAGAGATCACAAGTAGGCAGAGAGGCAGGCAGAGGGAGAGGGGGAAGCAGGCTCCCTGCTGAGCAGAGAGCCCAATGCGGGCGGGGCTCGATCCCAGGACCCTGGGATCATGACTTGAGCCAAAGGCAGAGGCTTAACCCACTGAGCAACCCAAGTGCCCCTGTTTTTAGTAATTTCTTAATGCCAAGTTTGCAACCATCACACTACATCACAATCTAAAGTCTAATTGTCATTAGATTCAAAAAGAACTTTACCTAAATAGCGGATCCTTTTTTAGTTTAAGAATTCTAAAACGAAGTTTGCCAAAAACACACAATAGCTTTTCTTTTCTGTAGGATCAAGATACCATAGCATTCCTGAACAGAGTGAGGTAGTAAAGATGCTTACCAAACTGGATGCAAGACGAAGCAAATGAGAGGTTCCTAAGTTGTTGGAGTCCTCATATCTACTGCCTGCTTTAATGAACAAACCAATTCTTGATGCAGGAGCATAGTTTTCCAGAGAAGCAATCACTAAGCCGTTTGGTAATTTGGTAAACTGTATTTAAAATAAAGTGAAATGTGATCAATGCTTTTATATTTTATTTTATTTATTTTATATTACCAAAGACAGAAAGGGTATGGGTTCCAGTGAGCAACTCAAGGGGACTGACCTCAAGGTCCTGAGGAGGTGAAGGCACTCCTGCAGGGGCGGCCGTGGCTTTCACTTTGGGAGCAACTTTCAGGGAATAAAATCTCTAAATACAGAAAAGACAGGTTACACACATTTCTCTCAAGAAAAGTGTCCTAAAGAAAAGTGTCTTGTATTCGGGTGTGCCTAAGCAACAAAAGGTGTTCAGCAATAAAATAACTTCATGGGAGGATTTGGCTAACTTGTTACTTCCCAACCACTCTAAAATTTCTATTTATTTGTGATTTGTAGAGCCTGCAGGAATACCTAATCCTACATGTTCATTTTTTTAGAATGTAAAAAACCATTGTATTTTCTTTTCCCTGTTAAATATCTCATTAAAGCTTCAAGTGGTTCTTTCTGGCTCCAATGCTTTGAAATTTTTTGAAGAAGTGTAGGACTGCCACATCCATACCCGTTTACAGATTTTAGCATTACTATTTCCCTTATCTGCCCAGAGTCTCATTTTAGTTTACTTCCCAAGTGAAATGACTTCATCTCTACAATCATTTTAGTAACCTTCAAAAAAGACAAAGTATACCAACGAAAATTCTTCCAAGACCCCAATATTTCACACAGTATCTTCACTCTCTTTGGTGCTAGGGTAAGACCACACAACCAAGGGTTTTATTTCTTTGACTAATACACACTTATATAATCCTGAGATTAACAATAGCTTTAGCTACAGCAGATTCTCAGTTCATTATATGCAGCCCCTGGAAAGGTAAAAGGGTCCTCTTAAGTGCCGGATAATGGATCCAAAATGCATAACTTTATTGTTTTTTGGGTAAATGATATACAATGTCATAGAACTCATTCTAAGGTTCATGCGGTTATTAGAAGAGATGTTATCCCCAAATCAAATGAACATACTGCTGGAGTTTCTGGAGGACTCCCATCAGAGGCTGCAATGCCCCGCTCTGTGATGGCCTGAAGAGCTGTTATATATTCAACATCAGTGCTGTATTGAGTTGGCTCCCAGTTTTCACTTCCTATTAATACTTTTTAACTCTAAATTACAATTAGCTTTGTTTTACCATCAATTTCGTTCGCTGGGTGTGATATACTTAACCCTACTCGTGATTTCACCTTTTGATTTTCCAAAAAGTAAAATTTAAGCTATGTGAACAAAGCTGTTCCAATATGAACCCTCTACAGTTCCATTGCCAAGACAGATTTAGATTCTTTCACCTCAAGAAGCAGTGAAACTTTGCTTATGTACTGCCTATAATTTGTCCCATTCAAATCAGGGGCAAAGAATTATCCTCAAAATTGTCAATTACTGGGTAACTTTAACAAAATAGATAAACTTATATATAAATAAGTGTAAAATAAGTAATATATTACACTTAAGTAATTAATATTACAAATAATATCTTACTTTTGTAAAAGAAGTGATATAATTAAAAACATCAATTGCTTTCAAGTTTACTGCAATTTGTTTACATTGGTCCTCTTCAACTGTTACCTTTGAGTTATCGACTGGAAAGTTGGGATGGATGGGACAGAGGAGATCTGGGGGTCTTTTGCCACTCTAACTAGGCTCTCAGAGTTGTTCATCACTGCTTTGTCTAGGTGTGCCAGTAAGGGTAATTTAGGCTATAATTTAAGTTACCACCATTTGTAAAAATCCACAGTTAATCTATTTCAACATTAGGCACAGATAAACTCCATTCCCTGTTCTTCTGCACCTCCCTCTAGCAGGTTACTGGTTACCTAGTAACCCAGAAACTATTGGCATTTTGGGCTAGGTAATTTTTTGATGTGGGGAGGGTATGCTTGTGCACTGTAGGATATTCAGCAGCACCTCTGGATTCTAGATGCCAGTTGCACTCCCCCACAGGTTGTTACAACCAAAAATGTATTCAGATATTGCCAACTATCCCCTGGGGGCAAAACTGGCCCAGCTGAGATTCTTAAAAGAGTTCCTCACTTCCCCTCTTGATAACCACCACTCCATGGTGGTAGCACACTGACATTTGAGGAGTTTGCTCCAAGTGGCAACTATGTTTCGCTTGGGCTTGGAGAAGTCGTCTTAAGCAGCTCCCCAGGGCCGACCAAGAGCCCCTCCTAGAATTCTCTAACAAGACGTTAAGAAAAACATGTTATCCTAGCAGAGCACCATAATAAGTTCTAGAACAGTGATAAGCAGTATACAGGCATTAACTCATTTCTTCCTTAAGATTTTACTCATAAGCCCACTTAATCGTTGGGGAAACTGATGCTCTGTGATACACTACGAAGCAGAGGCCAGAGCTGACAGGGTGAGGGTGGAGGGCTAGAGCTAGGTCTACGCCGGCCCTCTGCCCCCCAAGACTCGCGGTATCCCCCCACAGGCACACAAGTGCAGCAGTGACCTTCAGAGGTCTCGCCACTGAGTCGCTTCACCGCCGCTCTCAAGCCCTTTCCCTATTCTTTTCAGGTTTCCCGGCGTTACGTGTTTTCTGCTCGTTGCACGAGCTAGGCCTCCAATGCCCGACCCACCAAGCTTGCAGACCACTTGGCCCTCAGAGTCCGGCTGAAGGGCAGACGGAAGCCCAAGGCCCCGGAGCTCCAAACCAAGCACCTCCGGTATCACCTTGCTGACAAACTGCTCCCCAACCTTTCCTCATGCCCGCCGGCTGTGCTCACCGAGAGAGACCCGGCTCTGCTTAGCAGCTTCATGGCTCAAGCTCGCTCTAATCCACGGTCACGGCCAGCTTGAAGGAAAGCAAGATGGTGGCTGACGAAAGGAGTTTCCCAGCTTCCCTCGCGCGCTCTTTCCCACGCCTTCTACGTGAAGAGGACTCTCTATGCCGACCGCTCTCTACTGCTCCCTGGAGGAGGTTGGGCCAGTCCAATTCCTCCAAGACGCAGTATAGGCCACCGCAAAACTTTTGTAAGTAAATACTCAGAAGGTTACTTATTTTGCTACTTTTTGAATTCTCGTCCTGGCCCGGATATCCTGTATTCCGCACTCTGTAATCCTGCTCTACGTCTAGGACAGCCCATCACACCCCCACCCTGCCACTTTGGAGTCTCCCGATCCGGATTGTCCAATGAGACAGCCCCTTTTCTCCGGAGTCCACCTACGCCTGCTCCCGAGCTCCGGCACCTGCCGTTCCCTGCTAGTTTGTAGAGGAGAGCGGGCACTGTAAAGGAGAATCCTCCGTACCTATTTGCCTTTCTGCAGAGCCCTGGGCTTCGAAGCCAGGCATGACTGCGTCTTGCTTGCTAAAGTCTTCACTAGATCATTAGTTCTATGAGGGTAGAGGCCTTGTCCAATAAACTCGCTGCTCTGACTCCCGGAACCTGTGGGAGACTCAAATGGATGAATCCTGAAACCGAGGCGGTCCTCCCCACTAAGGTCTCTGCCCTCGTGAAATTTATATTCTAGGCTGGGGCTACGTAGGAAACAAAAACCTAACTATAATTTTCATATGAGAAAAAATGTTTTGAAGAGTAGGGGTGTGTGCTGGGGGTACTTCTGAGCTGAAACCTGCGTATTGGGAGTCCTGTCACTATCCGGGGGAAGAAAGCTCACTTTTCAATTAGAATTAACCGTGAAATCGCCTTGTGTCAGACATAAGGCGCGTTCTTTGCCCTTCAGGAGCTTACAGTCTCTGCTACTGTAGCACGGTTGGGAAACCAACAGCATCAATACCATTTGGAGTTAGAAATGCAGAATCTTCATACTGAATCAAAATCTGCATTTTACAAGATTCATATGCACATAAAATTTCAGAAGGGTTTGTGGTGCTGTAGACATTTACAAGGCATAGACAAACAGTTTAACTCTTTGGCCTGTGGCTGATTTACTTCACACATACAACTGTCTAACAGGATTTCAGGTGACATCTAAGACCCAACCTGGCCATTAAGAATCTGGGCCTTCAGCGGGCACCCGTCTCAGTCCATACCACACAGGAGAGTGACCCAAAGTGTGGCAGACTTAACACTAATGGTGTATGAGATGCTTTTCCATTGTTCATAAGTGAACACTGCTCCGTTTCAATAGTTGCACGTTTATTTTGAATATTATGGCAAGCAATGCTGCTAATGAGTTTCTTTAAATATATCAGCAAAAGAGTAAAAGTAGGTTTAAACAACATCGAGTAAACAATTGGTGATAGATACGGCAAAAATTATGAAGGTGTTATACCAATGAGTGAGGTGGGGGAAGCATTGCTCTGATCAAGGCTCCCACCTACTTAAAATTTTTCAATGATTCCCCATGTTTTTCAGGATAAAGTTCAAATTCATTAACATGGGACATAAGCCTGTTTCAATTACTTTTTAAGGATTACCCCCAAATTAGTTGCACCTGAGAGTCCAGTCATTGGAACTTCATCCAACAATTCAGTGTAGATGGGATACACACACACTCCTATTTAGAATGTTCCCTAATTCTTTAGTTGTAACACCACCCACACCTCAAAACATAACTGTGACCCAAACAAAATATTCTGTTCAAATGTGGTAGGAACTGAAATATAATTGATGACATCAGCTACATAAATAAAATTCTAAGTTTATTTGTATTTTGCACCACGGCAAAATTTCCTATTAAGCTGTACACGCCAAAGTAGGGCTGCCATCTTGTGGACAGGCCTGACACTTTTTACCACTGTCCTACCTACCTCAGTGACTGCTGCTTATATGAGGAGGAAGCTGTGTGTGTAGAGATGGGATACCATTATTAACATGTGTGATGTTAGGTGTTGTACATTTCCACCTTATGCTTTTCTTCAATTCCCAACCAGTCTTATAGCTAATTACATACTTATGGTGATAGAGGAGGCTGGATCCATGAGCTCCAATTCTCATTTTGTGTTGTCACTCCCTGTACCTTTTGAATAATTAATGCTTGGAGTAGTAAGGCCCCATAGTGGAGGGAAGTAGTAAAAGAGACTGGAAGACACAGAAGGAGAAAATGGGTGACCAAGAGGATGCAAAACAAAGAAGAAAAGAGAGAAGACGAGCATTCTCTAGATGAGGCTCCAGATTGCTTATATCTCCTTACTCATTACTGTTGCTTATTAAGTATAGTTTTAAAATCTCTTCCTCCTTTACAATACCCATGACCCAGACTAGCATAAAAACAAGAGTGTAGGTGACAGGAAACCTTGAAGTTTCTCTAGGTTGCGTTACCAGCTCATGTCATATTTCTGCCACAATGCTAGATGAGGTCTAGCAATGTCTTCTGCATAGAAGACATTGTAAGCCCTGGGACAGAAAATGAACAGTCAGGAAAAGACTAGACACAGAAGACTGGAGGAATACATTGCTGGAAAGCTTTGTTGGTTTTCTTACTGTAGAGTCAAACCTGACTCCATGGAGCCCAACTTCCTGCCTTGAGCTGCAGTTGGGTGGGTGTGGGGTTGTGGAGGTGGGTGGGGAGGAAAGTCATAAGGAAGAAGACTTTAGTCTTCTAAAGACTAAAACAGACTCCAGGAAAGTGGGTTTTTTTTTTCTCCCCTAAAATTGTATTCATTTATTTGGGAGAGAGAGTACAGGTAGTGGGAGTGGCAGGCAGAGGGAGAGGGAGATGCAGACTCCCCACTGAGCAAGGTACCTGGGATCATGACCTGAGCCCAGGCACTGAAGGCAGACACTTAAGGACTGCCACCGTTAACGGAGCCACCCAGGTGCCCCAGGAAAGTGGTCTGAACTTGGGAACATCCCAAGTTCAAACATGCCATTTGCCATGTTAGGGCCAGAGGCATTACTCATGGCTCCTCCTAATCCACTATTCTGATAGTCAGCATTTCCCCTCCTGTTCCTCTCAGAACCCCTTTCAAGCAAATACCACTATAGCCTGGAGTTTTTTGTCCCTTCTTGGAACTTTACTGTCTTTTATTGGTAATTAATTTTTTACTCATGTTTTAGCTTAACTAGATGAAAGAAAAAGCATTACTGGTATTTTCAGACAAACAGAAGTTAAAGGGATAGTATAATGGACTCCCATTTACCTAATGCCCAGTTTCAACCAGAATCAACATTTTATGAAACAAGATGGGATCAGGAAGGAGACAAACCATAAGAGACTCCTAAACTCACGAAACAAACTGAGGGTGCCTGGGGGGGTGGGGAGGTAGGGATAGGGTGGCTGGATTATGGACATTGGGGAGGGTATGTGCTATGGTAAGTGCTGTGAAATGTGTAAGCCTGATGATTCAGAGACATGTTACCCTGGGGCAAATAATACATTATATGTTAATAAAAAAAAAAAGAATCAACATTTTACCTTTCTTTGATTTTAAGCTCCTTAGTGGAGAGAAGTATGAATTATAAATCTTTAAGGTGGCTACAATCATAATTGGGGGCGGCATGGTTACTTAAAATTTTTTAAAATAAAGACCTAACATTTTAAATCCCTAATTTTTAAATTAGTGCACTGAATTGTACAGGGCCAGGGGCATGGTTATTTTTGATACCTCACTTAAGTGGTCAAGATCTGTAGTCAAAGCTGCTCTGGTTAATGTTTATTCTCCTATTATCTCTTGGGTCTGTGCATTTTATTTCATTTTTTAAAAGATTATTTATTTGTCAGAGAGAGAGAGAGCACAAGAATATAAGTGGGGGTAGCAGCAGATGGAAGGAGAACAGGCTCCCCGCTGAGGAAGGAGCCTGATGTGGGACTTGATCCCAGGATCCTGGGATCATGACCTGAGCCAAAGGCATCCTCCTACCCAACTGAATCACCCAGGTGTCTGTGGATTTGTGCATTTTATCAAACAGAAACACACATCCCTTTTGTCTTAAAAACTGCATTTCACTTTTCTCTTAGTTGTATGTGAGATCTACGTAAGTTTGCTATGCACCTTTATTGGTTGATATTAGATGAAAAGGGGAGAAACCAAGTGACATCAGTTGGGTCATAGGACTGCAAAGACAAGAAAGGAAGAGACCTCAGGGATTAACACCTTCCTGAGAAAGTCTAGATGCTAGTGCTCTACTTCTTAGGATGTTCAGTGATATCAACAAAAATCTGAAATTGTAGAAGCAGGTTAGGCTGATGTAGCTTCTTTTAAATTATTTTATGACACAAGTAGCCAAAGCTACTTTGGCAAGGAGGTCTTAACACTGGTAAGTTTAGGACAGAAAGGAAAGAGAAAAATGTTTATCATGTTTTTGTTATAGCTTTAGGAGAAGTCTTATTTGAATGCTGACATGACTGAAAATATGCTGTCACCTGGTAGTATTTTGTACTAACGTCAGGAAAAATTCCCCAGAGTAAAAATGACTTCTTAGATGTTAAAATTGCAAGCCTTAATTTGAGAATCCCCTGGAAGGCCTAGCCCATTTTTTGCCCCAAAGCCAAACACGCATCAGAATCATGTGGGGTACTTGTTAAAATGCAGATTCCTGGGTTCTCCACCACTCTGACTGAATCAGAATCTACTGGGTTTGGACTCCAGGAATCTTCATTTTAAAAAAAATGTCCCCCTGGTGAATCTAGTGCATAGTCATAAAGTCTGGGAACACCAGCCTCGCCTATCCCCCATGTAATAATTAGGATATAGCAAGAGTATATACCTTTACATTTTTGTTGCTCAAACATAAAGCACACAGGACAGAAAATTTACAGTCATTTTTATACACAGAGGGCTGGTGGGGAGGTGTCAGATGGTAGTTGGAACCACTGTTCAATTATCTTTAGAATTTTGGGGTTTTTTGTTTGTTTCTTTCTGTTTGGGCAAGGCCAGGAATACTTGCTCCAGTGTGATCTAATGATATACATTTTTTTTTTAAAGATTTTATTTATTTATTTATTAGGAAAGAGAGAGAGTGAGAGAGAGCATGAGAAGTGAGAAGTTCAGAGTGAGACGCGGACTCCCCATGGAGCTGGGAGCCCGATGTGGGACTCGATCCCGGGACTCCGGGATCATGACCTGAGCCGAAGGCAGTTGCCCAACCAACTGCGCCACCCAGGCGCCCTAATGATATACATTTTTAAAAATTTTATTTATTTATTTGACACAGAGAGAGAGAGAGAGATCACAAATAGGCAGAGAGGCAGGCAGAGGGAGAGGGGGAAGCAGGCTCCCCACTGAGCAGGGAGCCCGATATGGCGCTCGATCCCAGGACCCTGAGATCATGACCTGAGCCGAAGGCAGAGGCTTAACCCACTGAGCCACCCAGATGCCCCAATCACCCGCTTTCTTAAGGAACATACTCACAGCTCTCTAACTCTAGTGTGTGATTGATTTTTGATGATTCAAATGCTCATTCTGAATCTGTGATCCTGGAATAGATAGTATTAGTTACCATACCATATTTTCTCATTGGGTATTAGCTCCCTCCCCCCTTATTTTTTCAGATGAATACACTTTTTTTTTTAAAGATTTTTTTTAAGATTATTTATTTATTTACTTGACAGAGAGAGAGAGAGAGAGAGAGAAATCACAAGTAGGCAGAGAGGCAGGCAGAGAGAGAGGGGGAAGCAGGCTCTCCGCTGAGCAGAGAGCCCGATGCGGGGCTCGATCCCAGGACCCTGAGATCATGACCCGAACTGAAGGCACAGGCTTTAACCCACTGAGCCACCCAGGCGCCCCTACACTTTTTTTTTTTTTTTAAAGACACATTTATTCAGCGTCATGATCAGACTATTACATTTAGCAATCAACAGCATGGGTGCAAAAAAAAAAAAAATCTACATTTAAAACCCTTTGTTGGAATGCTTTACACTTTCCACAGAACAGAAACTAAAATAACCTGTTATACAATTAGTCACAAATACAGTCCTCGAGTTTTTTGCCCATACACATGAGTATTGTCTAAAACATGTCTTCTTTGTAGCAGCTAGGCCCTGCCACCACTGTGCTTAGCTGAGTTCACAAATCTGTTGTAACCTGTAGCTTCCCTGTCACTTCTCTGGCTCTCCTCTCCTGCTAAGCTTTGTTTCCTGGCAGTAATTAAAACCTTCTGCCACTGCCGTAGCTACTGCTGCTGCTGGAACCACCATAGCCACCTTGGTTTCGTGGTTTGGCAAAGTATTGGCCTCCACCACCAGATGAATACACTATTAAAGCAAAATTCTTCCAAAGAAGAAGTGTAATCTGCCTAAACACCACTACCATTCTTCTATTTCAAGAGGCAATTCACCACTGGTAAAGACTAAAGAGGAGAAATATAGAATACCCAATGAAATGCTACCTGGGATCAAATATCAGAAATCCCATACTCCTTTTTTTATATCACTCTTTTGTACACATATTACTTCATGCAGAGCTAACAACTAAAAAGAATATATATAAAAAAGAAAAGTAGCTCAAAATTTCATTGTCTTCCATTCCCCATCTCTGAGAGTAGAAAAATAACTAGCACACGGTTTACTGAATAATTCTCCTGCCCGAAAACAACCTCCATCACCACCACCAAACCCTCTTTTTATATTCATACCTCTGGGTATCTTTCTTATAAAACCTGTACAACAAAATCCAATCAATTCTTATGAAAAGCAGCATCATAAGAAATGCCATCTTCGCCAACATTGCAGGAAATTAACTGGGTATGCACTAAAGAGAAATTAGAAAATTTCCAGTGATTCTATAGGCTTGAGTTATAATCCTCGTTAATCCTATAAACTACTTACTAGGCAGCATTTACCTCTACAACAGTAGCTACAAAGATTTTGAGGGATGGTACATTTGCAGTGCCTATGGTAGGACCACCTCAAACTTGGATCTGTCTTAGATTCCAAGACTGGCCTAGCCTTCGCTACTCTCTCTTATCATCTTATTTCCTTTACGGCCTTTATCAACCTGTAAGTACCCTGTTTATTACCTTTGTTACTAAAATGTAAACCAGGAAAGGGGCACCTCCTCTGTGGAGTTCTTTACTCCGTGTTCAGTGTTTAGTAATATCTGGCAGAGGGTATGTGCTCAATATTTTGAAAAAAATGAATTAATCCCCTCCTGACACATACTCCCACATCATTTTTTCTGCTATGGTCTATGCAACGTTGATATCTTTTGTATCTCTTTTTGGTTTTTCTCATTTATGGCAAGTAGACTGTAAACTTTAGGTAGGGAGGATCTCTCTCTCTCTCTTTTTTAAAATTCAGTATCCCTAACATCCAAAGAGGGTCCTAACTCAATAAAACTTTGTTGGATTCGCTAAGGCAAATATTTGAATATACCCACCATTCATTGTGGTTCTGGTGGTGGTGCTGGAAGCATAGAACCTTTTATAGCTGCAGCAACCATTGCATCCTGGAATCCCCGGGATAGCCCTGGTCTCTGTAGCTCTTGTTTTGACATTTAACAATATAGTTAGACTGACATTTAGAGGCTTATTAACAAAATCATGGGCCATGAAAAAGCTGTAAAGGCACAAGATTTTGCTGATAAAATCTTTTAAATTCACTTTCCCAAATTCCTTAACTCTGTTAATGGTTCCTCAAGTTCAGATCCATGTGGCTGTTCTTTAGTCATTTATTCCCCACCGACTGCCACTAGGTTTTGCCACTTGTTTCTTTAAAAATGGTTTCTTATATGGAAAGGGAAGATATGGTCCATATATACAATGGAATATTATGCCTCCACCAGAAAGGATGAGTACCCAACTTTTGTATCAACATGGACGGGACTGGAAGAGATTATGCAGAGTGAAATAAGTCAAGTGGAGAGAGTCAATTATCTTATGGATAATTGTGTGGAGCATAAGGAAAAACATGGAGGGCATTGTGAGAAGGAAAGGAAGAGTGAATGAGGAGAAATCGGAGGGGGCAATGAACCATGAGAGACTGTGGACTCTGAGCAACAAACTGAGGGGTTTGGAGGGGAGGGGGTGGGGGGTTGGGCGAGCCTGGTGGTGGGTATTGAGAAGGATACGTATTGCATGGAGCACTGGGTGTGGTGCATGAACAATCAATCTTGTAACACTGAAAAAATAAAATAAACGTATTTGGGGAGAAAAAAAATGGTTTCTTACATTTATGGTACCTTCTCCCTTACTACTATTTCACCTTCATATATAACGATATCTTGAAAATGTTGTATGTGTAATTATAGCAATAGTTACATAATAGGCTGTGCTAGATATAGTCTTCCAAAATATATTTCACTCTTGACAATCATCATTTTTCCCTGAAAAAGTTTTTCAAATATGTGGGTTTTTTTTTTTTTTTTGATACCCCACACCACCATTGTGTACTTTTTTCTTAATTTTTTAGTGAAAGGCTCTGAGTACTGCATGCAGGCTGTGTAAAATCCTATTCTTTCATTCCCCTTCTTGGCTCTTCATCCAGATGTACTTTACCCTCTCCCCACCTTTTCATGTTTCACCACGGCCGATCTACAAAAACAGATAAAAAACCCCAGCAAACTTCTCTCCTGGCAAGGGAGTTAAATTTCACGTAAGGGCTGGGATAATAGTGACCCGATTGAACGAACTTATGAATGGCTTAATCTCTCCAAATTTTTATTTCTAAAAAAAGGTGCTTGAAATTTAATGACTCTCTAGTAAAGTAAAACATCAAAGGATAACCTTAGAAACTAATAAAAAGCTACCCAATTATGTTGCTAGAGAACCATAATTTGGGAAGTACCCTTGGCATCGTCAGTGCCAGTTTTTACACAGTTTCATCCTGTCTTCACAGTTGCTGGGGGTCTCTAAAGAAGGAATAAGTAGATAGAGGATCAAACTGGTTTGCACAAAAGAGTGGTTATAAGTTACCTATGCTTATTTAACTAATTTGGGAGGAAGGCAGAAGGAAGTCAGAAAACTAACGGACAAACTGTGTCATCAGAACACTGGTTTTAAGTAGAAGGAAGGTTGGAAGAATTATTTTTGTTTTAACTTAAAATTCTCCTACAGATGAAAATACGTATATTTTAATATGCCACATCATTCCCAACTTGTACATTATCTAACCCTCCTGAGAAGCACTTCGGTAGTGAGATGGGGGGAAAAAAAAGGGTAAAAATTTCAGTGAAAGTTTGTGTAACTTTAGAACACTCCCGAGCAAATTCAAATTCACACCAGGATAATGAAGATCAACATCTGGAATGTTAAAGAAAAAAACAAAAGGTACCCAGTCAGCTCAAAGCCCTTTTTCCCTTATGACTTTTTCTCAATCTGGATACTACTGACATTTGGGCCGGATAATTCTTCATTGGGGTGGGCTATATGTATATTGCAGAATGTTCAGCAGCAACCCTGGCATCTATCCTTTAGATGCCAGTGGCACCCACATTCCCAGCTGTGACAACCAAAACTGTTTCTTGATACTGCCAAATATTTTCGCAGGACAGAATTGGAGCTGGTTGAGAACTATAGCCTTACTGGAACAGCAATTCCCTTCTTTTGAGAAGCAGTATGTTCTTTTTTTTTTTTTTTTAAGATTTTTTTATTTATTTACTAGAGAGAGAGAGACTGAGAATGAGAGGGGAGAAGGTGAGAGGGAGAAGCAGACTTCTCACAGAGCCGGGAGTCCGATATGGACTCAATCCCGGGACTCTGGGATCATGACCTGAGCCGAAGGCAGTCGCCCAACCAACTGAGCCACCCAGGCGCCCGAGAAGCAGTATGTTCTTAATCCCTGCAAGAATTTACGAGACTAGCTCTGAAGGCAGATAAATTGAGTTTATATCCCAGTACACCACTTTTGTAATCTGAGGAATTGTGGATAAGTTACATATCTTTGTCTGTTTTCTCATCTGTAAAATGGGTATACAATGGTACCTATTTAGTTCATTATTAGCTGAGCTTATATTTACATAGTGATTAGTACAGTGCTTACATTTTAAGTCCTCAATATCAATGAGTATTATTAGGGACTTACAGTTCTGCTGGCTTATATGACACATGCAAATTAGAAAAAAGGCACTCCATGCCACATTTATTTATGTGGTAGCCCTTGGAGAATTGATCTTCTCTCAGTCTAGACATGAGATCTATATGTAAGTTGAGATCTTTTTTTTTGTATGTCAAAATGATTGGCATACACGATCTCAGTAAGATCAATCCGAATCCTTCTAGTCATTTTCTAATTTGAGTGGGATAAAATCTTCTCTGATGGTAAAATGTAATGAGGTGAGTCTGTAAACCAGAAGCAGCAACATCCCACTCTGGGAGTAAAGACTAATATAGTCGAGGAAATTAACCTGACACGCAGAGAGAAAGGATGGCCATTCTTTATGTACAAAATCCTCACAGCTACCCTAGTTCTTGAAGCTTGGTTGTACAATTCTGGTGGTACATCCTTGAGATTCCAGCCTCTTTGAGATGGATCCTTTATTGGGCTGTGCATAAAAATCACCTGGCTGGTTAAAATACAGATTCTGAGATCCCACTGCAGATCTCATGAAAGAGAAGCTCTTCCGGTGGGATTTGGTCAGGTGTATTCAAAGGTAGCTGTCTAGGCAAGCCTATCTACTAAAGGTTCTGAAGATGTGTGAAGATCATATAATGGGTTTGATGGGTTTAAATGGCTTCATAAAACAGGTCTG
This sequence comes from Nasua narica, assembly GCA_028533885.1. Lineage (NCBI taxonomy): Eukaryota > Metazoa > Chordata > Mammalia > Carnivora > Procyonidae > Nasua > Nasua narica. The sequence continues at coordinate 14,333,085 of CM052805.1, read as the reverse complement.
TCCATTTAAAAATAGCATTCCCCCATTCTGCAAACTTTTGTTAAATGTCTACAACGTGTCAGATACAATGCTTGGTCCTAGAGGCACAAAGACAACTTGTGATTGTGATTTGTGATAGATCTCTCAGATGTTTTATACTCTATTTTACACTTAAGATGTTTTGTTCAGAAACCATTAAAACTTTGTGCCCCAACAAAAAAAAATTATGTCCTTTGCCAAAACTGTTGGTTTTCAAAGACCGTCAAAAAAAAAAAAAAAAAAACGAGAAAAAAACTAAAGGCTGTCAGATTCCTTAAAGTCTTTAAGCATTTTAAAATTCCATTTTAGGGCGCCGAAGTGGCTCAATCGTTAAGCGTCTGCCTTCTGCTCAGGTCAGGATCCCAGTATCCTGGGATTGAGTCTGGCACTGAGCTCCCTGCTGGGGCAGGGGGTGGTCTGCTTCTCCCTATCCTACTCCCTCTGCTTGTGTTCCCTCTCTTGTTGTCTCTGTCAAATAAATAAAAATCTTTAAAAAAATAGTTTTAAATACAAGTTTTTGAAAATAAATTTACTTATTTTGTAGTTTGCACGCACACATTATATTTTAACACTGAACATATATACACAAGACAATTTCAAGTAGAAATTAAATTAGATGACACGGAGTGACTTTAGTCCTATACCGGGTAAAGGGAAAAAAGTCATTTCAAATTTTCCTCAGCATTTCAGGAATCAACCTAAATTTTCCAGAACTTTTACAAAGCTAGGGCACACTTTTGCACACCACTTTGCACTTCGGGCCTTCAGCAAGGTGGGGTCGTGCCCCGAAGAGAAAAGGACGGGATGGGCAGGTGGGAAGGAGCTACAGGTAGGGAGCCTGCGGGCACTCACCCAACAGCCCCGAGTCCCCGCGGCGGCGACCACTAACGCTGCCTTACCGCAAGAACTGGATGAGGCGCTTGCTCAACTCACGCAAGACTTCAAGCTCCCTCCGCTCTGGCGGCTCTCAAAACTCTGCGCACCGCTTACTTTCCCCAAATGGCCACGCCTGCGGGTCGTCCCCCCTGACTCCCCTGCGCGTGCGAGGCCCTCCCTCATCCCTAGCGCGGCATCCCACTCACCCGCCGCTCTGCGCGTGCGCCCCGCTCCCTCGGCCCCAGCGCGGGCATCCCACTCACCTGCGCCTCTGCGCGTGCGCCCCGCTCCCTCGGCCCCAGCGCGGGCATCCCACTCACCTGCGCCTGTGCGAGTGTATTCCAACCCCTGAACCCCCAGCGCTTGCGGCGCGCCTCTTCAGGCCGGAGTGCGGGCATCCGATCCTCTTCAGCTTCCTGCAGTGCGCCCCGCCCCCCTCGGGCCCGGCGGGTGCGCCGGGACCTCTCAATCTTTATCCTACAGACCCCCACGTCCTTCCGCTTTCCCTTAGCAAGTACTATTCCGGCCCGTGCACCCTACCTGCTTGGTCTCCCACCGTTTTAGTCCGCCCTTCTACTTACCTGTTTTCTATTTCCTGCAATAGGTCCTCTTGTGAGGCCCTCCTGCGCCATGCCCTCTTTATCCATTTACACCGGTTAGCTCTACCCATCCTTGATTATGTATGCTCTTAAGGTTATTACCTACGTATGCTTTAGAGATTGAATTCATTTGTGTGTGCGTATTTTCTTCTTCAGTTTAGACTTTTAGTCTTTGGATTCCGGAAGACATGGTGTTTCTCTTCCCTAAAATGAATGGAATGGAAATAAACCTCTAACGAAAGAGAAGAAAGGCAAGGGTCATGAGTGGATTAACATAAAAGATTTGAAGTGGGAAACAACGGAAGTGTGTTGACAGAAAAAGAGTAATTGTCACCATGCAAGCAAGAGGGGATACACTAGATCTGGGTGCAGATTTTCTCAGTGGAGTCCTGGAGAGGCCCAGTGCTTGGAGTTGGCGTGTGATTTGGAGATCTTAAAAATGCGGGGGTGGGGGTGGGGTGGGGAATATACACTCTGTGTGTGTGTGTGTGTGTATAACACATTACATCATATATATGCGCGATACACACACACATATTTGGATATATACAGGACACCAGCATAAATATATAAATATATTTACATTATATATAAATTACATATATATGCAATTTAAAAGTGTTTAGAATAGTTGTGCCAGCCAGGTAGGGTATAGTACCCAGATGGCTCCAAGTGTAGAATCCTCAGGCATTAGACAAGCCTGTAATGCCTAAAACCAGAGGATGCTTTTTTAAAAAGGAGCTATTAGTAGGGCAAGAACACTTTGAAATGAAAAATATCATTGCTTAAAAGAAACAACAGAGGTCTGGAAGAGCTGGGTGTGTTCCTGTTTGGAGTGGGAATTGTTTACCTACAAAGAAATGCTAATCGACAACCCTGGATGTTAGGAGACAGTGGAATAATACACTAGAATAGAATTCTGTAGGCAGACATTCTGTCCCTTCAGTGTGAAGTAAAAAGAAACACTTTCAGCTAGGCAGTTGCTCAGAAAGTTACTCCCCACTCTTGCCTAGAGAGTTACTTGCGGTTTCACTTTAGCAGAAAGAGGACAACAAGCAAGAAATAGAAAAATACAGTATACCAAATAAAGTAGACTCTAGGAGTGTAATGAGATGAAATACCAGGATGATGTTGTATAGAATATTTAGAAAGCTATCTGCTCAAATCTATGTTCATAAGTGAAATAGAATTAAAATAGTTTTCTTGAATTATGCTTATCCAGTGTTGGTATCAAGTTTCTATGATTGTTAGTTTCAAGGTTATATGATCTCATAAAATGAGTTTGATAAATTTTGGAGTTTTTATATTCTCAGGAACAACTTATAAAATACATATTCCTTAAAAAATAAAATAAAATACAGATTCCTTGAAATTAGTTAAAACTCATCTGGGCCTTTTTTTTTGGAGCATCAGATAGGATGAATTTTGATTAACATTACCATTTAAAAATAATTATTAATCAGTTTAAATTTTCTATTTTTTCTCGGGCCTACTTATTTACTTATAATGTCTACACATTAATCAAAAATTGAATGAGACAAATTAAAGTTGGTCTCAGTCTCAGATTAACCAGAATGCCTGATGGGGCGGCATCATCAAGAAGAAATCTGCCAGAAGCCAAGCTGGTGTGGAAACAAGGGGCAGATATTGGGAGACAGTTTTTCATGGGTCTCTTGTACTTCTGCACGACTTGCAAACAGAAGCACTAACTGCCCTTTTGTTTTGAACTATTTCTGCAAGGTTGATTGCAGAGCAAAGGGCCTTGAAGAGAGATCATATCTCCTTCTGGACCAAATGAAACATTTACTCCATTTTTAGAAGAATAAGAATGTTTCCTTCCAGAGCAAAGGTAGGGTAGGTTTATTTATGGCCCATCAGAAAGATTTAGGTTCCATAAACCCAGTGTTTCTCTCCTGTAACACAGCCCATCAAATGTACAGGCATTATGTGGCTCTCTTTGTGCTGCCTTGTGAGCATCAGGGATTAAAGGACTGGCACAAATATAATTTCTGACTACTGCTATTGCAGTAACAAATTCCTGTGTCTTTGGCCCAGGATTCCAATGTCTTCTGCCAGTATTTGTGAAACTGTGGCAGGCCAACGAGATAACATTCACTTAGGGTAGAATCTCAGACCCTTTACAGTTCAGTTCTTCACAACAGGTCACTTATCTTAATCTCCAAAGATTACAAAGTTTCTTCTTTGGGGGTTCAATTTGTATATAAACATGTGCACACACACAGAAAGATGCAGAGGGAGAGGGAGAAGTCCGTCTGTGTATCTAATTGCAGGCAGCAATCTAGACAAGACACAATGGTCACTGGTTGGAACTGAATCTCATAACACTTTTATTTCTTGAATATTTTTTGCTTTATCAATATTAGCAATGGTCAGGAAGACTTGCTCCAGTGTTATTTGACTGACAGAATAGTCTTCTAGATTGAATAGCACTTTAGCTTCCTCCAAAATATTAAACACCTTTAACAGGAAAAAAAAATGGTATTACCATTGTAATATCTCCAGTGACCCTTTTCCCACCCAGTCATTCCCCAACTCCTGCCAGGCATATGCTTAGGGACAAAAAGACACAGAAGGGGGAAGCTAGAAAGTAGAAGAAGAGGGTTGAGAAATAGAGAGGAGGCTGTTTTCCATCCTCATTCTCTTGATAGGATGGAATAATAGAATTTGGGATCAGAAGTCTCAAACTACAGGGGCCTTTGTAAAGTAACAAAAGTTCTTCTCTGCCAATGTCAGGCTTCCATTTCCTTTGTTTGAATCCCAATGCTTCCTTCTATCAGTCCTCTGTTACACATAATGCTAGAAGAGTATGATTTCTACAATCACCTTTCCCCAGCAGATTTCCTTTTTGGGAATATAGTAGCTAATAATCCCTTGATGCTCCTGGTGTTTGATGTTACCTAAGAAAGGAAAGTAACAGAAGGGGCCCCATATGTGATAAGAGTTTTACAAAATTCCCAAATAAATGCCATTCCAAATGTCCATACCAATGGAAGAGAGAATATATGTTAATGCAAAAGACAACATAATCCCAAAGCCCATTCTCTTTTAGTATACTGTCACTTTGTTAAATATTTCAATAGGTTTACTTCCACGTGAAGTATGGTCTTAATATCTATAGTTTGTAAAAATTACAGAGGGTCAGATAATCACAGCAAGCTCATACACTTACTTTGCCAAACCTGACTTACAAGAATCCTAAAGTTCCATTGTCCTGAAACTGCTCATAAAATTTGGGTGTGGTTTCTTTCTCCAGGTGTGTGTGTATAGGTGTGTGTGTGTGTGTGTGTGTGTGTGTGTGTGTATGTGTGTGTATGTTTAGGGTAGGATCTCTATACTATTCTTATGACTAGGCAGTCTTCATCCTAAAGGAAATAAAAAAAAATCGTCATAATAAAACATAAATGTGAAGGCATTCACTGGAGAAATGGGATATTACAGCTTTTGAAAATCCAGTAGTAAAAAAAAAAAAGAAAATCCAGTAGTAATACTGTAGCCATTCCTAATTGACAGGATGCACTTATATGTATTATCACACAACTGGAGATTATTGCAAATGGAATTAATATGTTTTTTAGAAGTACATATCAATAATTGTCATGAGTCCCTAAATAACCTCCATGAGGTAAAATGTAAAAAAAACTTTTCAAATTGGGAAATATATCAAACATATAAACTATGTAATATGTATGGAACATAAATGTACAGCTCAAAGAATTATAATAAAGTTAAAAACATGCAACTGAACCTCAGCACTCCAGAAGTCAGCTACTGACTGACTTGTCACTAGTGACTCACTTGTCACTACTATGAGCCACTAGTGACTCACTTCTTCTCTATGGTAAGCATTTATTTTCCTGTTCTTTATGGTTTTATTACCTAAGTACGGAAACCTAAATACTATAATTTGATTTTGCCTTTTTTGTACTTCATACAAGTACAATAGCCTGTGTTATTTTATTTTCATTTTTTAAAGATTATTTATTTATTTGACACAGAGAGAGAGAGATCACAAGCAGGCTGAGAGAGAGAGAGAGGGGAAGCAGGCTCCTTGCTGAGGAGAGAGCCCGATGTAGGGCTTGATCCCAGGACCCTGAGATCATGACCTGAGCTGAAGGGAGAGGCCTAATCCACTGAGCCACCCAGGCACCCCAGTCTGTGTTATTTTTATCTGACTTCTGTCACTCATTATATTTTTAAGATTCATCAGTGTTGCTGTGTATAACTGCACTTCATTTGTGTTCATTACTATAAAGTTGTCAGTGTATGACTACACCTCTGTTGTTGGTGGATGAATGGTACGCTATCCAGGCTTTTAAATGGCTCCAAATAATCCCTACCTCCTAGTTATCACCGAATTATCTAGTCCTCTTCCCAGAGAATAGGGCTGACTTATTCACTGCAGAAATAAGAGTGTGATTTCTACCTTTATATTAAGTATTGAAATCAGGTACTGTCAGTCCTACAACTTCTTTTTCAATATCATGTTGGCTATTTTGGAACTTCTGCCTCTCCATATAAACTTTAGAATCAGTTTATTGATATCCACAAAATTACTTCTCCTATCCATGACCATAGAACAGCTCTACATTTATTTAGTTCTTCAACTTCCTTCTTCAGAGTTTTGTAGTATTCCTCATGTGGATCTTCTATATATTTTGGTAGATTTATACCTATGTCTATCATTTTTGGGGGATGCTAATGTATATGGTACTGTGTTTTCAAATTAAAACTCTACTTGTTCATTGATGGTATACAGGAAAGTCACTGACTTTTGTATATTAACCTTGTATCCTGCAGCCTTGCTTTAACCACTTATTAATTCCCAGAGTTTTTGGTCCATCTTTCAGAGTTTCTAATGTGTCAATCTTTTCATCAGTGGAAAAAAATACATTCCTTCCTTCCCAATCTGTATGTCTTTTATTCCTTTTCTTGTCTTTAGCTAGTTCTCAAGTACAGTGTTGAAGAGCAGTGGTTAGATGGGTCATCCTTGCCTTATTCTTGGCCCTAGTAGGAAAGCTTCAAGTTTCTTACATTTAAGTATGTTTATAGCTGTAGGTTTTTGTAGACATTCATTATCACATTAAGGATATTCCTCTCGAGGGGCACCTGGGTGCCTCAGCAGGTTAAAGCCTCTGCCTTCGGGTCGGTTCATGGTCTCAGGGTCCTGGGATCGAGCCCCACATCTTTTCTTCTTTTCATCTTTTTTTTCTTCTTCTTTTTTAAAATAGGCTCCTCAGTGTGGAGCCCAAAGCTGGGCTTGAACTCTTGACCTCAAGATCAAGATCTCAGCTGAGATCAAAAGATGTATGCTGGGGCGCCTGGGTGGCTCAGTGGGTTGAGGCCTCTGCCTTCGGCTCAGGTCATGGTCCCGGGGTCCTGGGATCGAGCCCCGCATCGGGCTCTCTGCTGGGTGGGGAGCCTGCTTCCCCCTCTCTCTCTGCCTGCCTCTCTGCCTACTTGTGATCTGTCTCTCTCTCTGTCAAATAAATAAATAAAAAATCTTTAAAAAAAAAAAAGATGGATGCTTAGCTGAGAGCCATCTCGGTATTTTCAAAGAATCAGTTGTTGCAAACAAAGACAGTTTTGCTTCTTACTTTCTAATTTGGATGACTTTTATTTCATTTCTTTTTTTAAAAAAAAGATTTATTTACTTATTTGACAGAGAGATAGAGATCACAAGGAGCCCACCGAAGGCAGAGGCTTTAACCCACTAAGCCACCCAGGAGCCCCTGGATGACTTATTTCTTTTTCTTGCCTACTTTATCTGGCTAGGATTTCTGGTATTATGTTGAATAAGAGTGATGTGAGTAGACATTGTTATGTCATCTTGATAAAATTGACCCCTTTGTCATTATATGAACTTCTTTGTCATTCGATACAGCTTTTTACTTAAAACTGATACCGATCTCTTTTGGTTCTATTTGCATGAAGTATCTTTATTCATCCCCTCACTTGGAGCCCGAGTCTTTACATTAGAAGTAGCAGGCACCTCCTCCAGTCTTTTCTGACTGCCTTCAGGAAGAAAATACCATCTATCAACCAGTTAGACATTCTGAGACTTTCTCAGACCCTTTCAATGGGTATGCTTGCTTCATACTACTTGTTCCCTCTTGGAAGTGGATTCTTAAGACTGTGACTTCTGTCAATCATGCTATGCTAGGCTAGTTGATGAAAGTATATTCTTTGCTTTCCATAGCATGATGCTGAATGCTTAAATTTGTGTACCTTCTTCCAATCCCGTAGATTTTTTTTTTTAAAGATTTTATTTATTTATTTATTAGGAAAGAGAGAGAGTAAGAGAGAGCATGAGAAGGGAGAAGGTCAGAGTGAGAAGCGGACTCCCCATGGAGCTGGGAGCCTGATGCGGGACTCGATCCCGGGACTCCGGGATCATGACCTGAACCGAAGGCAGTTGCTTAACCAACTGCGCCACCCAGGCGCCCCAATCCCGTAGATTTGAACCAGCTCCCTCTGTGTGCACACCAGCCATCTGCAAAGATTAACTTATTTATTTTTAATTTATTTTTTATTAACATATAACGTATTATTTGCCCCAGAGTAACATGTCTGTGAATCATCAGGCTTACACATTTCATAGCACTTACCATAGCACATACCTTCCCCAATGTCCGTAACCCTCCCCTCCCCTACCCCCCAGCCACCCTCTGTTTGTTTCGTGAGTTTAGGAGTCTCTATGGTTTGTCTCCTTCCTGATCCCATCTTGTTTCATTCCCCCCTTCACAACTCCCCGCCCTGCCTCTCACATTCTTCATATCAGAGTGATCATATGATAATTGTCTTTCTCTGATTGACTTAGTTTGCTTTGCATAATACCCTCTAGTTCCATCCACGTCATTGCAAATGGCAAGATTTCATTTCTCTTGATGGCTGCATAGTATTCCATTGTATATATATATACACCACATCTTCTTTATCCATTCATCTGTTGATGGACATCTAGGTTCTTTCCATAGTTTGGCTATTGTGGACATTGCTGCTATAAACATTTGGGTGCACATGCCCCTTCTGATCACTACATTTGTATCTTGAGGGTAAATACCCAGTAGTGCCATTGCTGGGTCATAGGGTAGCTCTGTTTTCAACTTTTTGAGGAACCTCCATACTGTTTTCCAGAATGGCTATACCAGCTTGCATTCCCACCAACAGTGTAGGAGGGTTCCCATTTCTCCACATTCTCGCCAACATCTGTCATTTCCTGACTTGCTAATTTTAGCCATTCTAACCGGTGTGAGGTGCTATCTCACTGTGGTTTTGATTTGTATTTCTCTGATGCCAAGTGATGTTGAGCACTTTTTCATGTGTCTGTTGGCCTTTTGGATGTGCAAAGGCTCACTCTTGATACCCTTGGGGTTGCACATAGGGAGCCGGCAGCAGGATACGTATATGGGTGACTTGCATGGAGCATAACTGGTGTTTGTGGACCAGTTGAGGGAACTGTAGTCACGGTGTTAGCAGCAGCTCATGGGCAGGCTTTTTGATGGGGTCTGCAAACTGATTTGTAGGATCCGCATCTCTTTGATGACCTCTGAGAGTCTTGGCTGCTGCTCTTCTCCCAGCTTGTCCTTGCTCTAATCATGCAGTGCATCTCAGTATTCTGGTTGGAGCAAGAAAAAAGTGTATCTCTTTGCCAGTGTCCCTCACAACTTGGGAAGCCTGGTGTTTACTCATTCATTCTTACTTTACCTCATGGGGGGAATTGTAGGTAAGGAAGGTTTCTCTTGGCACTGAGCTGTGCCACCTTGTGGTCAGGGTGACATTGGTAAAGACACCCCTACTTGCATGGTTTTTGAGAAGTTGGATGTGACTGTTATCTTTGTTCCTCTATAGATAAAGTGTCTTTTTCCTCTGGTTTCTTTCAAGATTTTTTCTTTTTCTATGATTTTCTGTATTTGAAAAATGATATGCCTGGGGGTGGTTTTTTGTTTGTTTTACACTCTTATCCTGTTGATGTTCTCTGAGCTTCCTTGAACTGTGGTTTGGTGTTGACATTAATTTGGGGGAGATTATCAGTCATTATTGTTTCAAATATTTCTTCTTTTCTCTTTTTTTCTTCTGGTATTCCCATTACACATATGTTACACATTTTGTAGTTGTCCTCCAGTCTGCATATTCTGCTCTTTTTTTTTTTGTCTTTGTTTTCTTTTTTTTTTTTTTTTTTTGTGATTCTACTGATACATCCTCCAGCTCAGAGATTCTTTCCTCAGCCAAGTCCAGTCTACTAATAAGTTCATCAAATGCATTCCTCATTTCTATTATAGTTTATAGTTTTTTTGATCTTCAGCATTACTTTTTCGTACTTTTGTAGGACTTCCCTCTATCTGCTTATATTGCCCATCTGTTCTTACATGCTGTCTCCTGTATTCATTATAGCCCCGAGCATGTTAATCACAGTTGTCTTCAGTTACTGGTCTGATAATTCCAATATCCTTGCCATGTCTGGTTCCAATGTTTGTTCTGTCTCTTCAAATTGTGTTTTTTGCCTTTTTTGGATGCTTTGTAATTTTTTCTTGACAGCCAGACTTCTTTGGAAAAAGGAACTGCTGTAATTAGGCCATTAGTAATCTGGTGGTGTGGTGTGCTCACTCCTTTACTGAGCCTATGCCTCTGGATTGTAAACTTCACAAGAGTTTCTCAGGTTTTTTTTTCTCCTCTCTTATGTGGAAAAAGATGGCTGAGGTTGGGTATCTCCCTTCTTCAAGATCAGGCTCTGATAATACTCTATCCAGTTGGGTTTAGTTTAACTAGTTTCCTCCAAACAGCAGGACTTGTTACAAAGAAAAGAGCTGTCTCGTATGTTTCAAAATGATTTCTCTCCCTTCTCCCTGTGGAAAATATGCAGGGTTTTTTCTCTGATATTTACTGTGGCAATCTGGTTGTAGAGATCCTCCGTGATTGCCTTCCCTGGAGTTTTTACCTCTCAGAATTATCTACACAGCACACCTAGCAATTCAGTTACGGTTCAGGGTTTCTTACCTTGACCCTGATTACCACTGTGCTTTATGCCTGTAAGTCTCTGCTTTGGTAGACCAGGACTTCCTGTATTTGCCTGCCTTTCCAATCTTGGCTGCAGTGGTTTGCCCTGTTTCATCATCTCTCTTTTAGATTCTAGAAGAGTTTGTTGATTTTTCAGTTTGTTCTGCTTTTTAGTTGTTAGGACAGAGTGGCAATTTCCAACCTCGTTACATACTGGGCTGGAAATCAGAGCATCTGCTCATTTTTGAAGGTCCTTGCAAATGGTCCTTTTGAAGGTCCATTTGCAAACGCAGCTTTTGCATTTTAAAATTTTTACTATCAAGTTTCAGCTTGATGATATTTTTTTCTGTTTTGTTTTGACTTTTTGAATTGTTCTCATTTTCTTTATGAGTCTAAGCAAAAAATTAAAAAAGCAAATTTACTTTATGTTTCCAGTATGTAATAGAAGAATCTTTTTGAGAGTATAATCTGCCACGCTATAGAAAGAGCAACTATTTTCTTTCTTTTCTCCTTTTCTGGATAATCTTTATGTATATAATCTTTATGTACATTATCCAGAAAAGGAGAAAAAGAAATATATGCTTGAAAGACAGTATATATGATACTGTGTGGTTAATTCCATAACTTCAGTACTGTAAGCAATAAGCACTCCATAAATCTTTATCACATGAATGAATGACTAAATGAATATTCAACTGCCCAACAGACAAATTTATCTGGATATCTAGGTGTAATTGATACAGTTAATACTGAATTAATGATCTTTCCCACATAGTGGTTCCTCCCCTTAATTGAGCATGCGTGTTTGTGTATGTGTATCCATTTCCTATCATATCCTCCTCTCTATTCTTACTCTGATTTCCTTAATGCAATCCAATACCATTTACTGCTTTATCATTGTTATAACCTCCATTTTTTAATCTTGTATCCTGACCATCTGGCCACTACACTGTTGATAGAGTGATCACTCAAACTGGAGACTAAGGAAGTTAAAATTCTTTTTTTTTTTTTTGGAAGTTAAAATTCTTAAAAGGCTTACCATGTCTCTGCTTAACGATTAAAGTAGTGGGAATAGAAGTGAATAGAGTTGGCTGTCAATGACTCTGTACCATGAGCACAGAGAAGCACTTACTGAGTTTAGTTACAAAAGTAGAATGATTGATTTTTATGTGTTACACATCCAGATTATCTCCTTGAAAGGAGTAAAGGAAGTTTATTGTTCTAGTTTGCATTTCATAAGCATTGCTTGTCTAAGGGACCAAGGAAAGGCGGAAAATACATGGTCAAGAGGAAACCTTAAAGAATTATCAAGGGAGGGTGCCTGGGTAGCTCAATTTAAGCATTTGCCTTTGGCTCAGGTCACCATCCCAGGGTCTTGGGATCTAGTCCTGAGGCTTAGACCATGATCCCAGGGTCTTAGGATCTATTCTTACATCAGGCTCCCTGTTCAATGGGGAGTCTGCTTCTCCCTCTATCACACCTCCCTCTTGTGCTCTCTCTCTGTTGTGCTCTCTCCCGCAAACAAACAAACAAACAAACAAATAAATACAATCTTAAAAAATTATCAAGGGTAAAAACAGACAATCTCAATAACTTAATTCTAGATGAATACATATGAACAGGTTTGTCTTACTAGTTGATTCCCATAATAGACAGTGAGAGCCTCTACTTTTGAGAAAGTACATGCTAAGAGATCATGGATAATATCATAGTGAAATTATTTCAATTATATATATACATACACACATACTCAAAATCTCAGAAGAAATAACTCGCAGGAAAGGTTAATTATAGAAGATATGAAGCAGAACAATGTAAAAACTTAACACAGTCATCACAAGGACGTCCTGCTTACATTACCTGGGAAAGTTGCTGCCATGAATGCTTTGAACTTCTCTAGTTTATCTTCATTGTTTTCAAACTTAATCTTTGCCGTCAGAGTGTATGCATTACCAAACTTGTTCTTTAGGTGCCGAGGGCTGCCCAGGCACTTGAACCTCCCCTTTACCATAATGGCCAGTCTGGTACAGAGGGCCTCACACTCTTCTATGCTAGGGAGACAAAGGAGATATAGTTAAAGAGACTGCCTTTCAGCAGGCAAATTCCATATCTCAAAACAGAGCTAGGATTATAAAGTAAGAGTTGCTGTAGGAACGCTTGATAATACAGATAATCACCACTAAGACCATATTTGGGAAGAGGAGATTTTAAGATTCAAAGCAGTTGATTCCTAAATAACAATAGGAACAGTTCCTTAACTTCTTATTCTGTCATTTCTGGATTACTGAATTCAACTGAGGATTCTTGGCATCAGTAAAGAATCAGCCTCTACTCACAGTCCCTCCTATGTAGCTCTTATACTTAGGCTTTCACTGCCTTTATTCCTGGCTCTGGCTCCACCTAATTCCCTCCTATACTTTTTTTTTTTTTCCCCCGGAAAGCAGAGAACCCTCTTATTTTTATTTTATTTTTTTTAACATCTTAATTTAATTTTATTTTTTTCAGTGTTCCAAGATTCATTGTTTATGCACCACAGCCAGTGCTCCATGCAATTCATGCCCTCCTTAATACCCACCACCAGGCTCACCCATCCCTCCACTCCCCTCCCTTCCAAAACCCTCCTATCCTCTTCTAACTCTCAACCAAGCTTCCCAAAGTGTCATACCTGTGGGAAGTTATAACGATAGCTTTGCCTCTTTTACACATCCATGTAATTGTGTCCCACAGCAAGCGTCTGGCTACTGGGTCCAAGCCAGTAGATGGCTCATCCAGGAAGACAACTGAGGAGTCTCCCATTAGGGCAATAGCAGTATTCAGCCTACGTCTGTTTCCTTCACTTTGTCGTCAAAGGAGAAAGTAGAAGAGAAAGAAGATAAGGGTACACATGTCATTAATTCACAGGAATTAGTCATGTATACAGAATGCTGATTTGATATGACTCACAAAGCACCAGGCCCAAGTCCAGATGTATATATCAATTCATTTTCATTGAAATGACTTTTTTCTTGGTAATTTATTTCAGCATCATTATTGATAAAATATTTTTGTTTTGGGGAAAGAAAAAACAATAAAGAGATAAGGATGAAGGTACTTTTTTATGATATGCAAAGGTCACAGCTCACATCTGCAGAGGGTTAAATTCATACAGGTGGGATCTGCCTTATTCCTGACATTTGAACCCTGACAGGACATTAGGCTACTAGTCATTGCCCCTGTGTGACAGATGGATCAGGTCGAGTTTGCAGGCATTCATTCTAAATAGTAGAAACACAAGTAGGCAGCTTAATTGCAACAGCACTATGTCTGACCTGTACATGTGGACAAACTCGTCAGCACTTGTTTCCAGGTGCATTGCATACAGAAAGGTTTCCACATACTTGCGAATCTTTGGCTCAGGGACCCCTCGCAGCCTGGCATACATCATCAGCATTTCCTGACCTGTCATGTGATTGAGCATGGGGTCGTCTTGAGGACAGTAGCCAATTCTTGACCTAATCTGAATCAAGAGAGTAATCATAAGAATATACCCAAGTCAACTATTTAATTGAGCACATAGTTATAAGGATGAGATAGAAAACCTGGTTTTCTAGCCCATGTTGCTAAGAAGGTTTGATACCCAAAGAGCTCCCAACAAGGATTATTTCATTTCTAGGTGGAACCCACTACAGTAAGATGGAATACTAACATCTCTAACCGGAATTATCAACACATATTCACTGTGCACTGCTATGTACCCAAGACAGAACTTTGTTAGAGGAAGTCGCCTATTCAAATACCATTAGGAAAGAACACTCCTATTAAATCTATTAAAATAATGTATAGGATTTTGTTTCCAATAATGGCCAACTTCTACTAGGCCAACACTCACAGATAAGAAATATATGATATATATCATACATGTGTCTTTATATACATAAAAAATACCAAAATAATTGTACAACATCAAACTAAAAAGTTTCTGCACAGCAATGGACACCATGAATAAAATGAAAGGGTAACCTGCTGAAAGAGAAAAAATATTTGCAAATGATATATCTGATAAGGGGTTAATATCCAAAATATATAAAAAAAACCTTATTCAACTCAATAGCAAACAATCTGATTAAAAAATGGATCTGGGGGCACCTAGATGGCTCAGTTGGTTAAGCAACTGACTTTGGCTCAGGTCGTGATCCTGGAGTTCCAGCACTGAGTCCTACATTGGGCTCCCTCATTGGTGGAGAGTCTGCTTCTCCTTCTGACCTCTCCCCTCCCTCTCTCATTCTCTCTCTCAATCTCTCTCAAGTAAATAAATAAAAATCTTTAAAAAATGGATCTTAACAGACATTTTTTCTAAAGGAGACATCCAGATGACCAACAGGTACATGAAAAGGTGCTCAGTATCACTAATAATCAGTGAAATACAAATGGAAACCGTAATGATATATCACCTCACACCTGTTAGAATGCCTACTATCAAAAAGACAAGAGATAATAAATGCTGGTGAGGATGTAGAGAAAATGGAAATCTGTGCACTGCTGGTGCAGGAAAACAGTTTGGAGTTTCCTCTAAAGATTAAACATAGAACTACCATATGATCCATTAATTCCATATCTGGGTATATATCTGAAGGAAACACAAACACTAACTCACGAAGTTATTTGCACTAACTAAAAAAGGTATCTGCTATTCATTGTAGCATTATTTATAATAGCCAAGACATGGAAACCTGAGTCCAATGATGGTTGAATGGATAAAGAAAATATGGTATACCTATACAATGAAATATTATTCAGCCATAAAAATATGGAACTCCTGAAATTTGTGACAACATGTATAGACCTGAAGGGCATTATGCTACATGAAATCAGTCAGGCAGAGAAAGACACAGTATGATCTCGCTTATTTGTAAACTTTATTTTTAAGTATATTTTTATTTTATATTGTTAAGTTTTAATTTTTCTAGGATCTGAACATTTAAATATCACTGTTCCTATCTGCTCTTTAAAAAGCTTATGGAAGAGCCTCTATGAAGCTGTCTGGGACTTCATCTTATTTCACTGAAGAGTGAATCTTTGACATGTTTATTTCTATAAAAATTGTGAAAGTTTCAGTTTTCTATTTTCTATTTCTTCTGACATCAGTTTTAATAATTTGTTTATAGTTAGAAAGTTATGAGTTCCATAAAAAATTTAAATATTATTGGGGCACCTGGGTGGCTCAGTTGGTTAAGTGCCCAACTCTTGGTTTTGGCTTGGGTCATGAAATCAGGGTTGTGAGGTCAAGCCCCACATTGGGCACTATGCTCGTTGTGGAGTCTGTTTGACCCTCTCCCTCTGCTCCTCCACGTGCTTTCTTTCTCGCTCGCAAATAAAAAATTAAATAAAATCTTAAAAAAAAAATCAAGTTTTATTTGAATGGAATTCAAGTACTTTGTGTTTCTTTTTGTTGTTATGTTGCATTTCTTATTTCTTTTTAATAAAGTTTTTATTTAAATTCCAGTTAGTTAACATACAGTGTAATATTACTTTCAGGTGTACAATATAGTGATTCAACACTTCCATACAATATCCAGGGCCCATCACAAGTATGTACACTCCTTAATCCCCATCAGCCATTCCCCCACCCACCTCTCCTCTGGTAACCATCAATTTGTTCTCTATAGGTAAGAGAACTGCAAGAGTTTGTCTCTTGGTTTGCCTCTCTTTTTTCCCCTTTGTTCCTTTATTTTGTTTCTTAAATTCCACATACAAATGAAATCATATGGTATTTGCCTTTCTCTGACTGACTTGTTTCGCCTAGCATAATACTCTCTAGCTCCAACCATGTCACTGAAAATGGCAATATTTCATTTTTTATGTCTGAAAAATATTCCATTACACACACACACACACACACACACACACACACACACATCTTCTTTATCCATTCACCATTTGATGGACACTTGAGATGTTTCCGTAATTTGGCTATTGTAGATAATGTTGCTATGACATCCCTGATCATCAGAGAAATACAAATCAAAACCACAAAGAGATATCACCTCACACCTGTCAGAATGGCTAAAATCAACAACACAGGAAACAACAGGTGTTGGCAAGGATGTGGAGAAAGGGGAACCCTCTTGCACTGCCCGTGGGAATACAAGCAGGTACAGCTACTCTGGAATACAGTATTGAGGTTCCTCAAAAAGTTAAAAATATGCTCCAGCAATTGCACTACCAGGTATTTACAAAAAGAATAGAAAAATACTATTTCAAAGGGATACATGCACTCCAATGTTTATAGAAGCATTAACTTATCATTTCTTTGAATGTATTTACATCTCTTTTTTGGGGGGCAGACTTACCCATTTCTTTATTTTTATGAAGTTCTAGTTGTCTTCACTTAATTGTTGTCTGGCTTTATACTTTTAATTATTAATTTATGTACTTGGGTACATTTTAATATATTTTCCTTCCATTCATTTTTTAATGTCATGTGTTTCAGTTGTTTCTTTTTTTTTTTAAAGATTTTATTTATTTATGTGATAGAGAGAGAGCACAAGCTGGGGGAGCAGCAGGCAGACGGAGAGGGAGAAGCAGGCTCCTTGCCGAGCAGGAAGCGTGACTCAAGGCTCTATCTCAGGATGCTGAGATCATGACCTGAGCCAAAAAGCAGATGCTTAACTGACTGAGACATCCTTCTTTTTTCTCTTTTATTAAAATGAGTGTATATGCACATATACATTATTCTCCCAGTAGTTGTTTATTACATCTCATAGTTTCTGATATGTAATATTTTCATTATTTTCTAGAAATTTTTGTAATTCTTTAGCGAAAGCAAGAATCACCTATAATGATTTTTTAAATTTCAAAAGGGGAGGGGGCTGCCTGGCTGGTTTAGTTGATGGAGTGTGTGACTCTTGATCACAGGGCTGTGAGTTTAAGACTCATGTTGGGTGTAGAGATTAATTACAAAGAAAAAAATAATCTTTAAAATTTCAAAAAGGGAGGGCATTTTCACATTTTGATTTTCCTTTTTCTTGTTTAATTCAGTTACAATTGGAGAATATTTATGTGTTTTAAAAAATGTATGCAAAAATGGTCATACTCATAAATGAATTATTTTTGAGGGATATAGAATTAGACAGATATTGATCATGTTTACAAAATTGACTTTATCACTTATGTATTCTTTGTATTTATTCTCTACTGACATAATCTATCTTGGACTAAAAGAAGAAAATCAAACATCTAATGTATTATATATTTTTTTCTCATATCTCCTATAATTTCTGCCTTACTGAGGTTGCCTGTCATTTGGTACAAAAATATTCATAACTTACTATCTCCATTATAAATGTTACATTTTAGTATTAATGGTTTTTTGGTAACTTTTGATGCTCTAAGGTTTGAATTCCACCTTGTTTTATATTAAGGCTGAGACTCCTAATTTTATACTCTTTCCATTTTATTTTCAACATTTCTGAATCATTGCATAAGGAGTGTCTTTTACTTGGAATTGCAATTTTAAAGTCTTTTTTTTTTTTTTTTTACAATGGGTGGTTTAGATCTATTTATATTTATTGATATGACTGGGGTTTATTCCCTTTTTTCCTTCTGATATTTACAAAGGTTTGTATTGTTCTAATGGTATCTTTTTTTTTTTTTAAGATTTTATTTATTCGTTTAACAGAGAGAGAACACAAGCAGGCAGAGAGGCAGGCAGAGGCAGAGAGAGGAGCAGGCTCCCCGCTGAGCAAGGAGCCCGACCCAGGACTCGATCCCAAGACGCTGGGATCATGACCTGAGCCAAAGGCAGCCGCTCAACCAACTGAGCCACCCAGGCGTCCCTAATGGTATCTTTTATAAATATCTATTTATATGTCTTTTTATATCTTTGAAATTTATTTGAAATTTATTGAGACTTGCCTTAATCTAGACAGGAACAGAAATAGTTAGAGCACAGGCAGGGAGGAGAGGGAGAAGCAGACTCGTCACTGAGCAGGGAGCCCAACACGGGGCACAATCTCAGTCTGGGATTGTGCCCTGAGCGGAATGCAGATGCTTAACTGACTGAGCCCCCCACCCAGGCGCCCCTTAATCCATATGATACTATTTACCATTTTTTTTCATATACACAGTAATATTTATTATCTTTTTCTGTGGGAAGGGATGAAGGAAAGGTGGGTAGGAGAGGGAATTAGACTTATTTATACACCTTTTTATATTGTTTTGATTACAGTTCATTTGAATGAATACCTTCTTTTCTCAGAGAGCTCCTGTTGCTATATATCGTAAACTTTTATATAAACATGCTCTAGTTACTAGGTACTAGAAATTATGATTCTTTGTGATTTCCTAAAACTCTGGGTGTCCCTCTTTTTCCTCTTTTGACAGTTGCCTTTCTTCTATGTTTTGTCCACATTCATCATTTCCCCATCCTCACTTTTGTGTCAATCCACTGCCTCAGGTTTCAATGATGTCGAGCATATACTATTCTGGTCTATCTTGCCTGACATTTGTTTCATTTCCTTCTTGACATTTTCTTTTCATGCGGATTGTGCAATAAAACTTTATCCAGTTTCCTCCTATCTCACTAATCCTGCCCCATATTTTCTTCAGTTATTCTCTCCCTAAAAATCTTGGAAATATTGATAGTCCTCAGCCCCTATCTCTCGTCTCATTACTATACATACTCCCAATAGATTATCTTATCTATCCAGTTCAAATTTCACTTGTACTTTGATGAATCCCAAATTTATATCTCTATTATCAATTAATAGATTCCAACTGTCTATTGGTTGTTCTCTCATTTGGATGTGTCAAAGGTATCTTATACTCAACATACCCTCTTTCAAACACACTCATATTGGTACTATATTGGTAAGTGTTTACTATATTGGTAAGTGTAATTAGATTGTAAGTGGATTGTAAGAATTCTCCTATTCACTGTATCATGACAGAAATCTGGCCCATATCTTAAGTCATTTGTTTTCCTTATAACCCACATTCAAATGGAGTCCAAACCTTGTCAATTCAACTTCCTTAACATCTTTCACAATTACTTTTTCTAGTAATTGTTTCATACCAAAATCTTAATTATGTCAAGGTAGTTTAAGTGAAATAACTGCTCTTCCTGTTTCTAGTTTGGCCCATTCAAGATACTCATACTTTGTTTCAAACAGAAAGAATATTTGCCTTTTCCCAAACTAAATATGTTATCGTGATTACTGCTGTCCCTGGATTCTGTTACTTTTGAGAAAAGAATATAAATAAATAAAAATATAAAAATATAAATAAATATATATATAAGCTAATATACATATTAGTGCTTCTAGGTTCCCTTTCATGTCCCCCATCTACTTGCCCAGTTGCCTCCTCCTTTATGGTACCAACTCAGTGATTAGTAACAGACATACCTTTCTGATATTTTTGGTAATGTTAAAGCCATCAATCAACACAGCTCCAGATGTTGTGGTCTCCTCTCCAGTCAATATTTTGAATGTAGTGGTTTTCCCAGCTCCACTTAATCCAAGTAATCCAAAGGACTCAAACTTCTGGACTACAAGGGAGATATTTCTTACAGCCTTTACAACTGGACACTTATAGTAAACCTGAGAAAATAAGAAAAAACCCCATAGTGTACTGGAGCACTGGTTCTGGGCCACCATAACCTCAAATCCCTGTAGACTGGTATCTATGACAGTTTCACTCTTCCACTCTAAGCCTTCTATTTTACCAGATATATACAGACCCCATAGACTCCAATAGATTAGTGGTACTACCAATAAATTCTTGCCAGGGATGGTCGGCTACAGTTCAGGGCAATGTTGATTATTGGATGACATTACCTTTGTAAGTTCTTTCAGAACTAGTGGGATATTCCTTAACTTGGGAGGCAGTGCCAGGGCTCTGTTTTCTTCATTTTTCACATCTTCATCCTCATAGTCCTTGACTGTTTGACAGGACACTGTAGACTATATTTTTAAGACAAGAATCACAGATAAGAATATATTTTAGGTATCTGGTTTAAATGAATGGCCTTCTGAATGCTGACCCAAGGAAATAATATCAAAGATGTCAGAAAATCTTTGAGTCATTTCCAAGAACATTCCTACCAATTTCCTGAATTCTCATGCATAAGTTTATTCTTCACTTGCTTAGATTTGGAAATTATAGTCAAGAGCAAGTTTTTCTACAGCTGTGAGTAAGCAGTATGTTCTTACCAATAACATGGGTACTTCATGGAAAACAAAAGCCACACTGGTACTCATATTGTCTAGTGTGATTTGTTACAAATAAAATATGTTGAAGACACCATGAGATCCATTAAAAAAAAGAATGATTTTTTTTTTTTAAGGAAATACCCTCTATAGGTGAAGTCAGAGCTTGAAGAATAAGTTGGGATTCATTGAAAGAGTGAAGGTGGGGTGGGGAAAGGAAGAATGCTGCCATCAGCAATGGGAGCTCAGTAAAGGTTAAGTAGCAAGAAACCAACAGGGCATGTTTTGTGAATAGTAGTTTGTAATTGTGCTTGAGCAAATCACAATTTGTAATTTGTAATAGTAACTGTGTTTGAATACAATTTTGTACTCAATTGTCTGATATTTTCATTATTGAGTAACGCGAAGTAGGAATATGTAGATTCATACCTTTTGGCCTAATAATGAGCTTTCTTTGAATTGTATCTAAAGTCTATGTTAGTTACTCACCTTCAAGCCTTTTGTGAATAGGTTGTGGACATTAGATAAAATATTATGAGAGATAAAGTTTTGCAGTCTCCAGGATGTAGTCTCCACACACAAAAGCAAAAGGAGATAAAATAAGCCCAAGACAGCCAATGCAATCAAAAATTTCGCAATCCCATGTGTTCCAAAATTATAGATACTGTTCTCAGTAGCTGAGGATGATAAAAGACAGAGAGCCTTACTTTAAAAACTGATACAAAATCTCAGTTGACACCAAAGTTAAGAAATACAGGGTCAAATGAATTTTAAATTAGATTTAAGGAAGTACAGAATATGGAAAATATTTTATTAATTTCTCTTATCTTTCTGGATATTTATGGTTTTTATAAAAGTTCTTCTGCCAGTGATATTTTTCCTCTAGTTTTTACCAGGACAACATAACCACATAGTCACTGAATTTTAAAGGCTGAGTCTCCATGAACACAATGCTTAGTAATTAAAGAAAGCAAACAAAATAAAGGTATTTGCGGCACATCAAGGCCATGTCAAACAATTAAAGACCTTTAAGGTTAGAAAAACCTTTATTCTATGAATAAGTAAAAATTTTAAGTAGGAAAAGAATGATGGCAATAATTGTAAGGAAGAATATAAAAAATGAAATATAAGTGGAAAATAGCTTATAGTTTTTGGTCTTACTACAGAGAAAATTAGCTAATACGAATGGCTAAATTCTACATATTCAAGTAGCAGACATCTCTGAGATGTGAGATAAATCACTCTCTTTTTATCAGAATTGTGTTTTCTGGTTTGTGCCAATATGCAGAAATGCAATTTGTTTTATTGTAACAAAATACACACAAAACTTACCTTTTTTAAAGTGTATAATTCAATGGCACCTACAAACTCACAATGTTGGGTAACAATTACCACTACCTAGATCAATAACATTTTCATTACCCCAAAAGAAAACTTAGTATCTATGAATCAGTCATTATTAACCCTCTCCCCCTAGCCACCGGTAACCACCAATCTGTCTCTATTGATTTGCCTATTTCGAACATTATATATAAATGGAATCATACAGTAAGTGGCCTTTTGTATCTGGCTCCTTTCACTTAGCATAATGTTTTGAAGGCTCATCCATGTTGTAAAATGTGTCTGTAATTCATTTCTCTTTATTGTTGAATATTATTCCATTGTATGGATCTATTACATTTTGTTATCCACTTACCAGAGCGTGAACATCTGGATTGCTTCTACTTTTTATGGTACAAAGCTATTATGAATAATACTGCTCTGAGTATTTGTGTACAAGTTCTTGTTTAGATACTTCTTTTTCAGTTCTTTTAGATATATATTCAGGGGTGGAATTGTTGGGCCATCTGGTAATTCTATGTTTAACTTTCTGAGGAACCACCAAACTGTTTTCCACAGCAACTGCAACATTTTACATTCATACCAGCAATATATGAGAGTAAGCATTTCTCCACATTCTCACCAAACCTTTGATATTTTTCATTTTTTTGATTATAGCCATCCACATGGGTAAGAAGTGATGTCTCATTGTGCATTTCTTACTGAATATATTTGACATTTAACATTGTGCAAGTTTAAGGTGCTATAGCATGCTACTTTAAAACTAATAAATGAGTTAATTCATTGCACAGATATAAGACCAAAAAGTCATCGTATTTTAAGTACATACAAAAAATCATTTGGATTCCCATATACTAGCAGCAAGTAGCACAAAATAAAATTAAGAAAACAATGTCAAGGTTGCTTTGGCTATTTGGGATCCTTTGTGGCTCCATACAAATTTTAGGATTATTTGTTCTAGTTTTGTGAAAAGTGCTGGTGGTATTTTGATAGGGGTTGCATTAAATGTGGAGATTGCTTTGGGTAATACGGACATTGAAACAGTATTTGTCCTTCTAGTCCTTGAGTATGGAATGTCTTTCCATTTCTTTCTGTCACCTTCAATTTCTTTCATCAGTGTTTTATAGCTTTCAGAGTACAGGCCTTTTACCTCTTTGATTAAGTGTATTCCTAGGCATCTTATTGTTTCTTGTGCAATTATAAATGGGATTGATTTCTTAATTTCTCTTTCTGTTGCTTCATTATTGATCTATACATGAAACAGATTTCTGTACATTGATTTTGTATCCCACAACTTTTCTGAATTCATGTATCAGTTCTAGTAGTTTTTCGGTGGAGTCTTTTGGATTTTCTATATACAATATTATGTCATCTGCAAATAGTGAAAGCTTTACTTCTTCCTTGCCAATTTGGATGCCTTTTATTTCTATTTGTTGTCTGATAGCTGTGGCTAGGACTTCCAGTACTATGATGAGAAAGAGTGGACATCCTTTACAAAAAACTGATGCAAAGGGACACATGCAATCAAATGTTTATAGCAGCACTAACAACAATAGTCAAACAATGGAAAGAACTTAAATGCCCATCAACTGATGAATGGATACAGAAGATGTGCTGTATCTCAATCCCATTTATTATGTATTGCATGGAACACTGGGTGTTACACGAAAATGAATCTTGGAACACTATATCAAAAACTAATGATGTATGGTGACTAACATAACACAATAAAAAATAAATCTATAGTGAATCTCTTGAACACACACACACACAAAAGAAAATGTGGTATATTTATAGACTGGAATATTACTCAGCTATCATAAAGAACAAAATCTTGCCATTTGCAACAACATGAATGGAACTAGAGTGTATTAGGCTAAATGAAATAAGCCAATCAGATAAAGACAAATACTACATGATTTCCCTCATATGTGGAATGTAAGAAACAAAACATGACCATAAGGGAAGGAATAGAAAAATAAAATAGGGAAAACAAAGAGGAAGGGGCGCCTGGGTGGCTCAGTGGATTAAAGCCGCTGCCTTCGGCTCGGGTCATGATCCCGGGGTCCTGGGATCAAGCCCCGCATCATCGGGCTTTCTGCTCAGCAGGGAGCCTGCTTCTTCCTCTCTCTCTGCCTACTTTCGATCTTTCTCTGTCAAATAAATAAATAAAATCTTAAAAAAAAAAAAAAGATTGGAAAAAAAAAACCAAAAACAAAGAGGAAGGCAAACCATAACAGACTCTTAATTAGAGAACAAACAGAGTTGCTGGAGGGGAGGTGGGTGGAAGCACAAGCTAAATGTGTGATGCTCATCAAGGAAGGCACATGTTGTGATGAGCGCTGGGTATTTTATGTAAGTGATGAATTACTAAATTCTACTCCTGAAACCAATACTATATGTAAGTGATGAATTACTGAATTCTACTCCTGAAACCAATACTATATATGTTAACTAACTTGAATTTAAATAAAATCTTGAAAGAAACAAGAGCAGAATTCTTGTCTTCTTCCTGATTGTAAAGGAAAAGTTCTCAGTTCTTCCCCATTGAGGATGAAATCAGCTGTGGATTTTTTCATATATGGCCTTTATTATGTTGACCTATGTTTCCTATAACTCTACTTTGTTAAGGGTTTTTATCAAGAATGGATGTTGTATTTTGTCAGCTGCTTTTTCTGCATCCAGGGAAATGATCATAACGTTCTTATCCTTTCTTTTATTAACATGGTATATCATGTTGATTGATTTGCAAATATCGAACCACCCTTGCAACCCAGGAATAAATCCCACTTGATTGTGGTGAATGATTTTTTCCCCCAAGTCTTTCTTTAAATTTAAGTTTAGTTTACATAGAGTGCAATTGCACTACTAGGTATTTATCCAAAGGATAAAAAAATACTGATTCGAAGGGATACAGGCACTTGACGTACTTATACATGCAACTGATTCTATTTATATGAAATATCCAGAAATATCAAACCTACAGAGGCAGAGGATATCTGGGCTGGATGTGGTAATGAAAATTAACTGTAAACAGGCCTGAGGGATTTTTTTCAGATGATGGAAATATTCTAACATTGGTTTGTGATATAATGGTTGTACAGCTTTATCAGATTCCTAAAAATAATAAGTAAAATAAATTAATTAAAACTGGTCACTGTGGTATGTAAATAATAACTGAACAGAGCTATTCTTAAAAAGCAGAGAGAGGAATTTATGGTCAAAATATGATGCAAACTAAAATGTGATAAAGTTTTTCTTATTCAGAGATTGCAAGAAAATATAACCCATTTGTTTTTTTTTAAGATTTTTTTTTCTCCTCAAATTTGTTTTTCAGTGTTACAAGATTGATTGTTCATGCACCACACCCAGTGATTTTATTTTTACTTGAGAGAGAGAGCATGAGAAAAAGAGCATGGGCAGGGGGAAGAGGGAGAAGCAGACTCCCCACTGAGCAGGGAGCCCAATGTAGGGCTCAATCCCAGGATCCTGGGATCCTGACCTGAGCCGAAGGCAGATACTTAACTGACTGAGCCACCGAGGTACCCTGAAAATATAATCCACTTGATATTTCCATGTTAATATTTCCAACCTGTACTTATTTAGGCAAATATGATTACATTTTTTTTCTGTGGCAACATATAAATTTGGTTCCCGAATGAATCACACACACACACACACACACACACACACACACACACACACATTCAGAGCAAATATGCTTGCTATTTCTCAATTTAAAAAATCAATCTGAAATATGAAATTTGAGAACTTAGTAGAATGTCTTTATTTTTTCTCAATTTTGATATGGCTGTGAATTTACCTTTCTTTACCTGTGTGACATTTAAAGCCTAATGGTTCAGAGAACTCATTTAATGTTTAGTTTAGTAACAAGTTCAGTTTCCTCATTTATAAAACTGAGATAATAATGGTTAACGTGTAGGGTGTTCTGAGGGCTTAAAATAATGTATATAAAGCTATTTTCACACAGTATGTGAGTTATTAGGAGCAACTGATTCTAAATCTGGTGGTGACTTCTTGAAATTTATCTTAGCTTTTATTTAGAGGCTTCCCTTTTTCCCCACGGTCTCTGATAATAATTTTGGTACAGAAAAACTCTGGTACAGAAAAGCACTCAGAACAGCAGGCCTGACTATCTCCATTGGAGGAAGGACCGGCTTATCTTCCACAATAATGTTAAATGTGAACACCTGGAAAGAAATAGATTGTTTTCAAGGACCTTTGGAGCCCGAGATACTCACACGTTTTATTGCACTTCACAGGTATACTTGGAATTTGCTTCGCACACAGATTTTTCATCTCATAGTCATCAAAGAATTTGCTGATACACATTGCAAAGTTGTAACTAGGAAGCATCACTAAGACAGTATCTATGAGGGTTGTGGTGTAGTGAGGAAAATCAAGGCCTATGATGAAAAAAGATGATACATTAGTTTTTTAATTATAAGAAAATAATGAACTCCCATTACAACAAACTTCCCCAAGATGACTAAACCATTCGTTTGGTAAACCAGAGAATTACCAATCTAACACATTATCCTTGAGAAAACATTAGTTATTAAAAGTCACTAAACTTGTTCACCTTGATAGCTTGTGGCTTGGATTTGTCAGTTACAGAGTTCAAGAGGAGATTTTTGCTATCAGTGTTTCCCTAGGATCTGTTTTCTTCCCTCTTTACGTGTGAGTCTGCTATTAAAATCCCCATCTCTTGGCTCTAAGTCTTCTACTCTTCTCTGTCCCCCACACAGGTTACAAAATGGATTGGGATTCTGGGATTCTGAATTCCACTTTATTGTCGGCCTCTGCATTCTGAAATTTCTTGCTAGATGAATGAGATATTTGGAATGTTTAAACAATTTTTAATCCCCAGAGTTTATAGGAGCATTATCAATAATAGCCAAATTATGGGAAGAGCTCAAGTGTTCATCAGCTGATGGATGGATAAAGAAGATGCAATATTCCATATGTACATTCCATACACATATATGTGGTAATATGGAATATTACCACAAAAAGAATGAAATCTTACCATTTGCAACAACTTGGATGGAACTACAGATTATTATGCTAAGTGAATAAGTCAGAGAAAAATAAATACCATGTGATTTTACTTGTGTAGAATTTAAGAAACGAAACAGATGAACATAAGGGGAAAGAGAGGTAAACCATAAAACAGACTCTTAACTATATAGAACACACTGAGGGTTGCTAGGGGGAGGTGGGCAGGGGGGATGGGATAAATGGGTGATGGGTATTAAGGAGGGCACTGGGTTTTGTATGAAAGTGATGAATCACTAGATTCTACAACGGAAACAAAAAGAAATGGTTGCCAAAAAAAAAAAAACTCCAATAATTTTTAATCCAATGTATATTGTTGTTTTAAGTGGGAGGGCAATTCACAATTTTCATTCCTTCATCCTTCTGAACACAGAAGTCTACACTGAATTTCTCATTGCCAAATCCAATTGTCTCTGTGTCAAATTTCTTCTGTTTGTCCTTCAAACCAATACTCCATCCTTCTCCATTACATTTTCTGCCCTGGGAAGATTATCTTTGTAAACTAAATCAAGGAACTTCTTTGCTCCCTGGCTTCTGGTTGGTCTAGACCCATGGGAAACCCTGGCTGGGAAGGGGGATGTTTCACTTCAATGCCCACTTGGTGAAAAATTTTCAATCTGTGCATTTATGGTCTCTACACTTTATGCAAGCTATACTTCAATAAAAGGTAAAAATAAATGTTCTTCAAGAGCTCTGTGTTGATTGTCTTCTGAAGGGTGAAGATGATGGTAAGGTATGTTGCAATGGAATTTGGTTTCCTTATTATCAGTGGGAATAATAGGATCCTAGAAAGGAGAAGCCAGGTGGCAGAACTTAACTATTAGAAACAAGATAGGAAACATTACCACAACAAACAAGGACAGAATGATAATCAGATTTCCTCCCGCCCCCACCACCACCCGCCGACTACGGTAATGGAATTAGTTTTCTAAACTCAGTATCTCTTGCAGACAAATTTTTTTTTTTAAAGATTTTTATTTTTAGGGGGATGCATTTCTGGAAACTTATAAACTACCAACTGAAACAGGAAGAAATAGAGAATCTGAACAGACCAATAACCAGCAAGGAAATTGAATCAGTAATCAAAAACCTCCCCAAAAACAAAAGTCCAGTCCCAGATGGCTTCCCAGGGGAATTCTACCAAACATTTAAAGAAGAAATAATACCTATTCTACTGAAGCTGTTTCAAAAAATTGAAATGGAAGGAAAACTTCCAAACTCTTTCTATGAGGCCAGCATTACCTTGATCCCAAAACCAAAGACCCCATCAAAAAGGAAAATTAAAGACAAATATCCCTGATGAACATGGATGCCACAATTCTTACCAAGATACTAGCCAATAGGATCCGACATTACACTAAAAGGATTATTATTTTTTTAAAGTTAAAAAAAATAAGAAAAGGATTATTCATCATGATCAAGTGGCATTTATTCCTGGGATGCAAAGGTGGTTCAACATTTGCAAATCAATCAACATGCTGGAGCACATTAATAAAAGACAAGAACCATATGATCTCAGTTGATGCAGAAAAAGCATTTGACAAAATACAGCATCCTTTCTTGATTAAAACTCTTCAAAGTCTAGGGATAGAGGGAACATACCTCAATATCATAAAAACTACGAAAAACCCACAGTGAATATCATTCTCAATGGGAAAAAACCGAGACCTTTTCCCTTAAGGTCAGGAACATGATAGGGACGCCCACTCTCACCACTGCTGTTCAACATAGTACAAGAAGTCCTAGCTTCGGCAACCAGGCAACAAAAAGAAATAAAAGGCATTCAAATTGGCAAAAGGAAGTCAAACTCTCAGTCTTCGCAGATGACATGATACTCCATGTGGAAAACCCAAAAGACTCCACTCAAAGATTGGTAGAACTCAAACAACAACTCAGCAAGGTGGCAGGATACAAAATCAATGCACAGAAATCAGTTGTATTTCTATACACTAACAATGTAACTGTAGAAAGGGAAATTAAGGAATCAATTCCATTTACAATAGCACCTAACCAAAGAAGTAAAGGATCTATACTCTAGAAACTACAGAACACTTATGAAAGAAATTGAGGAAGACACAAAATGATGGAAAAACATTCCATGCTCAAGGATTGGAAGAATAAACATTGTGAAAATGTCTATGCTGCCTAGAGCAACCTACACTTTCAATGCCATCCCTATCAAAACACCATCAACATTTTCCACGGAGCTGGAACAAACAATCCTAAAGTTTGTAGGGAACCAGAAAAAAAAAGAATTCTTGGGGGGGCAAAGAATTGCCAAGGGAATGTTGAAAAGAAAACCAAAACTGGAGGCATCACAATCCCTGACTTCAAGCTTATCACAAAGTTGTGATCCTCAAGATAGCCTCGTATTGGTACAAAAACAGACACATAATTCAATGGAATAGAATAGAGAGCCCAGAAATGAACCTTCAACTCTGTGGACAACTCATCTTTGACAAATCAGGAAAGAATATCTGATGGAAAAAAGACAGTCTCTTCAATAAATGGTGCTGGGAGAACTGGACAGCTCCATACAGAAGACAAGCTGGACCACTTTCTTACACCATACACAGAGATAAACTCTAAATGAATGAAAGACCTCAATGTGAGACAGGAATCTATCAAAATCTTAGAGGAAGACACAGGCAACAACGTCTTCTAACTTGGCTGCAGCAACTTCTTTCAAGACCCGTCTCCAAAGACAAGTGAAACAAAAGCAAAACTGAACTATTGGGACCTCATCAAGATAAAAACTTCTGCACAACAAAGGAAACAGTGAACAAAACTAAAAGGCATCCATGGAATGGGAGAAGATATTTGCAAATGACATCGCAGATAAAGGGCTGGTATGCAAAATCTATAAAGAACTTCTCAAACTCAACACCCAAAAAGCAAATAATCCAGTCAAGGAATGGGCAGAAGACATGAACAGACATTTCTCCAAAGACATACAAATGGCCAACAGACACATGAAAAAATGCTCCACATCACTTGTCATCAGGGAAATACAAATCAAAACCACAATGAGATACCACCTTACACCAGTTAGAATGGCTAAAATTAACAACACAGAGAACAACAAATGTTGGTGAGGATGTGGAGAAAGGGGGAATGCAATCTGTTACAGCCACTTTGGAAAACAGTTTGGAGGTTCCTCTAAAAGTTAAAAATAGAGCTTATGACCCAGCAATTGTACTCTTAGGTATTTACCCCAAAGATACAGATGTCATGAAACGAAGGGGCACCTGCATCCCAATGTTCATAGCAGCAATGTCCACAATAGCGAAACTGTGGGAGGAGCCAAGATATCCTTCAAAAGATGAATGGATAAAGAAGATGTGGGTTATATATACAATGGAATATTACTCAGTCATCAGAAAGAATGAATACCTACCATTTACTTTGACATGAATGGAACTAGAGGGTATTGTGCTAAGTGAAATAAGTCAATCAGAGAATGACAATTATCATATGGTTTTACTCATATGTGGAATATAAGAAATAGGGCAGAGGACCATAGGGGAAGGGAGGGATAACTGGATGAGAAGAAATCAGAGAGGGAGACAAACTAGGAGAGACTCTCAACTCTGGGAAACAAACTGAGGGTTTGTGAAAGGGGAGATGGGTGGGGGGATGGGGTAACTGGGTGATGGGCATTAAGGAGGGCACAAGATGTGATGAGCACTGGGTGTTAAACATACTCTATCTGAAACTAATGATGTACCATATTTTGGCCAATTGAATTTAAATTAAAAAAATAAATTAAAAAATAAAAGATTTTATTTTTATTTTATTATTTGAGGAGGGGAGAGAGAGAGTGCAAGTGTGACATGAGCTGGGGGAGGTGGAGAGAGACAAGCGGACTCTTGGCTGAGCTGGGAGCCTGACTTGGGGCTTGACCCCAGGACTCTGGGATCATGAACCGAACCGAAGGCAGATGCTTAACCAGCTGAGCCACCCAGGCAACCCAACAAATTTTATTTTAATCCAAGAAGTAAACTAACAGGTATGTGAAACCACACTCGAAGAGAAGAGTCTTCATAGTTAGATACTGGAATTCAGAAAACTCATTGGATCTGGGTTTTAGAAAAAGCAAAATCAAGCTTGCTACTTTAGTGCTCCCCAGGTGGTAGGAAACACTGATTCTTCTGGATTAAGATAATACACTATGGCCAGAGAATAAAGTCTCAGAAACAAATATAATAATGAAGATTAACATTACTACCCCACTCTTACCCTGTGTTAGGAGAATCTGAGGAATTTACAGTCTGGCTGCCTATAGGGAAGAGGATTCACTGAGGGAGAAGGGATGGACAACCTGCTATGAGAAATGGCCTTTAGTCCCACCTGGTGTCAGGGAAAATTTTAAGTTGATCTGGTGCAAGAGTCCAAAGGTTTAAGTTACTAGTAGAGGAAACATTTAAGAAAGAAGTACATGCAAGACAGAATGGGTAACAGATCATTTAATAGGGCAGACCACTGGTAGAATCTATAGGTAGTGTAAAAGTGATTGACAGTAGTATTATTTCAGAGAAGGAACATGAATGTATAACTCCTACTTGACTTTTAGCCTACTACTCTGGAGCTCAAGCCTTCCCCGTGTGGAATAATACTACTCTTTGGAGAGCTGTGCAAAAGAATAAAAAAGCTATTTCACACACTAAATTTCATTTTGTGGAAGGCCAAGGCATAAAGTTAAGGAATGAGTCTGGAAGCCTCTTTTGGTGGGGTTCTGCCACTTAAGGCACGGTTGAATAGATGAATACAGTTCAAAATTCCTGTTTACAAGAAATTAAAAAGAGAATCTTCTAAAAACAAACAAATCCTATTTGTGATAATCACCAGCAGAGTCTGCCTTTCTTTAAATTTCATAATCAGAGAAGGATGATGGGGGGAGGATTCCTACTCCTGGAATCCTGCTGAAACCAGGACTGAAAGGAATAAACTGGTTTAATGATGACTACATTTGCTGCATGTTTTATTATTTCTTTCTGAAGAAAATTCTCCTTAGGAGGGTCAAGATTCTGTGCTTCATTAAATTAGGGACGAGTCATACCAGAAGACTTTCCACTCTTGTCTCCACACAGGTGGAGCAAGGTGCTCCAAAGTGCTAATGATGATAAAAACTGAAGAACCATGTTTCATTCAAGGTGGAGGTGGTGGTGGTAGGGGGGGATCAGCCTACTTGCAACCTCTTTTTCTTCTCTTTTATGAGGCTAGAGCGATACTGAGTCCAGATCCTTTAAAGACTTAAATTCTCTCTTTTTCTTTCTTCCTTTTTCTTCCCCATTTCTTCTCTCCCTCTTTCTCTCATTTAAACTCTATCTCAAATTTCCAAAATTACACAAATTTCCAAAAAGCACAGGTTTTTAGATTCCTGGAAAGTAAGTGCTTAGCAATTAATATTTTTATCCTCGAGCTCTTTCATCTTGATTTATTAATTGTATTTCTTGAAGAAAGGGAAAATTTTGTGAAGTCCTTACCATATTGTTGTCTTATGACGTAAATGGTGATACTGAAAATAGTTGAAAAGTAGTTAAAGAGGGTGAGCCTGATGTAGGCAGCAGTACTACTAGAAAACAGGAAGCTTCCAAGATACATGAGAGGTACAACAGACCAACCATACAGCATAAAGATCATCATTGTGTCCAGAAAGTTGTAATTTGCAACAAATGCATCCAATCCGCAGTATTTGAACACTCCCTGAGACACAGAGTGCAGAGGTAAGTGCAAGGTGAAGGGCAGTGTGCAATAAGAAGTCAAGCCAGAAAACTTGCTGTTTTCTAAAGGCAAGCCCTGCCTTCTTTAGAAAACAGAACTATTCATTACTTCAATCACTTAACCCATTAAAAAAAGAAAAGCCTTAGCTTATGAGTCTGAAGTAAACTACTTCCCCAGTACCTCTTGTACTTTACCTGTTTGTTTTTTTTTTTTAGATTTTCTTTATTTATGTGAGAGAGAGAGAAAAAAAGAGAGAGTACACATGACAGGAGTCGGGGTGTGGAGGGGCAGAGGGAGAGGGAGAAGCAGGTTCCCCACTGAGCAGGGAGCTGGAGTCAGGGCTCCATCCCAGGACCTGGGGATCATGACCTGAGCTGAAGGCAGATGCTTAACTGATGGAGCTACCCAGGTGCCCCAGAAATTTACCTCTTTTATTTATGTGCCCACCTCTTGAAACTATATAGCTTTCCCTCTCCCTCACCCTCAAATATGCATCTAAAACAAAAGAAGTTGCAAAGTTCACCAATGAGCAAAGTCATTACATTAAATGATGTTATACCACCCTCGCTTGGCTTGCTCTTTATAGCACATCTTCAGTGTCTAAAATTGGATGTCTGAGTAAAAACTAGTTCTGTTTTGCAGACCCAGCCAGCTTGGATTTGGGGTATGAAAGTGGTGGAATGGGATTGGGAGGTGTGTGTGCTGGTGGTGAACAGTAACAGGAAGTCTGACTTAAGACACAATTCTAAACTTCGCTGCTGTCCAATTTTATTAGAGGGCTCAGCATTGGCAATTAGTGAGCAGTGGCTTATTTATATGAGTAGTGAAGGACAAGTGACAAGTGATAGCCCTTATTTCTTTAGACTGGTTTTGGGGACAAGGCATAATGCTGAGCAATTACATGGGAAGATAATTCAAGAGAGACTTTTCAAAGAAATACGTTTTCTCCAGTTGAAAAATTACGAGGGAGAACATTTCCATAATGAAGTTTCCACAATATATTCTCTAGCATAATAAGCCAAAGTAGTTTCAAATTTCTTTGTACGTTTTATTTTAGGATACAAATTATTGAATAGGAATTTCTTGTGGTTGACATAGGACAATAAGCCCTCTTGCAACATAAGTAACACTCACCAGTAGTAAGCAGCAGAAAGTGCAGAAGTAGATGAGATCCCACAGAAAAGCAGAGAGCCAGTAAGTAATTACAGAGACCCCACTCACAAACTGGATGTGTTTTGCCCTAGTGGTTCTCTCAGTCACTGTCTGAAGGCAAACATTACCGACCACAACAGCCATGCCAAAAGCCAAACTTATTACTATTTGTAATCCATTTGTAGGCCTACAGAGGATGAAATAAACGATGAAAGAAATTATGAAATACAAGTAGAAAATGATGATTTAGTATCTATTTTTAAATGCCTATGGCCAGATAGCAAGGGATATATTAAGGATCAATTCCAGTAAAAGGAAAATCATACATACATTATGATATGACCATAAAGTGGGAGAGGTTGAGGCTTGTTGGAGGCTGTGATGGAAGCATTGGGGCCAGAAAGTGACATAAAAAGAACGTTGTCCAACACTGACAGTGATGTTGCAGCTGAATGGTATGCCTCATTATTGAACAAAATAGTAAGTATTGTTTTGTTTTTCTCAACCTCCACGGAAAGTGCAGTAATGGAGAAGTCACGAAACTCTTTGTTTTCCATGATATGCTCTGTTACCTTACCTAGGGTAAAGGAAGAAATTGATCAGTGAGTCAAAATGTAATAAGTTGGAGAGGAAAGAAAAATATTTTTTCTTATATCTCTTCCCTTTCCAGCTTCCCATAATGGTTATTTCAAATCTTTGTTTCTCTTCAAGGATTCCGCTCCATCACTAATCCCTATAATAATCTCACCACATAGTCTATAACTTGAAAAAATAGTCAATTACTAAGAATGTCTTGCTCTGTTCTTGTATAAAACAAACATGGGGATATTTGACGTTATGCATTTGTCAATACTCATAGAATGTCAAAGCACAAAGAGCGAATCTTAATGTAAACTATGGACTTTCAGTGAATAAAAGTATCAATGTTGTTTCACGTATTTAAAGAAATGCACTACACTCATGTCAGTTGTTATTCATAGGGGAAATTGGAGGGGTGAGGATATGGAAACTTTCTGTATTATCTGTTCAATGGTTTTGCTAATCTAACCCTATTCTAAATAGTGTCTACTAATTCTAAAAACCTAGAAACACTATTTCAGGGAGAGATTTATGATGACTTATGTTCAAAATGTAGCTAAGACATATGTATTTTGCTGGAGACATTGTTTACTATTAAAGTGAATCTAATTTTGAGTTAGAAATGCATCTTGACTTCTGTAGCTATAGTACTACCAATTGGTTTAATAAACTTGTTTGTACGGGGAAAAAATAAAACAAACATGGCTTATTCTTTTCTCAAAGTTATTTTGGTTATTCTAGGTCATTTGCATTTTCATACAGATTTTAGAATTGGCTTGCCATTTCTGCAAAAAGTCTTTGGTATTTTGATTAGAATTGCATTGAATCTATGTGTATCACTTTGGAGAGAATTGCTATCCTAACAATATTCAGTCTTATTCTTTTTTTTTTTTTTAAGATTTTATTAATTTATTTGAGATAGAGAAAGAGAGAATGAGTGGGGGATGAGGGGCAGAGGGAGAAGGAGAAGCCGGCTTCTCGCTGAGCAGGGAGTCCGACAAGGGGCCTGATCACAGAACCCTGGGATCATGACCTGAGCTTAATGCAGATGCTTTACCAACTGAGCCACCCAGGAGCCCCCAGTCTTATTCTTTTTAATGCTATTATGAGTTCTGGTAATTTGTGTTTCCCCCCCATAGAATTGTGTCCATTTCACCTAAGCTGAATTTAAAAAATTCCAGTTTGAAAAGTTCTGCCTTTTTATTGGAGTGTTTACTCCATTTACGTGAAACACAATTACCTATATGCTAGGGTTTATATCTGCCATTTTGCTATTTATTTTCTTTCTTTTTTGCACTTTCTTTTTTATTTTTATTTTTATTATGTTCAATTAGCCAAAATATTGCGATGTATCTCCTATGTCATATCTCCCTTTTGTTCTTATTTCTCTACTACTGCTATTTTATGTTAAACATATTTTATACTGTACCAGTTAAGTTCCTTTGTTGTTGTTTTACTGTTTTAAAGTTTATTTTCACAGTGGTTGCCCCGGGGATTACAATATAAATCTTAATTTAACTAGCTCAGATAGACACCAATGTACTTCTGATAGCGTACAGAAATTTTGCTCCACATAGTTCCCTTCCCTCTTCCCTCCTTTGTGCTATTATCATAATATAAATTACACTTTCATACATTATAAGCCCATTAACACAGTTTTACAACTACTATTTTATGTAACTGTCTTTTAAATAAGTTAGAAAAAAGGAGCAGGGAGCCAGAAGTGGGACTTGATTCTGAGACTCCAGGATCATGACCTGAGCTGAAGGCAGTTGCTCAACCAACTGAGCCACCCAGGTGCCCTGACAATTCTTCCTTTCAGCACTTTTTGTCATCCCACTGTCTTCTGGCCATCTCAGTGGTTCCTGACAAAAATTTAGCTATTAATATTATTGATAATCCCCTAATAAATCATCTCTCTTCTGCTTTTAAGATTTTCTCTTTCTTTGGTATTCACTAGTTTGATTATGATGTGTCTAAGTGTAGATATCTTTGAGTTAGTCATACTTAGAACTTGTAGGTAAAGATTAATTTTTCTTCTCAAATTTGAGAGGTTTTCAGCCATTATTTCTTCCAGGTATTATTATTATTATTTGCCCCCTTTATCATTGTCTTCACCTTCTGGGACTCCTATTCTGTAGATATTGGCATGCTTGCTATTGTTCCATAGTTATCAGAAGCTCTGTCCATTCCCCTCCTTTTCTTCTTTCTGTTCCACAGAAAGATAACCTTTACTGATCTTTCCTGACCTACCTTCAATATAGCTGATACATTTTTCTGACAGTTCAAGTCTGTTGTTGAACTCCTCTGGTGAACTTTTAATTTCAGTCATGCTCTTCTTTTCCTAATTTTTTTTTTTATTTCTTAAGAGTTTTTATTTTTAACTCCAGTTAGTTAATGTACAGTGTAATACTAGTTTCAAATGTGCAATATAGTAATTCAACACTTCCATACACCACCCAGTGCTCATCGTGAAAAGTACACTCCTTAATCATCATCGCCTATTTAACCTATCCCCCATCCCCTATCCCTCTTGGGTAACCATAAATTTGTTCCCTATAGTTAAGTCTGTTTCTCGATTTCTTCATTATTTTTTTTTCCGTTTGCTTGTTTTGTTTCTTAAATTCCACATGTGAGTGAGATAATATGGTATTTGTCTTTTATTTCTTTTCATTGTCTGACTGCTATGGGTAGGACTTCCAGTACTATGTTGCATAGAAGTGGCGAGAGTGGACATCTTTGTTCCTGACCTTAGGAGAAAAGCTCTCAGTTCTACCCCACTAGCATGATGTTAGCTGTGCATTTTTCATATACGGCCTTTATTATGTTGAGGTAAGTTCCCTCTAAACTTATTTTCTTGAAGTTTTTTATCATGAATGGATGTTGCACTTTGTCAAATGCTTTTTTTGCATGTATTGAATGATCATATGGTTCTTATCTTTTCTCTTATTGATGTGATGTATCACAGTGATTGATTTATGGCTATTACACCACCCTTGCAATCCGGAAACAGATCCCACTTTATCATGGTGAATGTTTTTTTTCTTTTACTGTATTGTTGGATTCAGTTTGCTAGTACTTTGTGGAGGATTTCTGCATCTGTGTTAATTAGCGATATTGATCTGTACTCTTTTTTAGTGGTGTCTTTATCTGGTTTCGGTATCGGGTAACGCTGGAGTCATAAAATGAATTGGAAGTTTTCCTTGTTCTACTTTTTGGAATAGCTTGAGAATAGGTATTATCTCTTTGTGTGTGTGTGTGTGTGTGTGTGTGTGTGTGTGTGTGTGTGTGTGAACTCCTGTGGGACTTTTACTGGGAGAGATAAAAGTACTTGGTAAGATGGGGCCAAACAACTGGGCTAAACATCCCTCTCTCCCAAACATGTCTGAGGTCCAAAAATTGAAATAATGAACTGTGGAGAGAATAATTGAGATAGCAATTGAAGGAAGGAAACACGGAACATGTGTAAGCGGTGGATAGACTAAGCCTGCAATGAGAGGGCTACGAAAACAGTGGTTGCACAAAGAATGTGAGCACACATCTCTGAATTGTCCATGGATGAAGGTGTACACATATATACATTTGTTTCTCTTTTTCATCTTCTCTCCTTTTTTTGCTCCATTCTGTTCCTCACAGTCCCAGTTCCCCTAGCCACATCCCCTCTGGTAACCACCAGTTTTGTTTTCTATAGTTAAGAGTCTGCCTCTTAAGAACCCAGATATCGACTGACAGATAAATGGATAAAGAAGATGTGGGCTATTACTCAGTCATTAAAAAGAATGAAATCTTGCCATTTACAACAATGTGGATGGAACTAGAGAGTGTTATGCTAAGTGAAATAAGTCAGTCAGAGAAAGACATCATATGATTTCACACATATGTGGAACTTAAGAAACAAATTGGATAAACACAGGGGAAGGGAAAATAAGAAGAAAACAGAGTGAGATAAACTATAAGAGATTCTTAACTATAGGAAACAAACTAAGGATTGCTGGAGGGGAGGTGGGTGGAGGTATAGGGTAATTGGGTGATGGGGCATTAAGGAGGGCACTTGATGGAATGAGCATGGGGTGTTATATGCGACTGATGAATCACTAAACTCTATCTCTGAAACTAATAATACACTATTTGTTAATTAACTTGAATTTTAAAAAAAGTCTGTTTCTTGGTTTGTCTCTTTTTTTCCCCTAAGTTCATTCATTTTCTTAAATTCCATATATGACTAAAATCACATGGTGTTTTTCTTTCTCTGACTTATCATACACTAGCTTCATCCAGCTTGTTGCAAATGTCATGATTTCAATATTTTTTATTCTACTCTTTACTCAAGTCCAGTGAGTATCCTTATGATCATTGCTTTAAATGCTCTAT
Organism: Nasua narica; assembly: GCA_028533885.1. Lineage (NCBI taxonomy): Eukaryota > Metazoa > Chordata > Mammalia > Carnivora > Procyonidae > Nasua > Nasua narica. Next base: position 14,294,144 of record CM052805.1, on the reverse strand, counting down.
GAGGCATATTACTTATATTTGTTTTGCTTATATCTCTGGCTATGGCCTTGTCCTGTTCTTTCATTTGGGATAAATTTCTCTGTCTCTTCCTTTTGTCTGCCTCTCTGTGTCTCTTTCTTTGTGTGAAGAAAGTCAGCTGTGTCTCTTGCTCTTGAAAGTAGTCACTTTATGAAGAAGAGGTCCTGGAGGGGCTTGCAGTGCAGTGTCCTCTGTTCACCAGAAAAGAACATTTCATAAACTGTTTTCATAAACTTATGGAATTCAGCCCCTCTGGTTTTCAAAGCCCAATGTTCTGGGAGGAGTCTTCCCCATGTGAGTTCCCGGTGTGAGGGTTCTCTGCCTTCTCTGCCCATATAGCTCCCTTCCTGTTGCAGGCAGCTTCCCTCTGAAGCCCTTTAGTTGCAGCTTCTTTATATTTAGTTGTGCAGTTTTTTCTGCCACTCTTTGGATCACTCTTTGGTTCATTGACTTGGATGTGGACAATGTCTAGCTGAAAATGTGGGATGGGGTACTCATACTCTGCCATCTTTCTTCCACCTTTTTTTTTTCTCTTAGTCATGCTTTCCAACTTCAAAATCTCTTTATTTTTTTTAATTATTAATATTCTCTTTGTGGAGACATAGTTACTATACTTTCCTTTAATTCTTTAAACATACTTCCTTTAGTATTTTGAAAATATTTGTGGTAGGTGATTTAAAGTCTTTGTCTATTAAATTCAACATCTGGCCTCCCTCAAGGATAGTGAGTGACTTCAGCACCCTTCCCCACCATGTATGGGTCATATAGTTGTTTCTTTATGTATTAGTTTTTTGGGACTTCCATAAGAAAGTGCCACAGAATGAGTGGCTTAAAAAACAGAAATTTATTTGCCCTCAGTTCTAGAGCTAGAAGTCCAAGTCAAGGTGTTGGCAGGGTTGGTTTCTTCTGAAGACCTTTTCTCCTTGGTTTGTAGGTGGCTGTCTTCTCACTGTTGTCTTCACATGGTCTTTCCTCTGAGTATACATGTCTGTGTCCTAATCTGCATTTTTTATAAGGATATCAGTCATATTGGATTAGGGCCCACCCTAAGTAAGTCTTATACTTAACAACTTCTTTAAAGAAACTATATCCAAATATAGTCACATTCTGAGGTACTGGGGGTAGGACTTCAATTTATGAATTTTGAAGAAACACAAATCAGCACATAATGCTTTCCTTTCTCTGTTATTATTGTTGTGGAAACTGGACATTTAAAATAAGTAGTGTAACAACTCTGATATCTGAACTCCCCTCCCCATCTCTTGTTTGCTGTTATTGCCTTTTAATTTTTTTTTTTTTTTACTTGTTGCTGCGCATTTGGTTAGGGACTTAAGTGGACTAATTCTATAGGTTCATGTATCCTTTATAGTGTGCAGCCACTTATTTCTCTGGCAGGCTTAAAAAATTCTGGCTTTTATTTTTAAAACCAGTTCCTAGGAGTCATCCTGCGTCAGTCTAATTTAGTAATCAACTAAAAGATTTCTTTAAATGCCTAGAATCAGTAAGTCCTCCATTCTTTGCCAAAAGGATCTGTGTATAAAGGCACACCTCAAATTTAAGACAGTTTACAAGTCAGCGTCAACTTTTACTTCTTGCTTGACCAGGTCTCAACATCAACTAAGAGGTTTCTGACTGAAGTCTTCTCTCCTAGGTCATTTCTGGTCATACACAGAACCATTCTGAGCTTTCTATATCCTCAGAAATATCAGAACTTTTAAAAGTTCATTTTGGATCTCTAGCTCTCCAGGTATTCCTTCAAAGTTAATTTTTGGCCAGGTTCTTGTTTTGCTCAACTGAAATCACAGCTTTAGCCAGCTGTGATGATGTTACCAGCAGATTGTTACTGTTTTTATTAATGCCCTGTGGATAGGGCTTGTTCCAAAAGAGCTGAGCCCTGATTCAAATCCAATAGGAACAATTCCTTGGGAATGGTGCTTTTTTCAGGACTTGTTGTTTTAGCTAAATTATTGACAGTGCTCTAGAGCTGGGGCTTTTAACACAGCTCTAAATAGATCAGTTCTTTCAATCAACCTCAAGGCTTTTCATGGCTACCATTTCATTGAGCTGAGGACAGAGAGTGATAGGAATAGTTTTAAGTAAAAATGCCACAGGCCTTACTCTTTTTAAAGAGGTTTGGTAGTTTTGTTTTGTTTTGTTTTAGAATAGATACATTTTCGTTTGTTCTGTGCTTTGGTTAATTTCCAGTGTTCTTAACTGGCTGATTTATAAAACTGTTTTTGAAGTATCTTTGTTGCTTTTGTGAGAGAAGGAGTTCAATCCATCATACCAAAAGATTCAAATTTTCCATTCACTAGGTTTTAGAGTAATTTTCTACAAAGGAATAGATAACAAATAAGCTACATAAAAGGGTTGCTTTTATCATTAAGAAAGACAATGCAGAGTACAAAGAAGGGCCACATGTACCCCAATGTTCATAGCAGCAATGGCCATAATTGCCAAACTGTGGAAAGAACCAAAATGCCCTTCAACAGATGAATGGATAAGGAAGATGTGGTACATCTATACAATGGAATATTATGCCTCCATCAGAAAGGATGAATATCCAACTTTTCTATCGACATGGACGGGACTAGAAGAGATTATGCGGAATGAAACAAATCAAGCGGAGAGAGTCAATTATCTTACGGTCTCACTTACGTGTGGAGCACAAGGAAAATCATGGAGGGCATTGTGAGAAGGAAGGGAAGGGTGAATGGGGGGAAATCGGAGGGGGTGACGAACCAGGAGAGACTGTGGACTCTGAGCAATAAAGTGAGTGGTTTGGAGGGGAGGGGGGTGAGGGTTGGGCGAGCCTGGTATGGAGGGTATGGTGGGTATGGAGGAGGGCACTATTGCATGGAGCACTGGGTGTGGTGCACGAACAATCAATCTTGTAACACTGAAAAAATAAACATATTTGGAAAAAAAAAGTAAAAAAAAAAAGAATGTCATTTGTTGGGGCACCTGGCTGGCTCAGCCCGTTAAGCATCTGCCTTTGGCTCCGGTCGTGACCCCAGGGTCCTGAGATCAGCCCTGTGTTGGGCTCCCTGTTCAACAGGGAGCTTGCTTCTCCCTCTCCCTCTGCCTGCCAGTCCCCCTGCTTGTGTTCGCATGCATGTGCTTTTCTATGTGTGTCAAATAAATAAACAAAATCTTAAAAAAAAGAAAGATAATGCAGAGAAAGTGTTTAGTATGGTTTTTACCAAAGGTAAGCATTGAACAAATTAAATATAACTATTTATACTATTTTCTAAAAATTAGTTCTGAGGAGACTATTAAGTCTTTGCCACTTGCTTTTAAAAAATGAACATAGTAGACTAAAGGGCAAACTTCAGATCATGGATTTAACATTTCACTTTGAGAGCTTAGAGAAACATTTTTGTATCTTGATCAGAATAAAAATTGTGTGCTAAATTTCACACAGTATTGTGACTCTTTAACTCATCCTCTGAAAGGTGATGCAATTAGCTGAAAGACAACCTACGGCCAAATGTCTCCATAGTTATTAACTTTTGTGGCTAGTTGTCTTGAAGTATACTTTTTTGTTTTTTGCTTCTGATTTAGCTGTCTCTGAGATACTGGTAATAAGTGGGAAAAGAAAAAAATGGGTAGCTAAATAGCATAGTTAAGTCCCTTCTTTTTAAGTAATATAAATGGGTCTTCATACAGCGGCAGTCTTTTTTTTTTTTCTATGGGTCTTACCTTGCACTTCCCAAAGTTCTTGATTCTTACGTTTTAAAAAAATCTCGAGATTATTTATGAAATTCAGAGCCAAAATAGAATTCCCTGAAGTTGAGTAAGGCACAATTGTTTGACCATACTGACTCAAGTCCAGTTCTCTCATGGGAAGGTCATAATTTGAGTGTGCAGTTTTTATGAGATATGTAGTGAAAACCAAAATTACTGATATCTGTAGCAACATCAACTTCCAATTGCGCCAAGTAAATAGTGCTCTCTTTATAAACATGGAATAAAATTGCTGGCAGTAAAGTGAAAACTAAAAAGAGGAGAGAAACGTATCATTACAATGGGTAGTGACCCAAATAAGAAGTTCATAGTGAAACCCACTAATATAAATGCTCCAAATTTTTATCACTCTAGATATACACATATAATACAAATATATTTTTGAGCCCAAGAAAATAAATAAGATGGTATAAAATTTTATTTGTGTAAAGTATTAAGGGAAAAGATAATATCTAGTTTCTGATCTAACTACATCGAAAATCTTATCAAGTTTATTTTATTCATTAATATACTTGCAGTCTTTCTGATCAGAAAAGCAAAATTATATTTCTTTTATTTGATATTAAACCACAATATATTTGTCAACTTTAAAGGGAAATATTCCCAAGAAATTTGTATGTAACTACTATGTTTTGTCAAGACTTGATATACAAACTATGGTTCATCATGAGAAAATGCCCCTAATCTGGTCAATCAATATCTTTTGATTATAACAGTTGTAATTTTGGGTCTTAGAACTGAACAAAGGGGAAATTTATAAGAAAATAAATGAAGACTTTTCAAAGTGATTCTGAGAATTAATAGTGAAAGTAGCATCTGTGATCTTTATCCAGAACCCATTTCTCCTGCATCGGGAAATTAATGGGGGTTGTAACACACACTGGTCTCTATCTGGCTGGATCTTTGATGTCTAAACTCCAAACATCTTTTAAGTTCAAATATTTTAAAAAAAGTACACATATTATACCCAAGGCAAACATACTAGATTTACATTCTTAGAGAATTTGCTCACCCCAGAATTAAATTTAATAGTAGTAATTTCTTTCAATCTAGAAAAAACAGCTCTCTCATGATATCTGGGCATATTCATATTCCACTTCATGTCTTGTCTTATTTTTTGGCCCTTTAAGGAAGTATCATGGGTATTCTGAATATCCCTTTGGTAACCTGCCAGGTTATTGACCCTACACACAGAGACAACAAAGAGCACAAAACATTTCATTTTGACTATAGCCTCAATCTATTTTATTTAGGGAAAGTCAAACAAGGTTCCAAATTTGGAAGACTCCTTGATCTTTCTCATTAATTGTAAGGTGTATTGTATAGAGGCAGCATGATAATAGTGTCTCCCAATAAACCAGAGGGCTGCTGAAATTCCCTAGCAAAGTTTATACCATTCTGAGACTACACGAGAAAAGCAATTACAATATTGTATGCTTCATAAGCTAACTTATTTAACTTAAAACTTATCTCTAGTCAAAGATAATAACTCTCCTTTGGGGGTTAAAATGTTCTTTGTTTTGTGAAAAGATGGAGACATTTATATAATAGTGGGTTTTTTTTTTTTTTTAATTCCTTACATTTCCTACTACTGCCTATGTCTAAAACTGGCTCTTTGTGTATGGATACTTGAAAAAGGTGAAGAGATTTTTATATTTTTTAGAGTAATTATAATCTAAAGAGAAAAATTCTAAGAAGAAAAATGGAAGAAATAATATATCACAGTATATTGAGAGACAGGAAAGATTAATTACCTTGGTCAAAGTGGTAAAACCCTTAGTAGACAATATATGATTTTAAAGGTTTAAAAAAGTTTAGACCTAGCTCTGTCATAACCTTACCAGAAAAAGGACTTTTTGTGAAATCTTTTGAAAGATAATCGGCTTATTTTATCTACTGACAGTCTGAACTCCTTTGATATATTCATTTTGAACTTTTTTACAGTGCGAGAAACAAAACAAATCATGCATCAATTAAATTATGAACACACTGTTAGGTTAAAAATTTTAGGTAATTTCTAGTATAGACTTGAAGTTGAACTAGAACTTTTCCTATGACAACATATTCTTTTTCTTGACTCACTCTTAAACATCTACCACAGAGACACATATATCAAGGCCCAAGCCCAAAATCTTTACATAGTCTCAACGGAATATATAGAAATGCATTGACATAAAAGAGTAACATAGTTGAAAAAATCCATAACTGTGATTCCTTCATTCCAATACAAAGAGGGTGGGGTTTGCTCTCCAATTGACATTTTAGGGAAGTTTGTTGTTGCTGTTGTTTTTAAATGTCAATATTACTCACTTATTGAAGACTTCTTCCATGGTAGTGATTGAAGCACCAAAGTTGGCAATGCCCAGCTCTTTTTGTTTATTTTCCAGGTCATTAATCAGAGCTTCAAACCTGAAAGTAGAGGAAGAAGAGAAGAATGGATTAGCACAAGTCTAGATACATTTTCTTTTTTGCTGTTGGTTCATTTTATTTTCTAGTAAATTGAATTTTTAAAATATGTAATCACTTTCATTTAATACTTAATTTTACTTCCAATTCTTTCTTCCCTATTGTTTTCTTGAAAGCTTTTTTATTGTGAAAAAATGTAAGAAACATTTTATTATTTCATCAATTAGAGCAGCATTAAGCACATTCACAACCATTGTCATCACCCTTTTCCAGAACTATCTTAAGATCCTAAATTAAAATTCTGCATCCATTAAACAGTAATTCTCTATTCCTTCCTTCTTTAAGCTTCACTTTTACTTTCTGTCAATTTGAGTTTTCCTACTGTATGTGCCTCCCATATAATGGAATCCTTTTGTGTCTGGCTTATAATTAGCATAATTCTTAGCATTCTTAGCATAATTCTTCCTAGATTCAAACTTGTTGTAGCATGTATAAGAATTCATTCCTAAAAAAAAAAAAAAAAAAAGAATTCATTCCTTCTTAAGGCTGAATAACGATCATTGTATGGATAACACAACGTGTGGCTTATCCATTTATTTGTGGGACTTTGGGTAGTTTTTATCTTTTGGATTTTATGAATAACGCTGTTATGAGCATTGAGCATTGGTGTACAAACACTGGTGTTCAAGTTCCTACTTTCAATTATTTTTGGTATATACCTAGAAGTGGAATTCCTGAATCATATGGTAATTCTATGTTTTTTTTTTTTTTAAAGATTTGAGAGAGAGAGAGAGAGAAAGAAAAGATTGAGTGGGGGAGGGGCAAAGGGAGAAGGAGAGAAGAAGACTCCCTGCTAAGCTGGGAGCCCTATGCAGGGCTCATTCCCAGGACTCTTGATCATGACCTGAGCTGAAATCAAGAGTCAGCTGCTTAACCGACTGAGCCACCAAGGCACCCCTCTATGTTTAACTTTTTAAGAAGATGTCATAGTGCTTTCTATAGGCTTTCCATGCACCATTTTACATTCTCATTAGCAGTGTATAGGGTTGCAATTTTTTCATATCCCTTCGGCATTTGTTAATTCTCGTACTTTTTATTTGCATTTTCCTAATAACTGGTGATGTTGAGCATCTTTTCATGTGCTTGTTGGCTATTTATACATCTTTGGAGAAATGTCTATTCAATTCCTTTGTCCATTTTTGAATTAGGTTGTTTGGGATTTTTGTTAGGTGTATTTTTAATACTGTTCGTTCCACAGTAACTTCTGATTAGCCATGGGAAAAATGTTTAGTAGATCATTCTTCACTGTAATACTTATAGGAAAACAAACAGAAATAAGGATATTTACTTTAGCAAATTTGTCCCCACTGTAACTTGATCTTTGATATAGTCTTTTGTTGTCCTAAAAAAATACCAATTTACTTTTTGTAAGAATTAAGGACTATAGCTAGTTGATAAAGTTTAATGTGTTCACATATTCCTTTATCAGATGGAAAATCCTATATCAAATTACAGTAGTTATAAATCACTAAATAAATAAAATATGGGTTTAGTGAAGTAGAAGCTGGACACTGAGAAAGATTTACCAGCTAGGCAGCTGTATGGAAACTTTGCAAATTGTGGTGTAATTACATCATGGATTTTAACAAATAATTTTAGAAGGATGAATTAACATTGTTTTAGGTTCCAAAGATCTCCAAAAACCCATTTACTTCTTTAAAAACCTCATTAATTCCCAATGAGGGACTATCAAAAGCCTATGTGAGATTACCCTCAGAGATGGTAAACTCAAAACTCTCCATCTTCCAAATTTTTTCCATGTTTTAGGCTGAATTCCATTTCCATTTAACTTTACCTAATGTTGCTTGTACTACTCTTACCAATCAGTTCAATCTGATCCCTTTTCCTATGACAACTCTTCACATATTTTAAAGTCATTTTCACTCTTCCTTTTGAATGTTCTCAATACAATCCCTTGTGTTAAAGAATATTGTATGATAAGATTATTGTTTTGCTGTATTTGACTGATTTTGGTAACAGGGTAATACTGGCCTTATAAAACTAATTGGGGAATATTTCCTTTTCTCATATTTTCCAAAAAAATAAGTTTGTGTAGAATCAGTACTTTTTCCCCAGTAAACATTATGCAAAATTAATCAGTGAAGCCATCTGGCCTCAGATTTTTTTCTGTAGGAATATTTTAAAGTACAAATCAATTTCTTTAATAAATAAAGACCTTTTCACATTATATATTCCTCCTTTTCTCTTATTTTTTTTGAATATAACTATAGTTAACATATATTGTTACATTAGTTTCAGGTGTGCAATATAATGATTCAACAATTCTATACATGACTCAGTGCTCCTCAGGATAAGTGTACTCTAATTCCCTTTATCTATTTCACCCATCCCTCCAGTCATCTCCCCTCCATGAACCCTCAGTTTCTTCTCTATCATTAAGAGTCTCTTACGGTTTGTTTCCCTCCTTCTCTCCCTATTCCCCCTTACCATATGTTCATATGTTTTCTTTTTTAAATTCCACACATGAGTGAAATCATATGGTATTTGTCTTTCTCTATTTCACTTAGCATTATACCTTCAAGGTTCATCCATTGTTGCAAATGGCAAGATCTCCTCCTTCTCCACCTCTTCTTCTTCTTCCTCCTTCTCCTCTCCCTCCTCCTCCTCCTCCTTTCTGGGTTGGTTCCATGCCCAACATGGGGCTGGAACTCTCAACCCTGAGATCAGAAGTTGCACACTCTACCAACTGAGAAAGCCAGGAACCCCAAGATTTCACTTCTTTTTTGTGGTTGAGTAATAGTCCTTTATTTATTCCTTTATTTATACATACACACTCTTTATCCACTCATCTATTGATGGACTTATGGTGGCTTCCATAAGTTTGTTATTATAAATAAATAATGCTGCAATTAACATAGGGATGCATATATCTGTTTCAATTGGTGTTTTTGTTTTCCTGGGTAAATACCCAGTAGTGGAATTATTGGATCATTTGGTAATTCGGTTTTTAATTTTTTGAGGGTAACTATGTTGTTTTCCACAGTGGCTTCACCAGTTTGCATTACCACTGACAGTGTGTGAGTGTTCTTTTTCTCCACATCTTACCAACACTTGCTGTTTCTTATGTTTTTTATTTTAGCCATTGGGGCAGGTGTCAGGTGATATTTGTGGTTTTGATTTGCATTTCCCTGATGATGAGTGATGTTAGGCATCTTTTCATGTATCTCTTGGCAATCTTTAAGTTTTCTTTGGAGAAATGTCTGTTCATGTCTTCTGCCCATTTTAAAATAGGTAATTTGCTTTTCGGCATTAAGTTGTGTATGTTCTTTATATATTTTGGATATTAACCCCTTATCAGATATATCGTTTTCAAATCTTCTCCCATTTGGTGGGTTATCGTTCCATTTTATTGATGGTTTCCTTCAGTGTGCAAAAGGTTTTTATTTTGGTATAGTACCAATAGTTTAATTTTGCTTTTTTTTCCTCTTGCCAAAAGAGACACCTAAAAAAAACTGTTTCTATGCCTGATGTCAGAGATTATTGCTTTTATTTTCTTCTAGGAATTTCATGGCTTCAGGCTTCACATTTAGGTCTTTAATACATTTTGAGTTTATTTTTGTGTATATTTTAAGAAAGTGGTCAGTTTCATTCTTTTGCATGTAGCTGTCCAGTTTTCCCAGTATGATTTGTTGAAGGGACTTTTCCTAATTGTATATTCTTGGCTCCTTTGTTGTAGATTAAATATGACCATATAAAATGGGTTTATTTCTGGGTAAACACAAAAAGTATTGGGTACTTTTAACACAATATGGTAATTATAAATCTGGAAGTTCAGAGTAAATCTGGAAGTTCACAATAAACACAATTTATTATTGTGTTTCATTGATGTGTGTGTCTACTTTTGTACCATTACTATACTGGATTGCTTACTATAGCTTTGTAGTATATCTTGAAATCTGGGATTATGACAGCTCTAGTTTTGTTCCTTTAAAAGACTGATTTGACTATTCAGAGACTTTTACAGTTCCATACAAATTTCAGGATTATTTGTTCTAGTTCCTTGAAAAATGCTATTATTTTCGATGGATTATTTTTTCTTGAGTCAGTTTTAGTACTTTTTATCTTTCAAGAATTTTTTTCCCATTTCACCTAAAATATCAAATTTATTCACATTAGGTTGTTTATAATATTCTTTTATTCTTTTAACATATTATCTGTAAAATATGTGGTGATATCTCATTTGTTCCAAATAGAGGTAATTTGCATCTTTTCTCTTTTTTTTTTCAATCAATTTGACTAAAGTTTTACTGAATGCACTGGTCTTCTCAAAGAAGATGCTTATGACTTTGTTTAAAAATCTCAAGTTCTGTTAGCCACAGTCTATAGACTAGAATATAGGTATGTAATATTATAAGTATTGTTTGTAAGTCTTTTCCTCATTATTTTTTCATGTAAATACACATATGTAAAGCATTTAGAGGAGTGCCCAGTATAACGCATATGAATGATTACGCTCTCAAAGTCTTGGAAATGACCAAGAATTCCTTGTCATTTTTATTCTTTTCCTACTACAGTGAGATATTCCATGAATTAAGTGGGCTATGGATATTTTATTCTGGTTGTTTCCCTTTCTCATTTGTTGGTTTAAAATTATTTTGCTAAAGAAAAATTAACTCTGATCAAATACATTCTTCCCCACCTTCTATGCCATGCTAGGATCCACTGGGTATGTCCTAGAAATCCATATCTAATATGATGATATTAATCTGTGTGACTATTAATTTCTGAGGTTCTTCCCTCTTCCATATCCAAAATATTCGGTGGGAACACATGAGGAAAATACTATATTTATAAATCCTTACATTTCCTATTTTAGTAATAGTGATATATTTATTAATCTTGCTCTCTTCTGATGTCACTTATATACATATAACATGGGATAGGCAGATGTTGTAATAAATTTAATCACCTTCTCTAATGTGTTTCTCTCAGAGACACTCTGAACTTCCAGATTTATAATCACCATATTGTGTTAAAAGTACCCAACAAAATATCTGTCTTCTGTGTTGACTTAATGTTCATATAATGAATGTACAGTTGCAATTTTTTTTCCTTTACTCTCTCTCATGACTAGGATTGAAGTTCACCCTAGTTATCTCAATACTGTTCCATGCTCCTGCTTCTCAAGAAGGTTCAGATTTACTTTCTGAATAAATATAGCTCCCACAGGGCATTCCTGTTTCTTTCATTCCTGCTCTAAGATACAATTGTTTATTTTCATGTCTGTTCATTAATCAGAATCTTGGTTGCCTGAAGCCTTGTGTTTTAATTCATTCCTTCATTCAACCAAAGAGATCTATATCAGATGGAAATGTAGAACAATGTCCTATAAGTCTGTCATCTCTCTTGTGTATAGCAGCCACCCTGCATATATGGAATATTTAGGTTGTAATAACTTTAGACAAAAAAGATGAAAATGGCACATTCCCTCAAGGTTAATGATAAGTAATCTTAGTTTCCATTTCTCTTGCCTGAGATGGGAATCCCAGGTAGAATTATCAGACCTGTGTTTCCCTTCTATAATTAATTTGGCTAATTTCTGAGGTCAAACACCCTGATTGCTGTGTCCTTTACACTCTGGTTTCAAGAGTTCCATTTAAGCTACTTTTATCTTTCATCATCTTAATATTTCCCTGAACCTTACTTACCACGCCATGGCCACTAGATTGTACACCTCCCTCAAAAAAAAAAAAAAAAAAATTCAGGAAGGGGAGGAGTAAGATGGTGGAGGAGTAGGAGACCGAAATTTCATCAGGTACCAGGAGTTCAGCTAGATAGTTATCAAACCATACCGAACACCTACAGATTCAACAGGAGATAGAAGAACAGCAATTCTAGGAACAGAAAATCCACCACTTTCCAGAAGGTAGGACGTGTGGAGTAGTGAAACTGAAGCGACGAGAAGATAGACCACGGGGGGAGGGGCTGGCTCCTAGCAAGTGAGAGAGCAGCAGAGCACAATATCGGAACTTTTAGAAGTCTGCTGCACTGAGGGATATTGCTGCAGAGGTTAAGCAGGGGGTGGGGTCCTTGTGGGGACAGTGTGGTCTCAAGACCTGTGGGAACACAAAAAGACCAGGAGTGTCTGAGTGTGGCAGAGCTCCCAGGTATCAGAGTAGGGAAGCTGGGTGCAGAGACAAAGCTGAAAAATGGGCTCTCAGTTTGGGATTACCTTAAACCGCGATCCAAGGCACAGTCGGGCCACTGCTCTTCGAGCAGGAACCCCACAAGTGGCAGAGAGACCACCTCTTTCCTCTTCCAGGAGGAGCTTCATGGGAGCGTGTTGCAGGAATCTGCTGGGTTTGGAGATTCCAAGCGAGGCCGCACACCAAAGATAGAAATGCTCCGTTGCAGGCCGAGTGAGCTAGGAGCATGGCTGGAGACCAGGGAGACGGAAGGGATTGACCGCTTTTCTCTGAGGGTGCACTGAGGAGTGGGGCCCTGAGCTCTTGGCTCCTACAGTGCCAGAGCTAGGGAAGCTGCCGTCATCATTCCCATCCTCCAAAGCTGTACGGAAAGTGTTCAGGGAACAAAAGCTCCTGAGACCAAAACCACGCAGATTATTTAACCCGGCCCCTAGCAAGGGCGGTGCAATTCCGCCTCGGGCAAAGACATTTGAGAATCACTGCAACAGGCCCCTCCCGCAGAAGATCAGCAAGAACATCCAGCCAAGACCAAGTTCACTAATCAATGAGAACTGAGGAACTCCAGAGCTAGGGCAAAGCAACACATAGAATTCATAGCTTTTTTCTCATGATCGTTTAGTCTTTCAAAGTTAAATTTTTTTCTTCAAAGTTAAATTTTTAAGATTTTTTTTCTTATTCTATTTTTAAAAATTTTTCCTCCTCCCTATTTTAACGTTTTTAAACTATTTTATCTTATCAATACCTTTTAAAAAATTCTTAAATTTTCATTGTTATAATCATATTTTATCCCTTCATTGCATTTAACCTTATTTTTTGTATACATATAGGTTTTTTATTCTTTAAGAATTTTGGTATACTATTTCTTTAATAGATCAAAATATACATTAAATGTAGCCCATAACTTTGTTTTAGTCTCCAGCCTGATCACATTCTTTCCTTTTTTTTTTCTTTTTCAACCAACTTATCAATTCCTTTTTTAGAATCTTTTTTAATTTTCATCTTTACAGTCATATTCCAACCCATCCTCAAGTTTATCCTTATTTTTGTATAGATATGTTTTTACATCTTTAAAATTTTGGGAGGTAGTTTCTTCCAAAATAGACCCAAAATCAAGTGTGTGGCTCTGTTTTATTCACCAGTCTAATACATATATTATATATCATGTAATCATACATTATTATAATTAATTACCTATCAATAATTAATCATTAATAATCATTATTATAATATGTTACATAGTAACATAAACAATTAATATAATTATATTTTATTTATGTATAGTATAAATATATGTATAATATCATATATATGCTTATTATATATATTTTTATCTTTCATTCTTTCTTTTTTTCTTCTTTCCCTCACTTTCTTCTCCCCCGGGTTTCAAGTCCCTTCTGATTTGGTTAGTGTATATTTTTCTGGGGTCATTGCTACCCTTCTAGGGTTTTGTTCTCTCATTCCTCTATTCTTATCTGGATAAAATGATAAGGTAGAAAAACTCACCACAAAAAAAAGAACAAAAGGCAGTACCGATGGCTAGGCCCCTATCAATACAGACATTAGTAACATATCAGAACTAGAGTTCAGAATGATGATTATCAAGGTGCTAGCTGGGCTCAAGAAAAGCATGGAAGATATTAGAAAATCCCTTTCTGGAGAAACAAAATCCAAGTGGAGACCACAAAGATGAACAAACCAGAAGAGCGAATCAGTGATCTACAAGATAAATTTATGAAAAATAAGGAAGCTGAAAAGAGGGAAAGAAAGAAAACTATTAGATCATAAAGGTAGATTTAGGGAACTCAGCAATTCTATAAACTGAAGTAATATCCATATTATAGGAGTCCCAGAAGATGAAGTGTAGGAAAAGGGCTGAAGGTTTATTTACCCAAGTTATACCTGAGAACTCCCCTCACCTGGGGAAGGAAACAGGTATTCAATTCCAAGAGGCACGAAGAACTCCCCTTAAAATCCCTTCTGGGGAGGGTCTTGCCATGCTTCTGCCTTTTACTGGACCTGTCTCAGGAAAGCGGTCACAGAAATGCACAGCAGTTTGCAGTCTATGGCAACACAGAGCAGAAAGCTGGCACTAGACTCACTGTTGTCAGCTGGCTTCCACGCTCCTATGCCTGGGAACTCTGTGGCACTCAGGCACCACCTGTTCTTGTGACCCCGGGATCCTCAGACCACATTGTCACACCTCGGATTCCACTCTGCTTCACTACCTGAGCACCTTTAAGCCAGGCGTATCCCTCACTGTAGCAGACTTCTGAGAGTTCTAATTCTGCACTCTGCTGCTTGTAAAACTTTGAGGTAGCCTGATTAAGCAGGCTCTCTCCCCTCCACCATATTCTCAGCTATATCACAGTGGATTCAAGTCTCTGCAATTTCTACCTTCCAAAGGATGGTCACTTTTCTACCTGTAGACTTGCAGCAATTTTTTTCTCAGATTTCTGACTGGTTTCTCAGGTGTCCAGAATTATGCAACTATCTAGTTGTGTTTGAGAGATGTGACAAACTTAGCGTCCCACTACTCTGCCATCTTAACTCCTCTAACCACATCTTCTTCTTCTTTTTTTTTAGATTTTTTTTTTTTTTTATTCATTAGAGAGAGAGACTGAGAATGAGAGGAGAGAAGGTCAGAGGGAGAAAAAGACTTCCCGCAGAGCCGGGAGTCCGATATGGGACTCGATCCTGGGACTCCGGGATCATGACCCGAGCTGAAGGCAGTCGCTTAACCAACTGAGCCACCCAGGCGCCCCTAACCACATCTTCTTTATCCATTTATCTGTCAGTGGATATTGGGGTGTTTCCATAATTTGGCTATTGTTGATAGTGCTGCTGTAAACACGGGGGTGCATGTATCCCTTGGAGTTAATGTCTGGTATTCCTTGTATATGTGGAATTTAAAAAACAAACAAATGAATAATGAGCAAAGAAAAAAAAAAGAGAAGGAGGCAAATCAAGAAACAGACTCAATTATAGAAAGCAAACTGATGGTTACCAGAGGGGATGTGGTTAGAGTGATAGGTTAAATAGGTGATGGAGTTTAAGGAGTACACCTGCTGTGATGAGCACTGGGTATAAGTGTTCAATCAGTATATTATATACCTGAAACTAATATTACACTGTATGTTAACTAACTGGAATTTAAATAAACACTTAAAAAATCAAATAAGTCTTGTGTGAACTTGAACTTACGAGGAAATCCTCTTGTTCAATGAGAGAAGTCTTTAGCTCTAAAATTTTCAAATCTAGTCAGCAACAGGGAGCTGTAATTGGACACCTGGCTTATTAGCAAAATATTACTAAGTTTGCTAAATACAGAAAATATAGAAAATTAAAAATGATTTCTGGTCACCCAAATCATCCATATAAAACTTTGACTCTTTACCTCTGTGTATATTCTTTAGGTAGGATAAATGATAATTCAGCTCCAGCAAAGTTTTCCACAGTGGCATCTGGAATATGAGAGTGAATTATTTCTGAGATCTTTACAACATCACAATGTAATTCCTTTTCCATGACTATGCGATATCCAGCACCTGAGAGAAATAATTTAAAAGACCACATGAAGCATTTTCATACTTTTTAATCTCCTTGTAATTCCAAACCTGGTCTACATGTTACCCAGGTCCACAAAGAAGACATGGAATGTCATGAGATACTTTGTTATGACTCAAGGAAGGCTCACACCTAAAACTTTCAAATGCTGCTCCAAGAATCAAGATATTAAATAAACATCAACTTCCTCTATAATTTTCTTAGTGAACAGGGCGCCTGGGTGGCTCAGTTGGTTGGGCGACTGCCTTTGGCTCGGGTCGTGGTCCTGGAGTCCCGGGATCGAGTCCCATGTCGGACTCCCGGCTCTGCGGGAGGTCTGCTTCTCCCTCTGACCTTCTCCCCTCTCATTCTCAGTCTCTGTCTCTAATAAATAAATAAAAAAATCTTTAAAAAAAAAAAAAAGAGAAAGGGTGAGCTGGACACCAGGGGGAGAAAAAATTAAAAAAAAAATTTTTCTTAGTGAACAATAATAACTTAGTGTATATAATCAGAAACAGTAGATGTATGAAGAAAGCCCCTATAATCTGGTTACTTATAACTCTTGAAACTGTAATTTTGATAAATACTCATTTATTATCACTGGTTGTTCAGTGTCTATCAGGCATTAACTGGGCTCGAGGGATAGAGTAGCAAACAAAGCATATAAAAATTTCTGCCTTCAGAGCTACTTTCCAGTCAAAGGAGGCAGATAATAAAAGAGAGGAATAAGTTAAAATATATACTGTATTAGAAAAAATAAATCAGAAAAGGGATATATTAAGTGTTGAAAGAAGGTTGTTAAATTTTAGAGATCCATGGAAAGCCAGAGAATAGGATTTTTGACTAGTGAGTTTAAAGACATCAGAGACTGTACACTGTTTTCCCTATACAGAGAAATTATTTTCTGGAGTTAGAGAAAACCATCATTATTTTTAAATATATGTTTTTAAGTGGTCATTCTATTTGCATTTATGTTTCTTTTTAAGATTAAAAAGGCAAATATTAGATTTTCAAGTATATATATATATATATATATATATATATATATATATATCTTAGCAGATAGTCTGGTTTATTTACTTGGCTTATAGAATAGAAGACACTATTACATTTTACAAACAGGCAACTACATCCTGAGAATAAAGTGATTTATCCACAATTTATTAGCTATTGGAACCAAAAATCACTTTTGTTTTACTTACAAATTGCTACATAAATTGTTTTTCATTTCTCAGGAATCATGACACAATTGTCTCATGCTCTTAAAACTGAATAGAAAATGCCTCCTTTTGCAGAGAAATGAGGTAGTTAGAGTTGAATGCTAACACCAACATGGAATGTCTTACGCCATCAAAGAAGCAAACAAAAATTCTAGGCTTTTGATTAGGATGGAAGAAGTCAATTTAAGTACATTTAAAGTTTAGCATGTAAGAAGGGACTGGAACATTCCAAAGTATTATACCTTTTTAAATACCTACTTATGCATCATGTACAATCTTGTCAATAATTAGTAACATAAGTGAATGCTATTAGAAATTATAAGTGACTTTTTTTTTGTAAGTGACTTCTTTATCAAAAACATAGCTGTTTAAATGATGTGGCTCATAATCTAGGTACACCCAATTCAGATAAATCTAATTTTGGATTACAAGTCAACTGCACAAACTCAAACCCGTAAGGTGATCATAAACTTTGAATACCTAAATGGCCATAAAAATTTGACTTTAGATAATTTTTAAAAATTTGTCTAGGGCCCAGTTTTACATTTTATAAAATGAGGTTGTTGTTCAGAATATTAAATATGACATGTAAAGTTGATACTACAATAACTAGCATAGAGTAAATAATTAATGTGAGTTGAGTGAATTAAAATATGGAAAAAATGAATGATGAACCAATTTATCCTTATTATCTACATTTATGTTTATACCCTCAAGTTTTGAATGCCTACTACTGTAATTTTAGCCATCAATGATTCACTGTTTGGTGTATCAGTTTCATCCCCTAAAAAACCCCTATACTTATGAAAGTCAACAACTATTTTATTCTACTTGTATGGTGTTTTCATTCTGTACTTCATCCTTACAGCCAATTATCATATTTTAGAGTTATCTCATTATCTCATCACACTGGGGATTTAATACTTGTTTGGCAAATGAGAAATTAGGATCAGAGATGACTGACTTCTCTATTTCTTCTCCTCATCAACCAATTAATTATTCAACAACATAAATCTATTTGGACACAACTGTATTCTACAGAAAAAGAAAATTGTCAGTAGGCAAAATGGGAGAAATAAGCATGGCCTTTGTAGGTTGACAAAGGTATTTTATGAGTCTGAATGTACGTGTTGGAGAACAAATGAGAAATATATATAAGGAATATCCAAGTTGCAAAGGGCCTTAAAAACCAGTTAGAACTGATGAGATTTAATTAGTAGGATAGAGGGAGCCACTGAAAGTTTGGCTATGTAGACAACGTACGATTAAAATCATGTTAGCAGAATATTACTAAGGCATCAATATCCCAAAAATGAGCAAAGGGAGAGAGAACCATATATTTGTTTCAGGAAGACAGAAGAGCCACAGCACTGCAGTGTCCCCTTGACCATGATGGCAATTCGGTCACCCGGGAGATCAGCTTCATTCGTGTAGTTGGTGGCCACTAAGATAGTACGATTCTGTTTATACTGTTGAAGGATATCCCAGGTGATTCTCCTTGAGACTGGGTCCATGCCACATGATGGTTCATCAAGTATCACTACCTAAAAACCAGAAGAATTCCTTGACCATTGGTAATTGATGCTAGGCTACCTGTGAGGGAACATATTTAAGCTAAGATAAAGAATCTAGACTGTACAGTGATAAAAACCCTAGACAAAAGATAGTCCCAAAGCATATTATGACAATTGAACCAAATAATGTTAATTTCCTATCATTATCATTGGCAAATTCTTTAAGATTCATACCAACTCTCAGGGTTTTGTCAGCTGAGTTTTCTAGACCAGCTGGCAGGAACCCATGGTTCATGGCTCCTCATTCCCCCTTTTCATCCTCTTTTCCTTAATACCTGGGAGCCCCCTAAGAGCGCTATAATGATGGCGAGTTTGCGCTTCATTCCTCCACTCAGTGACTTTGAAAATGTATCACGCTTTTCTAGCAGGTTAAAAGTAGACAGCATATGGTCAATTTCCATAGAATACATATTTTGATATATTCTTTTTACCTAAAAAGAGGAGGTAGAATTTACATAGTGCACTTTATCCTTGGAATGTTTTTAGATAATAACTGTCTTTGTATATCTATGTAGACAAATGAAGTTTCTTGCAACTGCACCCTTAAAACATTTTATACGATCTCTTTTCTTACAACTACATAGTGTCTTTTTCCCATTGCCTCCCTTTAAGTCTAAAGGAGAATTCCTAAAAAAAAAAAAAGAATTTATTTTCAGATTTATAGACACCTGAAGCTCAGAAAAGGAGAAAAGAAACAGATCTATTTTCTAGGTATGATGGAGTAAACCATCTCCCCCCACCCCCCCAGCCGCTGTTTCACTTCCTACTGAACTCAATTATTAAACCTGGAGAACTATATAAAGTAAACATCAGCAGTTGGATCAGAAAGAATGCCATATTTTGAAGTATCATTGAGCCAGCAATGCGTTTATAATTTTTCACCTATGCATCCTCCTAGCCTGAACACAATGTATCCAAATGCTGATAGTGCAGATAGAATGAGATAAAGGAGAAACTCTCTTGTTCTGGCTTGAGGAATGCAAAAGAAAACATCCCTACTCAAAAAACAGATAATCACGTCAAAAAATGGGCAGAAGACACGAACAGACACTTCTCCAAAGAAGATATACAAATGGCTAACAAACACATGAAAAAATGTTCATCCTCAGCCATCAGGGAGATTCAAATCAAAACCACACTGAGATACCACCTGACACCAAATAGAATGGCCAAAATCAACACGACAGTAAACAACAAATGCTGGAGAGGATGTGGAGAAAGGGGAACCCTCTTCCACTGTTGGTGGGAGTGCAAGTTGGTGCAGCCACTTTGGAAAACATTGTGGAGATTCCTCAAGAAATTAGAAATAGAGCTACCCTATGACCCAGTGACTGCACTACTGGGTATTTACCCCAAAGATGCAGATGCAGTACAATGAAGGGCCACATGTATCCCAACATTCATAGCAGCAATGGCCACAATCACCAAACTGTGGAAAGAGACAAGATGCCCTTCAATAGACGAATGGATAAAGAAGATGTGGTCCATATATACAATGGAATATTATGCCTCCATCAGAAAGGATGAATACCCAACTTTTATATCAACATCGACGGGACTGGAAGAGATTATGCTGAGTGAAATAAGCCAAGCAGAGAGAGTCAATTATCTTATGGTCTCACTTATGTGTGGAGCACAAGGAAAAACATGGAGGACATTGTGAGAAGGAAAGGAAGTGTGAATTGGGGGAAATCGGAGGGGGAGATGAACCACGAGAGACTGTGGATGCTAAGCAACAAACTAAAGGTTTTGGAGGGGTGGGGGTTGCGCGAGCCTGGTGGTGGGTATTGAGGAGGGCACGTATTGCATGGAGCACTGGGTGTGGTTATATGAACAATGAATCTTGGAACACTGAAAAAGAAAATAAAAGTATTTGGGGAAAAAAAAGAAAGAAAAGAAAGAAGAAAAGAAAAGACAAGAAAGAGAGAAAGAAAGAAAATCATCCCTAAAGCTCTGAGATAGTGTAGGAGGGCCAATTCCATCTCTCTTTTTTTTTTCCTGTCCTTTTGTGTCCCAACCCATTAGGAGTCTTGTGGCAGGGATGGAGGCAAGAGTAGAAAGGAAAGGGAATCCTGCAAAAGCCAAAATGCTGAGGGAGGGGAAACTTCTCAGTTAAGTAGAGCCATGGCTCCAACAGGACAGGTCAGACCCAGTTGCTTTTTATCACCTTCTCTGTTTTCCAGCCACTTGGATGTGGCACAATCATGAAAGTGTACAATTTCTGGCTGGAGGACTGAGAAAGGAATCTTCAGGAACCAGGAAATTCTGGGTAGATAACAGGAAAGAGGAACAGGAAAGTATGAGCATAAAGTTTTTAAATAACACATGTGTTTACCCCATCATTTACATACCTGGATCTAATCCTAATTAGCATACCAAACTTTAAAATTATGCTAACTAGCAAACCCCTTCCCAGATGTGAAATGACTAATGAAAAACATATACATGGGAGAGACTGGATCATCACTGCAAAGACTTCCAAGCTGACACTAAAACCACAGCCCACAGGTAACATATAAACAAGATGCAGTCTCATGAGTTACTTTTGAAAACATCCAGGATAAAAACAAAAATTACTTGACATACAAAGAATCACAAAAATCTCAACTCACTTAGGAAAAGACAATTAACAGATATCCATGTTAGGATGGCACCGATGCTGGAATTAAAGTAGAAAGTATCATCAAAACAAAGAAAAAGAAATTAATGGAAATCTTAAAACTAAAAAATTCAGTAACCCAAATAAAAAGCTCATTAGAGGGGTGCCTGGGTGGCTCAGTGGGTTAAAGGTTCTGCCTTCGGCTCAGGTCATGATCTCAGGGTCCTGGGATCGAGCCCCACATCGGGCTCTGCTCAAAGGGAGCCTGCTTCCCCCCCTCTCTGCCTGCCTCTCTGCCTACTTGTGATCTCTCTCTCTCTGTCAAATAAATAAATAAAATAAAATCTTTAAATAAAAAAATAAAAAACTCATTAGATATACTTGATAGAACAGAAATTATAAAGGGTCAATGAACTTGAAGGGAGATCAATAAAAATTATCCAATCAGAACAGAGAGATAAATGATTAAAAAAATAAACAGTTATGTGTAAGTGTTGAATCATTGAATTGTATACCTGAAACTATTGTTATATTGTATGTTAACTAACTAGAATTTAAATAAAAACTTAAAAAAAAACCACAACGCCCAAGGGACTTTTGGGACAATAACAAGATGTCTAAAATTCATGTCACTGAAGTTTCAGAAGGAGAGAAGAAAGAATATAGGGCTGAAATAATATTTGAAGAAATAATGACTGAAAACTTCCGAGGTTTAGAATAAGACACAATCCTACAGATTGAAGAAGCTGACTAAACTCCATTCAGATAAACTCAAAGCAATCCACACCAAACAAATCCTAACTAAATTGTTGAAAGACAAAAAATTTTTCAGAGCCCCCAGGGAAAAATGACAAATTATTTATAGAAGAACAATTCAGATGACTTGGTATGTCTCATCAGAAACCATGATATCCAGGGGCGCCTGGGTGGCTCAGTTGGTTAGGCAACTGCCTTCGGCTCGGGTCATGATCCCGGAGTCCCGGGATCGAGTCCTATATTGGACTCCCGGCTCTGCAGGAACTCTGCTTCTCCCTCTGACCTTCTCCCCTCTCATTCTCAGTCTCTCGCTCTCTAATAAATAAATAAAAATCTTAAAAAAAAAAAAAAAAGAAAAAAAAAGAAACCATGATATCCAGAAAGCAGTGGAGCAACAATTTTAATTGCTGAAGGAAAAGAACTGTTAACCCAGATTTCTATGTCAAGTAAAAATATTCCTTTTTTTAAAAGATTTTATTTATTTATTTGATAGAGAGAGATCACAAGTAGTCAGAGAGGCAGGCAGAGAGAGAGGAGGAAGCAGGCTCCCTGCTGAGCAGAGAGCCCAATACGGCGCTCGATCCCAGGACCCTGAGATCATGACCTGAGCTGAAGGCAGAGGCTTTAACCCACTGAGCCACCCAGCCGCCCCAAGCAAAAATATTCTTGAAAGTGAAGGAAAACTAAGAGAAACTAGCCAAGAGTCCTGGCCTAAAAGGACCAGTAAAGAATATTTTTCAAATAGAAGAGAAATAATATGGAAAACCCAAAACATTATGAATGATAAAGAAACAATAAACATAATAACTATTATTTTCTTAGGGTTCTTTAAACACACTAGATAGTTTTAAATGAAAAATATAGTAGTCTGATGTTTTCAGTATTTATGTATGTAATATATGACAACTACAACATACACAGAGGAGGATAAAGAACCTACAAGTAAGTGGTAAGGTTTCTACATTCCAAATAAAGTCAGAAAATATTGATTCTAAATAACTGTGAAAAGCTAAGGCTGTATTTTGCAATGTCTAGAGCATTCACTGAAGTATATATGAAATATAGTAAAAATCACAATTGACAAACTGAAATAGAATACTAAAAAATAACCAATAACCCAAAATAAAACCAGAAAGGCAAACAGAGAAAAAAAAGTGAGAATAGTAAAAGGATAGATTTAAATATAAATTTACTAGTAGTTATATTAAAACTAAATTACCTAAACACATCAATTAAAAGACATTTTCAGATTGTAGAGAAAACATGTCTTTTTTATACAGTGTCTACAATGAGCTCACTTAGAATTTAATTATATAGGTTAGTTTAAAGTGAAGTGTTTAAAGAAGATATACCATGAGAACACAAAACACCAGGTATTATATGCAACTAATGAATCATTGAACCATCAAAAACCATTAGTGTACTATATGTTGGCTAATATATGTTGGCTAATATGAACTTAATTTAAAAAACACAAATCAGATGAAAGAAAAAGAAAGCTGGAATGCTTATGCTACTGTCAGATAAAGTTGATTTCAGAACCAAAAAAAAATTACCAGACAGAAAAAGATGGACATCGCATGTTGATAAGAGAATAAGACATAATAATCCTAAATGTACATACATATAATAATAGAACTTAAAACATAGGAAACATAAAATGAATAGAATGGAAATGAATAATAGAAAAATACATGAGTATGATAGGATATTTCATAAATACTCTTAAGTAACAGAACTACCAGACAGAAACCAGCAAATATACAGAAGAATGAAACAAGATCAAATTATTGAATCTAACTGATGTTTACAGAAAATTCCAACCAAACAGCAGAAAACATATTCTTCTCAAGTACATATGGAATAGTAACCAAGACAGACCATATCCTCAGTCATAAAACCCTAGCAATTTTAAAACACTTATAATTACACAAAATATGATCTCTGACCAAAATAGAATTAAACTAAGCATAACAGAAAGAAAGTAGGACAACTTTCCATCGCTTGTACATTAAAGATCATACTTGTAAATAAAACTCACAGAATAAGTCTCAACAAATGTAGAAAATATTTTGAACTGAATAAAAATAAATATGAAAATATTAAAAAATATACAAAATATATAAAAATTGTATCAAAATTTGTGGGGTACAACAAAGGAGTGCTTAAGAGGAAAAATCATGGCAATAAATGCTTACATTAGAAAGAGAATACAGATCATTTTAGAAACCACAGGAGCAGGGCATTAAATAACATTGAATCGTATAAAGAAGATGTGACACACACATACACACACACGCACACACACACACACTGGAATATTACTCAGCGATAAAAAGGAATGGAATCTTGCCATTTGCAAAACCATGGATGGATCTAGAGGGTATAATGCCAAGTGAAATAAGTCAGTCAGAGGAAGACAAATATTAAATTATTTCACTCAAAAATGGAATTTAAGGGGCGCCTGCGTGGCTCAGTGGGTTAAAAGTCTCTGCCTTCGGCTCAGGTCATGATCTCAGGGTCCTGGGATCCAGACCCGCATCAGGCTCTCTGCTCAGCAGGGAGCCTGCTTCCCCCTCTCTCTCTGCCTGCTTCTCTGCCTACTTGTGATCTCTCTCCCTCTGTCAAGTAAATAAATAAAATCTTAAAAAAAAAGATGGAATTTAAGAAATGAAATAAATGACCAAGGAAAGAAGAGACAAACCAAAAAACAGACTCTTAAATAACCATAGAGAACAAATAGATGATAACCAGAGCAGGGGTGACTGAAACAGGTGAAGGAGATTAAGAGTACGCTTAGTGTGATGAGTACCACCCTAATACAGAGAATGGTTGAATCGCTATGTTGTACTCCTGAAACTAATATAACACTGTATGTTAACTAGACTAGAGTTAAAATAAAATTAAAAAAAAAAAAAACCACAAGGAAAGGAACTTCCTCACAGTGATAAAAAGTATATGCAGAAAAAAATTTGATGGTGAAAACCAGAATGCTATCCCCTGAGATCAGAAACTAGTCAAGGATGCCCACAATATTATGCCGTTCCTAGCCAGTGTGGCATGCAAAAAAAAAAAAAAGAAAAGAAAAGAAAAGAAAAGAAAAGAAAAGAAAAGAAAAGAAAGAAAGAAAGAAAGAAAGAAAGAAAAGAAAAAAGGAAATAAAAGGCAAACATATTGGCACAAAGAAACTATCCCTAGTCTCCAATAATATGATCGTTTATGCACAAAACCAAGGAATCTACAAAAAAACCCCTCCTAAATCCATTAAATGAGCTTAGTAATTTCAAAGATTAATAGGTTAACATACAAATATCAATCATTTTTCTATGTACAAGCAATGAACAAGTGGAAATCAAAAACTCTTTTTTTTTTAAGATATTATGTATTTATTTGACAGAGAGAGAGAGATCACAAGTAGGTAGAGAGGCAGGCAGAGAGAGAGGGGGAAGCAGGCTCCCCGCCAAGCAGAGAGCCTGATGCGGGGTTCGATCCCAGGACCCTGAGATCATGACTTGAGCCGAAGGCAGAGGCTTTAACCCACTGAGCCACCCAGGTGTCCCTGGAAATCAAAAACTTTTTAAGGCTCCAAATAATGAAAAAAAAACCATAAAGACTTGTGTACTGAAAACTAAAAATGGTGATGATAGCAAAGACTTAAATTAATAGAGAGAGATACCATGATCAAGGATTTGAAATCACAACATGGTTAACAATGTTAACTTTCTCCAAAGTGATATACAGGTTTAATGTAATACCAATCAAACTCACAGCACAACTGTTGTAGACACATAAGGGATAATACACAAATTTATCTGGAAGGGTCAAACAACTATAATAGCTAAAACACTTTTGAAAAAGAATATACTTGGATGAATAGCATTATCCCATACTAAGAATTACTATAAAGCTATATAAATCGGGGCGGTATGGATCAATAGCACATAAGAGTTGATAAGTCCACAGAAATATAACCTTTTGATCTTCGACAATGCAAAAAGCAAGCCAAAGATGAAAGAACAATATTTTTGAAAAATGGTTTTAGAACAATTGATCATCTATATGTAAAACAATGAACTTAGATCTATATTTTACACCTTTAAGCAAACACTAACCCACAAACGGACCACAGATCTAAGTGCAATGTAAAAATAAAAAAAAATTTAGAAGAAAACACAGAATAAATATTCATGTCTTGGGTTAGGCACAGAGTTCTAGAAAAGACAGCAAAGGCAGGATCCTTTGAGAAAAATGTGATAAAAATGTGATAAATTGGATTTCAGTATTAAAAACTTTTGCTCTATAAAAAGCATTGCCAAGAAAATTAAAAGACAAACTACAGAAATAGAGAAAGTATCTGCAAAGCACATTATCCAACAAAGGACATATATCCAGAATGTTAAAAAACTCTCAAAAATTTAGTAGCAAAATAAACAACCCAGATTTTAAAAGTGGACAAAGGGCTGGAACAAATATTTCATCAAAGAGGGTATAAAAATGGGAAATAAGCACTTGAAAGATAATCAACACCATTAGCCATTCATGAAATGCAAATTAAAACCAGGAGGATATACATCTACACATCTATTAGAATGGTTAAAATGTTAAGACATTTAGGGGTGCCTAGGTGGCTCAGTTGGTTAAACATCTCATTCTTGATTTCAGCCCAGATCATGATCTCAGGGTCATGAGACCAAACCCCACACTGAACTCTGCACTGAGTGTGGAGTCTGCTTGAGATTCTCTCTCTCCCTCTCCTTCTACCCCCACCCCTGCTTGCACTCTCTCTCCCTTTCAAAAAAAAAAAAGGTGTTAAAAAGTATTACAATACCAAATTCTGGCAAGGATGTGGAGCAAATGGAATTTTCCTACATTGCTGGTGGGGGTGCAAAATGGTAGAGTCACTCCAGTGACTATATAGAAACTATACAGTTCCTTATAAAGTTAAACACTTATAATATGATCCAGTAATCTCATTCTGAGAGAAATGAAAAACTATATTTACACACAAAAAACTTCACATGAAATTCAGAGCAGCTTTATTCATACTCAAAACTGTAAACAATCCAAATATCTTTTAATTGGTGTACTATATTACACCTAAACATGAAATACTACCCAGAAATTAAAAAGAAACATACTACTGATCATACAAGTATGGATGGATCTCGAAGGCATTATGCTCTGTGTAAGGAGCTAATCTTTTACGGTTACATACTATATGATTCCATTTATATGGCATTCTCAATAAGACAAGACATTAGTTATTAAGGACAGACCAGTGAGGGGCGCCTGGGTGGCTCAGTGGGTTAAAGCCTCTGCCCTTGACTCAGGTCATGGTCTCAGGGTCCTGGGATCGAGCCCCACGTCGGGCTCTCTGCTCAGCGGGGAACCTGCTTACCCCTCTCTCTGCCCGCCTCTCTGCCTGCTTGTGATCTCTCTCTCTCTCTCTGTCAAATAAATAAATAAAATCAAACAAAAAATAAAATTTAAGGACAGACCAGTGGTTACCAGGGTCGGATAGGGAGGCCTACAAAGGAATAGCACAAGGGAGTGTTTTGGAGTAATGAAAATATTCTGTGGTGCTAGCTGGATGTTAAACTATATATCTATATGTAGTTATATATAACTATATATATAGTTTGATATCTATATATCAAAAGAAAAAATAAATATACTGTATAGTTTTAAAACATTTCTGACTCACCACAGAGTAGAAAAAAAGGTGTTCTGAGAGTGTCAAGTCATTAAACAAAATGTCATGTTGTGGGCAGAAGCCCAAGTTTCTTCGAATCTCAATTATGTTCTTTGAGATGTCAAATCCATGAATATAAACCTCTCCTCTGGTCGGAGGGTAACAACCTATGAGTAAGCAGAAGACATAAAAGAAGCTGAGCTTTGGTGAGCGAGCATTATAAGAGATTGCAAATTAGTATCTTAAATGCAGCCTGCTTGTGGATTACTCAAAAGAATTAGCACTATCTCCTACAGAAAAGTTTAGGAAAATACCAATAATTAAATCTAGGTATTGGGATAAACTATCTTAATTTTTTTCTTTTCTTCTTTTGTATACAAATTTTCTACAATGGATATGGATTATATTGGTAATAAAAACATATAAATAATTTGCTATATTCTAATACATTCACATTGCAATCAGTCTGTTACTGCATTTGTGAGTCAGATTAGGTACTGTGTAGATGTTATGACATAAGATTGAGGCGCCTGGGTGGCTTAGTCAATTGAGCCTTTGATTCTTGATTTTGGCTCAGGTCATGATTCTGGAGTCCTGAGCTTGGGCCCCATATTGGGCTCCGCATTCAGCAGGGAGTCTGTTTGCCTTGTCTCCCTCTGCCCCTCCCCCTGCATCTGTACTCTCCTTCTCTCCAAGATAAGTAAATACATCTTAAAAAAAAAAAAGAAAAATATAAGATTAGGAATATTTACCTTTTGGCTTCAAGAAATTTAAATACTATAACAAACAGTCCAGATTTGTGGGGAACTATTAGATAACATGTAAAAAACTGTGAGACCATTCAAATCCTATAAATCATTTATCTTATTTAAAAATATACATTCTTTTTAAAACTTGAAATAGAGTTGACATAAAACTATATTAGTTTCCAATGTACAATACGATTTGATATTTGCATATATCACAAAATGATCACATAATGTCTAGTTAGCATACATAATTACCATACATATTTACAATATTTTTCTTGTGATGAAGACTTTTATGATCTACTCTCTTAGCAACTTTCAAATATATTAAACAGTAAAATTAGCTGTGGTCATCATGCTGTATGTTATATCCCGTAACTTACTTATCTTATACCCGGAAATTTGTACCATTTGATTGCCTTCACTCATTTAGCCCAGTCCCCATCTGTTGACTCTGGCAATCAACAATCTGTTCTTTTTCTCTGTGAATTTGTTTTTTTTTCTTTGTAAATTCTACATATAAGTAAGACTATACAGTATTTGTCTTTCTCTGACTTATTTCACTTAGCATAATGCACTTAAGGTCCATCCATGTGGTCACAAACGAGTTCCTTCATTCTTATGGCTGAATAATAATCCATTGCATACATACACATCTTCTTTATCTATTCATTAGTCGATAAGAACTTACATTTCTAACACATTCCCAGGTGATACTAATGATGCTGCTAGTCAAGGATCAGACTTTGAGGACCACTGAGTTAGGGTAAAGGCTAAACTGCTATTATCAAAGAGGTCACAAAGAAGCTTTAAAAAGAATATGATGTTAGCTGCAAGCTTGTCATATATGGCCTTTGTTATGTATGTTAAGTATGTTCCCTCTATGGCCAGTTTGTTGACAGTCTTAATTGCAAGTGGATGTTGAATTTTGTCAAATGCTTTTCTGCATCTATTGAGATGATTAAAATATATATAGTCTTAAAATATATTTTTGAAAATTATATTTAAAAATATTTTTGAAAGTGGAAAAGTGTTTCAAAGACCTCTAAATAAGGCTACTTATTTAGCATTGAAGGTAAATGCTAAAGAAAATTAAAAAGAAAAAGAAAATGACAAGTTAACAGCATATTAACTTAAAAGACTACTATATGGATATTAAAAAGAATATTTGTAACTACTAAAAATATCATGTGGCCTTGGAAATAATATATATACAATATATTGAAATTTCAATATAAAATTATGTTCTTTAAAAGTTGAACACAAATTGGAAAAAAAATAAAAGCTGAACACAAACTATCATGTTACATAGTAATAACATTAATATTTCATAAACAATTATAAAAGACTTATTGAAAAGGTGTGAAGAATTTAGAATTTTACTTTCGTTAGGTTCCCCCCTTCTCATATCATTACTCAAATTCTTGCATTTTAAGATGTTTTAAATGACAATGAGAGTGGAAGATCAGGGAAGTCAAAAAGCACTTATTTTTCTAGAGAAAGAAAAAAAGAGGGGCAAAAATTACCAGAATCAACTTGTTACACTCAGAAAAGTATTCAAAGGTTTACAGCAACCCAATACTTAATCAAGAAAAAGATGAAGAGGGGTGCCTGGGTGGCTCAGTAGGTTAAGCCTCTGCCTTCAGCTCAGGTCATGATCTCAGGGTCCTGGGATTGAGCCCCGCATCGGGCTCTCTGCTCAGCAGGGAGCCTGCTTCCCCCTCTCTCTCTGCCTGCCTTCTGCCTACTTGTGATCTCTCTCTCTCTCTGTCAAATAAATAAATAAAATCTTAAAAAAAATAATCTTAATTCCAGTGTAGTTAACATACAATGTTATATTAGTTTAAAAATGAGTGATTTACTATTTTACATGTGTTATATACTCACCATAGTATTATAGTATTCTGTATTTGTCTATATATTTACCTTTACCAATGAGTTTTATACTTTAATATGCTTTCATATTATCATTTAGCATCCTTGTGTTTCATCTTGAAGAACTCTAATATTTCTTGTAATGGAGGTCTCCTAGTAATGAACTCTCAACCTTTGTTTGTCTGGTAAAGTCTGAATTGCTTCTTCATTTTTGAAAGACAGTTTTGCTAGGTCATAATAATTCAACAATTCTCTGCATCACTCAGTGCTCATCACAATAAGTGTAGATATTCATCCTGATGGCTAAGTAATAATCCATTGTATATATATACCACATCTTCTTTATCCATTCATCTGTTGAAGGACATCTCGGCTCCTTCCACAGTTTGGCTATTGTGGACGTTGCTGCTATAAGCATTGGGGTACTGGTGCCCCTTCTTTTCACTACATCTGTATCTTTGGGTTAAAAACTCCAAAGTAGTCATACTGTAATTGCTGAGTCATAGGGTAGCTCTATTTTTAATGACCTGAGGAAACTCCATACTGTTTCTTAGAGTGGCTGTACCAGCTTGCATTCCCACCAACAATGTAAGAGGTCTCCCCTCTCTCCAAATCCTCACCAACACTTGTTATTCTACAAGGAACTTTAGATTTGAGGACATATATAGGCAGGAAGTGAAGGCATGAAAAGAGTTATTCAATGTAAATGGTAACCAGAGAGAGCAGGGGTGGCTATACTTCTATCAGGCAAAATAGACTTTAAGTAAAATATGTCACGAGAGAGAGAACAGTATTATATGATGGTTATATCATATAATAAAAAATTAAAGTTACAGAAAAATATAAGAATTATAAATTTATGTGCCCAACATTAGAGCACCTATATATATAAGGTAAACATTGGCGGAACTACAGGGAAGAATACATAGCAATATTATATCACACGAAGACTTTGATATCACACTTTCAATAATGGATAAAACATCTAGACGGATGATCAATGATGAAACAGTAGAAGTGAATAACACTAGAGACCAAATAGACCTAAAAAGCGTTCCACCTAACAGCAGAAAATATACATGCTTTTCAAATGCACCTAAAACATTCTCCAGGACATATCACACAAAGTAAGTCACACACAATTTTAAGTCATAACAAATTTAAGTAAGTCATAACAAATTTAAGACTTAAGTCATACCGAGTATCTTTTCAAACCACAATGGGATGAAACCAGGAAGCAAAAGAATAAAAATTAGAAAACTCATAAATGTGGAAATTGAACATAACATTCCTAGAAAACAAATGGTTCAAAAAGGAAGAAAAAGGGAAGTTTTTTTGAATATTTTCAAAATATTCAAAATATTGAAGAGAATATTTTGAGAAATAAAAACAGAAATTCAAAATATTAAAACCTATGGAATGCAGCAAAAACAGCACTAAAATAGAAGTTAATATTGATAAATGCCCATATCAAAAAACAGGTTAAAAAATATACAACCTAACTTTACACCTCGAAAAACTAGAAACATAACAAACTAATTCCAAAGTTTGCAGAAGGAAGGAAATAACAAAGATTACAGAAAAATGACCAAAATAAGAGACTAGAAAAATAGAAAAAAAATCATTGAAAGTAAGGTTCGTTTTTGAAAAGATAAACATAAGTGACAAACCTAAACTAGACTAAAAAAAGTGAGAGGGCTCAAAATCAGAGATTACAACTGATGTCACAAAAATAAAAAAATTTATAGGAAATTACTCTGAACAATTCCACGCGAACAAACTGGATAACCTAGAAGAAATGGATAAATTCCTAGAAACATAAAATTTACCAAGAATGAATCATGAAGAAATAGAAAATCTAAACAGAACTATTACTAGTAATGAGATTGAAACAGTAATAAAAAACCTCCTGACAAAGGCCCAGAGACAGATGGCTTCACTGGTGAATTCTACCAAACTTTCATTTTCAAAAAGATTTTATTTATTTATCTGACAGAGAGAGACACAGTAGGAGAGGGAACACAAGCAGGGGAAGTGGGAGAGGGAGAAGCAGGCTGCCCTCTGAGCAGGGAGCCCAATGTACGGCTCGATCCCAGGAACATAGCTAGGATCATGACCTGAGCCAAAGGCAGACACCTAACAAGTGAGCCACTCAGGCACCCCTCTACCAAACTTTTAGAGAAGAATTAGAGGCAGTCCTTCTCGAACTCTTCCAAAAACTAAAAATGAATACTTCCAAACTCACTTTCTGAGGCCAGCATTACCCTAACACCAAAGCCAGACAAAGATACAATAAGGCAAGTAACTCCGATGAAAATAGATTAAAAAATCCTCAACAAAATACAATTGAATTCAACAACACATTAAAAGGATCATACACCATGTCCAAGTGGGATTTATCTATGAGATGTAAGGATGACTCAGTATTCAAAAATCAATTGATGTGATACACCATATTAACAGAATGATTAAAAAAAATCACATCATCATCTCAACAGACACAAAGAAGACGTGGCAAAACTGAATTCTCTTTCATGATAATGTATAAGACATTTTCCTCAACAAACTAGAAATATAAGCAAATTTCCTCAACATAAAAAGACCATATAATTCTTTATGGTGAAAAACTAAAAGTTTTTCCTGTAAGACTAGAAACAAAATAAGGGTTCTTCCTGTCCCCACTTCTCTTCATAGTACTGGAGGGCCTAGCCAAAGCAATTAGGTGAGAAATAAAAGGTATCAAAGCTGGAAAAAAAGAAGTAAAATTATCTGTTTGCAAATGACATGATCTTACATGTATAAAAGCTTAACAACTCCACACACACATGCGGTCTGTGATAGAACTAATATACAAATTCAGTAAAGTTGCTATATACAAAATCAACATTCAGAAAATCAATTTCTGGATCATTGATATAATCATGTGGCTTTTGTCCTTGATTCTATTCATAATTTATTACATTGATTTTTGCATGTCAAGCCCTCCTTACATTCCAGGAATACATCCCACTTGGTCATGGTATATGACCCATTTAATGTATTATTGAATTTAGAATTGTAGTTTTTTTGCTTTGTTTAGTTTTGAGTTTTCTGCCTATGTTGATCAGGGATTTTGGCCCACAGTTTTCTTATCTTGTAGTGTCCCAGTCTGACTTTGGTATCAGGGTAATAACAGGCCTTATAGGATGAAAGAATATGTGTACCCTCTTTAATCTTTTCAAAGAATTTGAAGAGGACTGGTGCTAATTTTTCTTTACATGTTTGGTAGAATTCTCCAATGAAATCACCTGGTCCCAAGCTTTTCTTTTGAGAGGTTTTTCATTAGTGTTCAATTCCTTTAGTAGTTATAGGTGTGTTCAAATTTTCTATTTCTTTATGATTCAGTCTTGCTGGATTGTATGTTTCTAGGAATTTAACAATTTCTTTTGGGTTATGAAGTTTTCTAACATACAGTTATTCACTGTTTTCTTATGATCCATTTTCTTTCTGTGGCTGTAATATCTCACATCTCATTTGTATTTTAACTATTTGAATTTTTTCAATTTTGTGGATTTTTTTCAAAAACTAGGTCTTTTTTTTTAAAGATTTTATTTGACAGAGAGAGACACATCGAGAGAGGGAACATAAGCAGGGAGAGTGGGAGAGAGAGAAGCAAGCTTCCCACCAAGCAGGGAGCCCAATGCAGGGCTCAATCCCAGGACCCTGGGATCACGATGTGAGCTGAAGGCAGACGCTTAATGACTGAGCCCCCCGAGGCGCTCCTCGAAAACCAATTCTTAAGTTTTATTTTTTCCTATTATTTTCCCATTCTCTACTTTATCTCCACAGTGATTTGTATTCTATTCTTTCTTCTACTATCTTTAGGTTCAGTTTGTTATTTTTTTTCTAGTTCTTTAAAGTATGCAGTTAGGTTGTTAATATCAGATTTTTCTTTATTTTAAAGATTTTATTTATTTATTTGACAGAGAGATAGAAAGCACAAGTAGGCAGAGCAGCAGACAGAGAGAGAGGGAGAAGCAGGCTCTCCGCTGAGCAGGGAGCCTGAGGCGGGGCTCGATCCCACAGGACCTGAGCCGAAGGCAGACGCTTAACCAACTGAGCCACCCAGGCACCCCTTCTTTTTTGATATGTGTTCACAATGATGGAATTCCATTTTTGTGCTGCTTTTGATGCATGCTGTTTTTTATGTTTTCATTTTAAATTTTCTCAAGATACTTTCTACTTTGCGATTCCTCCTTTGACCCATTGGTTGTTTAAGGGTATGTTGTTTAATTTCCACATATTTGTGGCTTTTCCAATTATCCTTCTCTTAATTGATTTGTAGTTTCTATTGTGAGTGGAAAAGATACTTTGTATAATTTCATTATCTTAACATTAGTTAAGATTTGTTTTGTAAACAAACATGTCATCTCTCTTGGAGAATGTACCATTCTCTCTCTTAGTGAGAATAATGTATATTCTGCTGTTGTTGGGTCGAGTGTTTAGTACATGTCTGTTGGGTCCAATTGTTGTTAAAGATCTCTATTTTCTTAAAGAGTTTTTGTCAAGTTCTATACATCATTGAAAGTGGAGTATTAAAGTCTCCTACTATCACTGTGCTACTATTTCTCTCTTTATTTCTCCAATATTTGCCTCATTTTTTAAGAACTCTGATGTTTGGTAAATATACAATTGTTATATTTTCCTGTTGAGTTGATGCCTTTTTTCCCTTTGCAATAGTGTTTGATTTGGAATCATCACCTATACTTTGATCATCATTTGCATATATTTTCATCTACTTACTTATGTGTGTCCTTAGATTGCAAGTGATTCTCATGCAGACAGCATGTATCTGTATCCTTAAAAAAAAATCCATTTATCGCTCTGATATGAAGAATTTGAGAGGCAGGGCAGGGGGTTATGGGGGGGGTGGGGCAGAGAAATGAAACAAGATGGGATGGGGAAGGAGACAAACCATAAGAGACTCCTAAACTCACGAAACAAACTAAGGGTTGCTGGGAGGTGGGGGGGCGGGTAGGGATATGGACATTGGGGAGGGTATGTGCTATGGCAAATGCTGTGAAATGTGTAAGCCTGATGATTCACAGACCTGTACCCTGGGGTAAATAATACATTATATGTTATTAAAAAAATTAAAAAAAAAAAAAAGAATTGGAAAAAAAAATCTATTTAGTCAAACCATATCCTTTGATTGGGTTATTTATTCATTCATTCATTTATTGTTCAAGATTTTATTTATTTGAGAGAGAGAGTGCGAGAGAACACAAGCAGGGAGAGATGAAGAGGGAGAGGAAGAAGCAGTCTCCCCACTGAGCAGGAAACCCCATAAAGGGCTAGATCCCAGGACTCGGGAATCATGGCCTGAGTCGAAAACAGTCGGTTAATCAACTGAACCACTCAGGTGCCCCTGATTGGGTAATTTAATCTATTTATTTTAAAAGTAATTATTGACAGGGAAGGACTTACTATTGCCATTTTATTAATTACTTTCTGTCTGTAGTATTTTGCTTCTCACTACTGCTTTTACTGCCTGCCTTCCTTTGTGTATATTCTATAGGTATTCTTTGTGGCTAACATAGGGATTAATGTTAATATCTTAAAATGATAATGATCAATTTTAAATTGACAATAA
Source organism: Nasua narica (assembly GCA_028533885.1). Classification (NCBI taxonomy): domain Eukaryota; kingdom Metazoa; phylum Chordata; class Mammalia; order Carnivora; family Procyonidae; genus Nasua; species Nasua narica. The sequence goes on along the minus strand of CM052805.1, from coordinate 14,258,106 downwards.
CTTTATTCATAGCCTTGCCCTTCCACTTTATGTTTCTGATGTCACAAATTATATCTTTATATACGGTGTACTTATTAACATAGATTTATAATTATTTTTATGCTTTTAAGTTCTCTATGAGTTAAAAGTGAATTTATGCACCAAAATTACAATAATGTTTGCTCGCATATTTACCTTTATTAGAGAAATTTATACTTTTATATGGCTTTGTTGTATCCGTCTAGTGTCCTGAATTTCAACTTGAATGACTCCCCCCCTTCATAATCTCTTATAAGAGAGGTCTGATGGTAATTTATTCTTTCAGCTTTGCTTACCTAGGAAAATCTGAATTTTCCCTTCACTTTTCAAAGTTTTGACAGATATAGTTTTCTTGGTTGTAGTTTTTTTTTTTTCAGCACTTTGAATATAATATCATACTACTTTCTGACCTTCAAGGTTTCCACTGACAAATCCTCTGAAAGTCTTGAAAAGTCTCGAAAAGTCTTGGAAGTCTTGAAGCTCTTGAAGAGCATCAGCTGCAATTGAAGAGTCACTTTTCTCTTGCTTCTTTCCGGATTTTCATTCTTTGAATTTTTAGTGTGATTATAATGTGTCTCATTTATGGGTTTTTTTCACAGTTACTTGTAATTTGCTGACTTTCTTGAATTTGTATGTCCATTCCCCCCCTCAAATTTGGCAAGTTTTCAGTCATTATTTTTTCAAATAAATACTCTCTTTCTCTTGCTTATTTTCTGGGACTTTCATAGGGCATACAGTGGCCCACATGATATCCTATAAGTCATTTAGGCTCTCTTTACTTTTCTTCATTCTTTTTTCTTTCCACTCCTCTGACTTGATCATTGCAAATAATCTATCATCAAGTTTACTAATTAATTTTCCTGCCTGATCAACTCTGCTGTTGAAACCCTCTAATAAAAATTTTCAAATTAGTTATTACATTTTTCATATTCAGGATTTGTTTGGGTTTTTAAAAAATTACTTCTACCTCTGTTAGTATTTTGTTCATGCATCATTTTCCTCATTTCATTTTGTTGTCTGTGTTCTTTTTCAGATCCTTGCACATCTTAAAATGACTTTTTGTCAGGTAATTCAGAGATTTGTGTTTCTTAAGGGTCATGTTCTGGGGCTTTATTTTCTTACTTTGGAGCAGGTTTCTGTGTGTGTGTGTGTGTGTGTGTGTGTGTGTGTGTGTGTGTGTGTGTGTGGTATGCCTTATGTTTTGTTGAGTTTGAACATTTAAAAAACAGACATCTTGGGCGCCTGGGTGGCTCAGTTGGTTGAGCAACTGCCTTTGGCTCAGGTCATGATCCTTGAGTTCCGGGATCGAGTCCCACATCGGGCTCCCTGCTCCATTGGGAGTCTGCTTCTTCCTCTAACCTTCTCTCCTCTCATGCTCTCTCTCACTTTCTCTGTCTCTCAAATAAATAAATAAAATCTTAAAAAAAAAACCAAACAAACAGACATCTCTCACAGTATTTATGGATTAGCTTCATGCATGGGAAGTCCTTCACCCATCATGCCAGCTAGAGGTTTTAGGACCTTAAAACATTTTCTGGGGATGGGTCTTTGGGGTTTTGCATATACTACTATATATGGCTGCTTCAAACTGTCTTAATTTCCTTAAGCAGCTTGGAGATTGTGTTTCTTTTGTAGTTCTCTGCCTATATTCTGTTGCTTCCTTGGCACCTGAATGGGGAATTGCAGATTTCCTGCTGCTTTAAAATACTTTAAAGTGCTACAGCATTTGCCTATGATTTTCTGTGACTTCCAAACTAGCATCCATAACACATTGCCACTCCCATTAGTTCTCCATTAGGCAAGGCAGAAACCAGTCCCTTGGGCAGTCCCTAGACAAGCTAGAACATTGGATACAAGTTCTAGTCTTTTCTTTCTGTCCCAAGGGAGGAGCTTGGAATTGGCGCATTTCCTCCTGATTGTGCCATGCCATGTTGGGAGAGGAGGGGCTGGGGTGAGAAAATGCCATAAGCTTCCTGCCCTTTTTGGTATTGGCCATGCATACATTTGCATGCTGCAGCATCCAAACTGGTTTCTGGAGTTTTTAAAAAGGTATGTTTGTCTGTATATTGTTTTTAACTTAGTGTCTCTATGGGGATGAGAGTGTGGAGCTTCCAAGTTCACCATATTTCTGATGTCACTCTCACCTTCTGCTTCTAAGTTACCTCTATCTTCATTTAGTCTTGTTTAATTGCTGTAAGTCTTTGCCTGTTTTCCGACTTCTGGCAAAATTGGTTCTGACATTTTGCGCTTGTTATATTTATCTTGTCTATGAAGGGACAAGAACTTGGAGGTACCATCTCTGAGAATTTGCTCCCAATGGTTGCTTCTGAGCTCCCTCTTGGTGTATGAATAGGATTTCAATAGGTGGACAGATAGTTCAGGCACTCTCATTGAGAGAAAGGGCATGAGCACATGCAGATGGAAAAGTGCATTATATGCATTCTGAGATTACATGTAGAACATGGAGTGTGTTCCAAGATAACATGTAAAGCATATCAACTATATATAATGCATATATTATCATGAAGTTAATGATAATTCAAATCATAATCTTGTGATACCACCTAGGTAGTCATGTTAAGAAGAGGTTTAACTGAGATTTAGAGGAAATCAGTTCAAATATATAAAATAGCAAAGAATGCGGGTAGTGTTTGCCCTTCCTGAGCTAGTTTTGGCATCATTTTAGTTTCAAAGAAGAGGCTATTCTAACTCAACTACTAGGCTGAGCCCTGTTCCAGCCTCCAGAACTTATGCTAAGCTCACACACAAATGGGATTCATGATTCTAATTGTTCGTGGTATTCGTTATCCATTTTTTCTTTCTGGCGACTGCAGTGCATCTAACATATAAACCTGTATAAAAATATTCTCCCATGGCTTCTCATTGTGGTTAGCATAAATTCTAATCTTCATAGCATGGCTTCCCCCATGCCTTTCATGATTTGATCTTTTGATTATTCCTCTAGCTTTATCTTTCACTATTACTCAAATTCTATCTCTGATCTAGTCAGTTCCTTGCTTTCAAGTATCCTAGTCTTTGCTTATGTCTAAACTATTCGTTGGTTCCATTCGCAGACCTTTATATATTCTATTTGTCTCAGATTTGATGACACTTCCCTTTTTCTCACCTCCAACCAGACAGATTATGTGTCATTCTATTAGATGAACAGCATCCCACATCCCTCCTTTCACACTTACGATGTTAGTTTCAAGTTTATTTCCTGTACCAGTGTACAAAATCAAATGTAACAACCCTGTAATCACCACTGTATTACCAATTCCTTTGGGAAGAATAGGCATATAAATATTTTCACTGAAAAAATGAACGAATTTATTACATTACCAAGGGCATCTTGGTTGTAAATAATTAAAGCGTAATAAAAACTGCAACACTGAAATGACAAGACACTCAACACTACAAGGTGCTGATTGGTTTGAAGCCTTAGAAGGAACCTGACTTCCACTCTAAATAGAGGTAAATACATACCTATGAGAAGAGACAAGGCTGTGGTTTTTCCTGCTCCATTTTGTCCTAGAAGAATAGTGATTTGCCCCTTATATAAATTCAAAGACATGTTGTTTATTACTACTTTGTCACCAAATTCCTGTGAGATAAAAGAAAGAATAACTTGTTATCTGTCACTATCACTAATGAAAGACAAAACACTCATATACTCTATCCTTAGAAGAAAAAACATTATAAAACAGGTGAAGGTAGGAGGTACAGGTTTCCAGTTATGCAATAACAAGTCACGGGCATGAAAGGTACAGCACAGAGGATATGGTCAATGGTACTATAATAGTATTGTACGATGACAGGTGGGAGCTACACTGGTGGTGAGCACAACATAACATAGACTTGTCAAATAACTATGTTGTCCACCTAAAACTAATGTAACACTATGTGTCAACTATACTTCAATAAAGAGGCAAAAAAAAAAAAAAGAGAATCAACATTATATATAGGCATTTATATGCCTATAATATAATGGCATATATAATATAATATAATAATTTCCATCTTTGTATGGAAAAAAGATAATGTTGTGAACAATGAACAACATTTGTAGGTGCAATGAGTTTGTATATGAGGCAAAATAGGTGTGATTTGGTAAGGAAAATGGAGGCCTCTCTATATTCTATGTAGGAAGAGTGTAATATGGTAATTATGGGCTTATTCAACCGTAGTTAAGAACTAGGAAACCTCATAGAAGTTGCCACCAATGATCAGAAAAACTGATGCCATGATTTCAGGAAAGTTTGGTGATTCACAAGGGCATGCCCAGAAATTCTTGAGATTCTAAGCAGAATTAATACATGTTCTTCTGAAGGTGTTTCAAAAAATAGAAATGGAAGAATACTTTCCAAATCTTTCTATGAGGCCAGCATTACCTTGATCCCAAAACCAGACAAAGAACCCATCACAAAGGAGAATTATAGAGCAATATCCCTGATAAACACAGATGTCAAAATTCTCACCAAGATACTAGCCAATAGGATCCAACACTACATTAAAAAGATTATTCACCATGATCAGGTGGGATTTATTCCTGGGATATCAGGATGGTTTCACATTTGCAAATCAATCAATATGACACACCACATTAATAAAAAAAAGGACAAGAACCATATGATCCTCTCGATTGATGCAGAAAAAGCATTTGACAAAATACAGCATCCTTTCTTGATTAAAACTCTTCAAAGTCTAGGGACAGAGGGAACATACGTCAATATCATAAAAGCCATCCATGAACAGCCCGCAGCGAATATCTTTGTCAATGGGGAAAAACTGAGAGATTTTCCCTAAGGTCAGGAACATGACAGGGATGACCACTCTCACTACTGCTGTTCAACACTGTACTAGAAGTCCTAGCCTCAGCAATCAGACAATGAAAAGAAATAAAAGGCAAACTGGCAAAGAAAAAGTCAAACTCTCACTCTTCAAAGATGGCATGATACTTCATGTGGAAAACCTAAAAGACTCCACCCCCAAATTATTAGAACTTATACAGCAATTCAGCAACATGGCAGGATACAAAATCAATGCACAGAAATTAGTTGCATTTCTATACGCTAACGATGTGACTGAAGAAAGAGAAGCGAAGGAATTGATCCCATTTACAACTGCAGCAAAACCCATAAGAAATACCTAGGAATAAACATAACCAAAGAAGTAAGTGATCTATACTCTAGAAACTATAGAACACTTAATGAAAGAAATTGAGAAAGACACAAAAAGACAGAAAAGCATTCCATGCTCATGGATTGGAAAAATTAACATTGTGAAAATGTCTATGCTGTCCAGAGCAATCTACACATTCAATACAATTCCTATCAAAATTCCATTGACATTTTTCACAGAGCTGGAACAAACAATTCTAAAATTTGTATGGAATCAGAAAAAATACTGAATAGCCAGGGGAGTGTTGAAAAAGAAAACCAAAGCTGGGGGCATCATGTTGTCTGACTTCATACTATATTACAAAGCTGTTATCATCAAGACAGCATGGTACTGGCACAAAAACAGGCACACAGATCAATGGAACAGAATAGAGAGCCCAGATATGGACCCTCAACTAATTTTTGACAAAGCAGGAAAGAATATCCAATGGAAAAAAGACAGTCTCTTCAATAAATGGTGCTGGGAAAATTGGACATCCACTAATTTTTGACAAAGCAGGAAAGAATATCCAATGGAAAAAAGATAGTTTCTTCAATAAACGGTGCTGGGAAAATTGGACATCCACATACAAAAGAATGAAACTGAACCACTTTCTTACACCATACATAGAGATAAACTCAAAATGGATGAAAGACTCCAGTGTGGGAAAGGAAGCCATCAGAATTCTAGAGAACACAGGCAGCCACCTCATCAACTGCAGCCATCGCAACTTCCTGCAATACACATCCCTAAAGGCAAGGGAAACAAAAGCAAAACTGATCTATTTGGACCTTATCAAGATAAAAAGCTTCTGCACAGCAAAGGACATAGCCAACAAAACTAAAAGGTAACCTATGGAATGGGAGCAGGTATTTGCAAATGACAGTACAGATAAAGGGCTGGTATCCACGATCTATAAAGAACTCCAACTCAACATCTAAAAAACAAAAAAATCTAGTCAAAAAATGAGAAGACATGAACAGACACTTCTAAGAAGACATACAAATGGCCAACAGACACATGAAAAAATGCTCCACATTACTTGTTATCAGGAAAATACAAATCAAAACCACAATGTGATACCACTTTACACCAGTTAGAATGGCAAAAATTAACAAGTCAGGAAACAACAAATGTTGGAAAGGTTGTGGAGATAGGGGAACCCTCTTTCACTGTTGGCAGGGATGCAAGCTGGCACAGCCACTCCTGAAAAAAGAATGGAGGTTCCTCAGGATGTTCAAAATAGATCTACCCTATGGTCCAGTGATTGCACTACTGGGTATTTACCCCCAAGACACAGATGTCGTGAAAAGAAGGGGCACATGCACCCCAATGTTCATAGCAGCAATGTCCACAATAGCCAAACTGTGGAAGGAGCTGAGATGTCCTTCAACAGATTAATGGACAAAGTAGATGTGGTTCATATATAGAATGGAGTATTAGCCATCAGAAAGGATGAATACCTACCATTTACATCGATATGGATGGAACCTGAGGGGATTATGCTAAGTGAAATAAGTCAAGCAGAGAAAGACAATATCATATGGTTTCACTCATATGCAGAATATAAGGAACAGTGCAGAGTATCATAGGGATAGGGAGAAAAAACTGATTGGGAAGAAATCAGAGAGGGAGACAAACCATATGAGACTCTGGACTCCAGGAAACAAACTGACAGTTGTGGAAAGGGAGATGAGTGGAGGGATGGGGTAACTCCTGACAGGCAGTAAGGAGGTCACATGAAGTGAGGAGCACTGGATGTTATGTGCAACTAATGAATTACTGAACATTACACGAAAAACTACTAATGTATTTGTATGTTACCTAACTGACTTTAAGTTAAAAAGAAAAAAGATAAAAACTAAAAGAAACATAACTTGTAGTGATAAAAACTGTAATTTCTAAAATGAAAATATAATTGAAGATATTTGCAAATACAGGTTAGATGCTTCAAAAGAAAAAAGAAAAAAGTAGTTAAAGGAATAACCATAGAAATAATAAAAAACAAGTTAAGCAAAAAGTTAAAAGTAAAATAAATAAAAGAACAATGCCTCAGGAAAGATGTTGCTATAGCTGATGTACGAGACCTTGCCTGCCTGTGGTCCCTTCTGGGAATTTTTTTTTTTTTTGAGAGAGAGAGCACAGTGTAAGAGCTGGGTGGGGGGAGGGGCAGAGACAGAGGGAGAGAGAATCTTAGGTAGGCTCCACAGGTGGAGCCTGACAAGGGGCTCAATCTCACAATTCTGAGATCATGACCTGACCTGAAATCAAGAGCCAGACACTTAACTGACTGAGCCAACCCAGGTGCCCTTTTTCTAGGATTTTTATGGTTTCCTGTCTCACATTTAAGTCTCTAATGAGGTTTGAGTTTATTTTTGTGTATGGTGTAAGACAGTGGTTAAGTTCACTCTTTTGCATATAACTGACTAGTTTTCTCAACACCATTTGTTAAAGAGACTGTTTCCCATTGGATATTCTTTCCTGCTTTGTTAAAGATTAACTGACCATATACTTGGGGGTTCATTTCTGGGTTTTCTATTCTGTTCTATTGATCTATGTGCCTATTTTTGTGCCAGTACATGCTGTTTTGATCATTACAGCTTTGTAATATAAAATTTGGAATTGTGTAATCTCTGATATTTGAATTATTGTGTATCATGGTATGGACCTTCTTGAGTTCATCTTGTTTGGAATTCTCTGTTGGAACTTGGATGTATGTTTTCTTCCCCTGGTTAGGAAAGTTTTCAGTAATTATTTCTTCAAATACGTTTTCTGCCTCTTTGTTTCTCTCTTCTCCTTCTGGGATGCCTAATGTAATGTTGAATGTTTGTTCACTTGATATTGTCCAAGAGATATCGTGACCTATCTTCATTTAAATTTTTTTTTTTTTTGCTGTTGAACTTGCTTTCCATTACCCTGTCTTCCCAATCACTGATCCATTCTTTTGCATGTGTTAATCCACTGTTGATTCTCTTTAGCATGGTTTTCATTTCAGGTACTGTAGTCTCAAACTCTGAGTGGCTCTTTTTTACATTTTCTATTTCAGCTACTTCTCCTAAACTTAAAGGGATGGTGTTTATCTTGCTTGTCATTCTCTGTGTTCTCTCTCTTGTTTGCAGAAGCTGCTCAGTCAGCACTCAGTTCTTCTTCAGGAGAAAATGCTCTATAAATAGATACAGATTTGTCGTGTTTGCAGAGAAGATGAGTTCAGGGTCTTCCTCCATCACCATCTTGGACTGGAACTCAGCATTTTGTATGTTAATCAAATTTCAATAGAGTAATTTTAAAAACATATGGGTATTGCCTAGTTGATACTGCTTTTTTCTTTTTTTTTCCCCAAGTAGGTTTATTTTATTTTTTCAGTGTTACAAGATTGATTGTTCATGCACCACACCCAGTGCTCCATGCCATACGTGCCCTTCTCAATACCCACCTCCGAGCTCGCCCAACCCCCCACCTCCCTCCCCTCCAAACCACTCAGTTTGTTGCTCAGAGTCCACAGTCTCTCCTGGTTCATCACCCCCTCCGATTTCCTCCCATTCACCCTTTCCTTCTGCTTTTTTCAAATATGATAAACTACAGAAACATCTGGAAAAATGTTTGAATTTACTATTTGCATTGGAATAAAACTGATACCTTGTAAGTCTCAGTGTTATTACAGTAAAATAGAATTCAATAATAATAAAAAAAGGTAAGTGATGTGGCTATAGTAGCATTAGTCAAAGTACATTTAAGAGAATAATATTGCCAAGGATAGAGTGTATCATTTTATTATGATAAAGGGATCAATTTTTCAAGAAGATATAATTCTCCTAAATGTTTATGCACCCAATAACAGATTCAAAAATATGAGGCCAAACAGCTACAGAGAAAAATAGAAAAAATGCAGTTATTTTTAAAAACTTCAATATTTTTCTCTCGATAATTGTTAGAATACGTACAATCATTAAGGATATAGAATACTTGTTAAACTACCAACTAAATTAACACTTATCTCCCCAAGAACCAAGAGCAGATTACACATTATTTTCAAGTATGCATATAATATACATTTAGACAAATGACTGTCTGAAACGTAAAACAAGAATCAGGGGTGCCTGGGTGGCTCAGGGGGTTAAAGCCACTGCCTTCGGCTCAGGTCATGATTTCAGGGTCCTGGAATCAAGCCCTGTATCGGGCTCTCTGCTCAGTGGGGAGCCTGCTTCCCACTCTCTCTCTACCTGCCTCTCTGTCTACTTGTGATCTCTCTATTCTGTCAAATAAATAAATAAAAATCTTTAAAAAAAAAACCAAGAATCGGGACGCCTGGGTGGCTCAGTGGGTTAAAGCCTCTGCCTTCGGCTCAGGTCATGATCTCAGGGTCCTGGGATCGAGTCCCGCATCGGGCTCTCTGCTCAGCAGGGAGCCTGCTTCCCCTTCTCTCTCTGCCTGCCTCTCTGCCTACTTGTGATCTCTCTTCTCTCTGTCAAATAAATAAATAAAAACATTAAAAAAAAACCAACCAAGAATCAATAAATTTAAAAGGATTTGTGTCATACAAAATATCTTCTCTTATCTGAATCAGAATTAGAAAGTACTAACAAAAAGATCTCCAGAAAATCCCCAAATAATTGCAAACTAAATAATACAAGTCATATGAAAGCTCTACTGGCAAAGTAAAGAGGAAATACTTTCCAACTCACTCTATGAGGCTAGTATTTTCCTGATATCAAAACTAGAAAAATGCCTCACAAAAAATGAAAGCAACAGATCATCAGTAATATAAGTAAAAACATTCTAAACCAAATGTAAGAAAAGTCTTTCCATAAAAATGGATGATACAGAGTTCAATTCTGGGAAATCAGCATGAAAAGTGGGTCCACAGACCCACTCCCTAGTGAAACAAGAAAAGCTGTGAAAATTAAAAAACAAAACAACAAAAAAGTCATATATCATCTTCAGGAATTGTCCTAAGGGAGCACAGCAAATGAAGAAACATTTATTTAAGAAAATCTACTACAACTTGGTAAATAACAGACTTGCTATTTTTAGCATGCTAGTCTAGTTTGTCATTCTAGGAATTATTCTAGTTTACTTCTCTTCCTTCAATGTCCTCCCAACCCCCACTATTCACAGTTCTGTTGGAACTCTCTTGGATCTGTCCATTTGTCTTGATATGCACTTCCACAACCCTTATCCAATTCTTATTTCTTATAAAAAGTAGCATCCTGTCTTTTTCCCACTGTTTTCCTTTTCAACTCTCCACCCTTCCACACCCTGTTTTCCATACTGTAGCCAAAATGGCCTTTAAAACACGTATATCATATTCCTCTAGTGACCACCCATCAATGGCTTTCCAATGAAGCCATTTACTATCATTCTTTTGCCTCCAAATATACTGGACTTCTTTTTGCTCCTCAAACACATGGAGATCTTTCTCACCTCAGGTTCACTGAATTTCTATTTGCCTACTGTGGGTATTCTTTTCTTACTTAGCTTTTCAAAAAGTTAGCTCTACTCATTCTTCAGATTTTAGCTCAAAGGTCATCTCCTCAGAGAGATTTCCCTTTAACTACATTTAGTGTTATCCTTTCCACTTACACCCAGATGTTACTATGGTATCTAGTTTATTTTCTTCACAGAATTTATTACAAAACCCAAATATCACTTGTTGCCAAGCCTATCTGAGGAGATTAAAAGCATAATGAAGTAAATACTATATTTAAAGATATATCTATGCATTCTATGAATGTCTCTTAAGTTACAATTATACTGATTATGACCCATTCATTATTAAGCATGTTATTTGTTTTCTAGAAATGGCCAGTTACAAACCCAGGGCACAGTATATGGCTTTCAGTCTTTGCAGGAAAAAGAGACCTTTGAAACAAATACCTTGTGCAATTGTTTGATCTGGATACCTGCCACCAAAGTAGTAGGTTCAGTCTCAAAATACTTGTTTGGAGTTTCCCCACAGCTTTTCATTTCTTCTTTTTTCCTTCTAAATTTTGGTTCACCAAACCAGTATGAGCGCTACAAAGAAAGCCAAAATGTAATTACCAGGATGAGCTTTCAGAAATGAAGCATTCCATCTGAATAGATCTATAATGAATAAAGTGACTGATTTAGTAATCAAAACCTGCCTACAAAGAAAAGTCCAGAGCCAGATATCTTCACTGGCACCAAACATTTAAACAAGAATTAACAAAAATTGTTCTTTAAGCCTTTCAAAAAGTGTAAGAGAAAGGAACACTTTCTAACTCATTCTATAAGCTCAACATTACTTGAAAGGCAAACACCAAAGTCAGATAAAGACATCACGAGGAAAATAAACTACAGACCAATATCCTTTACTAATATTGATTTAAAAATCTTCAAAAAATACTTGTAAACTAAATCTAATAGCATATCAAAAGGAATATTCATCATGGCAAAGTGGGATTTATCCTAGGATTGCATGGTGGTTTAACAGGCAAAAACCAATCAATGAAATATATCACATTAATAGGACAAATGGAACATGATCATTTCAACTGGTACAAATAAAGCCTCTGACAAAGTGTTTCATGATAAAAACACTTGGAAAACTAGGAACAGGTTTTTGAAATTCATTAGGGAATTTATGAAAAAACCCACAGCTAACATCATACTCAACAGTGAAAGACTTAAGCTTTTTCTCTAAAATCAGGAATAAGACAAGTATACCTGCTTTCACCCTTGCTATTCACAGAAATAAAAGATATCCAAACTGGAAAGAAGTAAAACTATCTATATTTGAAGATAATGTGATTCTACATATTGAAGTGCCCAGAGAATCCTCTCCTACATATACTATTAGAGCTAATAAATAAATTCAGCCAAGATGCAGGATACAAGATCAACATGTATACATCAGTTGTATTTGTATATACCAGCTATGAACAATACAAAAAGAAAATTCTATTCTAACAATTCTACTTACAGTAGCATCCAAAAGAGTAAAATATTTAGGAACAAAGTTAGCCAGAGAGGTGAACGACTCATACACTGAAACTATAAAACCTCAATGAAGGAATTTAAAGAAGACTATATAAATAGAAAGCTAAAAAAGAAAACAAAAGTTCATGGACTGCAAGAAAAATTCGGGGGGGGGGGTGGGAATGATTCTGAGATCATCACTGTGTACTCTGCACTGAGTCCTAGAGTTCCCTGCATCACAGGCTCCAGGACCCTACAGTGCTGACATGCCTTTTTTTTTTCTGGCTGCTTTCCTTTCCTGTCTCATTTTCCCTCTCTCTGACCCTTCCAAATAAATTCCAAACCCTGTCAAAGACAGTATTTTTAATACAGCAATACTACTTAAAGCAGTCAACAGATTCACTGTAATTCCTATAAATATTTGAATGGTTACTTTTACAGATATGGAAAAGCTGACTCTCCAGGTCTTATGGAACTTCCAGGACACCCTAATAGCCAAAACAATCTTGAAGAGAAAAAGCTGGATGACCCACATTTTCAGATTTTAAAACTTACTATAAAACTATAGTAATCAAACAGTGTGGTACTGACATAAGAATAGATGTACAGGCCAATGCAATAAACTTGAGGATGCAAGGATGAAACCATACATTTATGGTCAAGTGATTTTCAACAAGGGTGCTAAGACCATTAAATGAGGAAAAAATAAGTCTTTCCCAAGAATGGTATTGGGACACAAGGCTATCCACAGCTATTCAGAGTGAAGCTGAATTCCTATCTCATACTATATGAAAATCAACTCAAAATTAATCAGTGATCTAAATTTAACAGATAAAACCATCAACTTTTTTAAAAAAAGATTTTATTTATTTATTTGACAGAGAGAGAGAGAGATCACAAGGAGGCAGGGAGGCAGGAAGTGAGAAAGGGGGAAGCAGGCTCCCCACTGAGCAGAGAGCCCAATGCGGGGGCTCGATCCCAGGACCCCAAGATCATGACCTGAGCTGAAGGCAGAGGCTTAATCCACTGAGCCACCCAGGCGCCCCCCAATTTTTTTTTAAAACCATCAAATACTTAGAAGAAAACAGGGGTAAATTTCAATGACTTTGGATTTGACAATAACTTTTTAGATATGACACAAAATTCACAACCAACAAAAATTTTTAATTGGTTTTAATCAAAACTAAAAATTATTGTGCATGAAAGAGTACTATGAAGAGAATGAAAAGATAACCCAGAGGATAGAATAAAATATTTGCAAATCATGTATCTGATAAGGCTCTACTGTCCAAGATATATAAGAAAAAGTCACGGAGCTTGAATAGACATTTCTGTAAGTAACATATCCAATGGCCACGAAGCAAGTCCATGAAAATATCTCAACATGGTTAGTCATTAGGGAAATGCATATCAAAATCATGAGACCACTTTATACCCATGAGGATGGCTATAATAAAGGAAAAAGAATAGCAAGGGTTTTGAGGCTGTGGAGAAATTGGAACCCTGGTACAGTGCTTGTGGGAATGTACAAGCGGTGCAGTCACTGCAGAAAACAGTTTAGTGATTTCTGAAAACATGAAACAGAATTATCCTAAGTACTAGCAATTCTACTCTTAGGTATATTCCCAAAAGAATTGAAATAGGTACTCAAGCAAATACTTATAGACCAATATTCCTAGCAGCACTATTCAAACAGCCAAAAGATGTCCTACATTTCTAACTATAGGTTGATAAAGGAATTGTCCTATATACTTATAATGGAATATAATAATATTAGATAATAAAAAAGAATGAAGTGCTGATATATATTCATGGGTAAACATTATGTTAAGTGAAAGAAGCCAAATAGTCATATATTGTATGATTCTATTTATATGAAACATTCAGAATAACAAGTCCGTAGAAAAAGAAAGCTGATTAGTGGTTGCTAGGGGCTTGAGCAGGTTGTCCCTGCTTAGGACAGGGGAAAATGGGATGTGACTTCTTAATGGATATAAGGTTTTATTTCTGAGTAATAAATATTTTGGAACTAGATATGTGCAAGCACATTGTAAATGTTTTTTTAAAATTAACATTAAAATGTTAATTTTAACATGAATTTCATTGCAACTAAAAATTTTAATGTGAAAAAAGAAATGAAGTACTCTAAGAACTTGAAAACACTTTGGCTTTGTTTACTCTGTAGCTATCGCATACGTCAAGGGATTGAACTTTGCAGCAAAATTATGTATGATTTATATCTCTAGGATTGTTAGTGTTCAGGAAGTAGGGACAAAACTGAATTACTCAACAATGAAGTCACAGCCAATGCATTTTATCACACTCAATCAGAATACTTTCTTTGTACTGTATATTATTCAGGAATAGTGTGGAGGGCAAGATCCAGAAGCTCTTCCACTCTAAATAAACTTGTCTAATCCTTGAAAGTAAACAGGTGGTAATAACAGAGATACAGGAAATACTCAATCCTCTTCTTACTAGGACCTAAGAAATCATCGCATACTATTTAGCTAGGAAAAACTTCTGCAGACTCTCAGGTTTCTTTATCCTCCAATCTAATCCACTACGTACCATGTGGCTGAAGAAGAGTTCTATTACTCACAGTTTTTAAATGTATGGGGTTTCAATGTCTTATCCACAGATATTGTGCATTTGCATATGTGGAAGGTTTAAGAGATCAAGAAATGGCTAGCATTTTCATACGGCTGGCATGCACAGGAAAATTATTCTGCACCTGACTTTTTGATTTGACTATAAATATTATATGAAATAGGCTCATAAGGACTATGGCTTTTTACAATAACAACAGCATTAGTACTCACCATAAGAAAAAAGTACCACGGTTGGGGCACACCATACTGCCCTGGAAAGACAGTTTCTATATACCAGGTCACAAGGCCATACAAGAAAGCATCAAGTAAAAGCATTAACAAAATATATCCAAACATGAGATTATCATCCAGGTTGAGTGGTGTCCAAATATTATTCCATCTAATACCAATTTCTGAAATAAAAAGGAGATACCATGGATGACAGCTCTGTGAAACAGCAAAGAAAAAAGTTGATACTCTAAATCCTGTCACTGTGAATTATCTATATGTTAATACCCTTATTATTCAGGTTATCTAAGAAAATGATAGAATATGTAATAATACTGGGTTCTTCTGATCTCTATTTAGAATCTACAAAAAATAAATAGGAATGACTGAGGCAAGGTCAATGAATGACACAATAATAACAAAAAAGGCAAGAAAAAAGCAAGTCTATTAGAGCCTATTTTTCTATTCCTTCATACTAAATTCACATATAAACTACCATCAGGGTACACAAATCTAGAAAAATACTCAACAGCACTGGAAATGGATGCTGACTACAAAGCAGAAGAAAAAGAGGTTTTCCTTAAATATAGTTCTGAGGCACCTGGGTAGCTCAGTTGGTTAAGCATCCAGCTCTTGATTTTGGCTCAGATCATGATGTCAGGGTTATAAGATCGAGCCCTGCATTGGGCTCCATGCTGGGTGTGGAGCTTGCTTGAGATTCTCTCTCTCCCTCTGCTCTTTCTCCTCCACTCATGCACGTGCACATACAACTCTCTCTAAATCAATCAATAAATAAAGTTCTGATAGAAGGGAAAAAGAAAGTCATCAAAAAAAGTTACCCTTTGTTCTATTTCTCCCATTTTTGGACAAAGTGTAGCACAACTACACTTTGTGCCAGTGTAGCCCCGAGAAAATATGGGGCTTGCAGTGAACTCCTAATTCAAAGAAGACATTTCATGAATATGGTCAGTGAAACTTATCCTTTCTTCACCTTCAGCCTCCCTTTCCTATAGATCCATACCATGAGAATATTCATCAGCACTGTGTCTTGGAAAAAGCTTTAAAAAAAGTAATAGTATTTAGTAGAGTTAAAAATTATCAAAATGAAAGCCCTTTTGAGAGGCAGTGAACAGCAAATTGAAACAACAACAACAAAAAAGGTAGAATGCAAATTTTAGGAAGTCTGCTGTACCTTGAGAAATCCTCCCACCCAGAACACAATAGGAGTTCGTGAAAGAGAAAATATAGAAAACAATAACTAAATAAAATAACCCAGTAAAAAATAATTCAATTAGAAAACCAAAAAGTGGGCGCCTGGATGGCTCAGTTGGTTAAGCAACTGTCTTCAGCTCAGATCATAATCCTGGCATCCCGGGATCGAGTCCCGCATTGGGCTCCCAGCTCCGAGGGAAGTCTGCTTCTCCCTGTGACCTTCTCCCCTCTCATGCTCTCACTCTCTCTCTCTCTCAAATAAATAAATAAATAAATCTTAAAAAAAACTAATTAGAAAACGAAAAAGTATACATTCGGGTTGCAGACTAAGCCAATGAAAACCCCACATCTAGATAAATTCCAGGGAAATTTTAATGTTTCAGGTATAAGGAAAGAACAATGCAAGTATCCAAACAGAAATCATATGTATATTCTTCCAACTAGCTGTTCACTGGGAGTGGGTTTTTGTTCACAGGTGAAAAAATTAAGTCCTTAATCATCTTCATTAATGAATAAATGTAATGAAATTCCCACTAAATCCCAGATTTTTCACAGATTTTGATAAAGTGATCTCAAAGTGACATGAATAAAAAACAAGGTCTAGGATAAGACTAACATATTAAGACTTGTTATAAAGCTATGAGCAAGGAGCGCCTGGATGTCTCAGTGGGTTAAAGCCTCTGCCTTCCGCTCAGGTCGTGATCTCAGGGTCCTGGGATCGAGCCCCGCATTGGGCTCTCTGCTCGGCGGAGAGCCTGCTTCCTCCTCTCTCTCTGCCTGCCTCTCTGCCTACTTGTGATCTCTCTCCTCTCTGTCAAATACATAAATAAAATCTTAAAAAAAAAAAAAGCTATAAGCAAGTCCTTGTAGTACTGACATAAAAATAGAATAAAAGAGATCAAAAGAACAAAAAATTTCACCAGAAACAGATACATGGATATATGGAAACGACATAAAACAAAGGTGGAATTTGAAACCAGTAAAGATCAACAAACTAAAAAAAAAAAAAAAGATCAACAAACTATCCAATAAATGATAGTAATAGCTTGATTTTCATATGGAAAATAAATACAACTAGGTTCTTAGCTCAAAACCAACTGAAGTATCTACTCTGTGCTTACTGAGTTATCACAATAGCAATAGCAATCAAAGTTAAGCTATGAATCTTATAAGATAGTATTTTTATATTGAAAAAATTATTTACAATACTATGCATACTCTGAGCAAATATATGTGTATTGTTATGGTAATAGCAAAAATTGGAAACCACTTAAATATACATTGCTAGAGAACTAGTCAATTATAGTGCCTCATCACAATGGATGGAATATTAAATGTGAAAAAAATTAGCATTTCTCGGGCCCCTGGGTGGCGCAGTTGGTTGAGCGACTGACTTCGGCTCGGGTCATGATCCCGGAGTCCCGGGATCGAGTCCCACATTGGGCTCCCAGCTCCATGGGGAGTCCACTTCTCACTCTGACCTGCTCTCTCTCACTCTCTCTCTTTCCTAATAAATAAATAAAATCTTTAAAAAAAAAATTAGCATTTCTCTATGCGAGGAGAGGTCTAACAGATTATTAAGTAAATAAAGCAAGTAGTAGAATAGGTTTAAAACTACTTTATTTGAGAGTATAACTGGAGGCTTATTGTGGAGTAATGGGGAACCCTCTAATTTTTCACAACTCTGATTTTTTTTTAGTTCACATAACTGTTTTTTACAATAAGTAAACACATCTAGGGATAAATAATTTGTATAAGATTTTCTTACTTCCTTACCCACTGTCCCACCCATGTTGCCTCAATTCCACCTTCCAAGGAATCAAAACATCAAAGGCAAAATTTGCAGGGCAAACACATACGTCTTAATTCCAACTTGAGCAGACGACTAATCCCCAACGCCAAAGCAACATTTGAGCTGAGACAGGCAGCCACCTTCTTGGTAAGGGTCATCTGTCCGTAGAATTGAGTAATGGTATTAAATGGAAAGAAACTGGCAAAATATAGGAGACTTCCAGCAGAAGCAGCCAAACGGACTGAAAATAAGGAAATTATAAGGTCACTTTAAAGCAATATGCAAAATAATAACTTTTTCTACTACATTGTAGGGAATAGAATATAAGCTCTATGATGGAAGAGTAGTTGTCTTTTTTTCCATCCTTATATCACCAACGTCTGGCACACAGTATGTGCTCCCTGAATATGTGTTAAATAAATTAATTAACAGTTAATGTACAGGATATTTATAGTCATTTAAACAAAGACTTATTCATGAGCACTTGGCTTGAGAAACTGTAAATGCATGCCATCATTATTAATAATTATTAATTATTTTCCAGAGTTTCCAGAGTCTGAAGTACTGGGTAGAATAAAAAGCTCTTTATGAAGTTTTAAACATCTGCTTCCAATCTAAATCACGATGCCCAAAATAAAGAATAGTTGTATAAATTGCTAACTACTGAGAGTTGGATATGGTTAGGTCCATAAGCACAGGATCCTCTAGGCCAGAAAAAGAATTCTTGTTAAGATTATCATTAAGACGACATAAAATCGACATTGAAGAAGAAAGTAAAAACATCCAAATTATGGTCAACTAATCTTCGACAAAGTAGGAAAGAATATCCAATGGGAAAAAGACACTCTTCAACAAATAGTGTTGTGCAAACTGGACAGCCACATGCAGAAGAATGAAACTGGACCGCTTTCTAAAACCATACACAAAAATAAATTCAGAATGGATGAAAGACCTCAATGTGAGACAGGAAACCATTGAAATCCTAGAGAACACAGGCAGCAACCTCTTTGACTTATGCCATAGCAACTTCTTGCTAGGTACATTGTTGGAGACAAGAGAAACAAAAGCAAAAATGAATTATTAGTACTTCATCAAGATAAAAGTCTTCTGCATGTTGAAGGAAATAGAACTAAAAGGCAACCTATGGAATGGGAAAAGATATTTGCAAACAACAAATCTGATAAAGAGTTAGTATCTAAAATCTATAAAGAACTTATCAAATTCAACACCTGAAAAACAAATAATCCAGTTAAGAAATGGGCAGAAGACACAGATAGACATTTTTCCAAAAAAGACATCCAGATGGCTTACAGTTACATGAAAGGATGCTCAATATCACTCAGCATCAGGGAAATACAAATCAAAACCATGGTGAGACACCACCTCACACCTGTCAGAATGGCTAAAATTAATGGCACAGGAAACAACAGATGTTGGCAAGGATATGGAGAAAGAGGAACAACTCTTACACTGTTGGTGGGAATGAAAACTGGTGTAGCCACTCTAGACAACAGTATGGAGGTTCCTCAAAAAGTGAAAAATAGAACTACCCTACAACCCAGCAATTGTGCTCCTTGGTATTTACTCAAACCATATAAAATTACAGATTCAGAGGGGTACATGAACCCCAATATTCAGAGCAGCATTATCAACAATAGCCAAACAAGAGCCCAAAGATCTGATGAATGGATAAAGAAGATGCAGTGGGAGCACGCGTGTGTACTCACACACACACACACACACACACACACACAGGAATATTACTTAGTCATCAAAAAGAATGAAATATTGCCCTATGCCATGATGTGGATGGAACCAAATGAAACAAGTCAGAGGAAGGTAAATACCATGTGACTTCACTCATTTGTGGAATTAAGAAACAAAACAGATGAACACAGGGGAAGGGATAAAGAAAAAGAGAGAGAGGCAAACCACAAGAGACTCTTAACTATAGAGAACACACTGAGGGTTATGGAGGGAGGTGGGTTGTGGATGGGCTAAATAGATGATGGGTATTAAGGAGGGCCTTGCTGTGATGAGCAGGGGATATTAAATGTAAGTGATGAATCACCAAATTTTACTTCTGAAACCAGTATTACACTATATGTTAACTAACTAGAATTTAAAAAAAACTTGAAACAAAAAAACAAAGTTAATAAGGCAAACATAAAAAACACTCAAATCACAATGATATGAACTGTTTTTTTCTTCCTTTAAATCACTTTATTGAGGTATAACTGACATATAAAGAGCTGTACATACTTATTTAATGTAAACAACTTGATGAGTCTGGAGGTATGTATATACCTGTGAATACTTATGAATACATCACAATCTATGCTACAAACATATCTATCACCTCCCAAAGTTTCCCTCTGCACTCTTATTATATTTTGGTGATATGAATATTTAACATAAAATGCACCTCTTAGCAAGTTTTTTAAGTGTACAGTATAGTATTGTAATTATAGGCACTATGTTGTATAGTAGATCTCTAAGATACTTCTTCGTCTTGCATAATGAAACTCTGTACCCTTTTGACTAATATCTCCCTTGCTTCCCATTCCCCCGACTCCCTGGCAACCACCATTCTTATTGTGTATAAAGTATGACTACTTTAGATTTCTTATGTAAGTGGGATCATGTCGTATTTTCTCTGTCTTGCTTGTTTCACAACATAATGTTCTCTAGGGTCAATATTTTTACAAATGGCAGAATTTCTTTTGTTTGTAAGGCAGAAAAATATCCCTTGGAATGCATATACCAGATTTTCTTTAGCTATTGTGAATGATGCTATAATGAATATGACAGTGGATAGTTCACTTATTTATTTATATATTTTAATTTTCTATCTACCTATTTATTTATTTATTTGTTCATCATGATATATGTATTCCTTAATCCCAATCTCCTATTTTCCCCATCCTCCATTCACGTCCCCTTTGGTAACCATCAGTCTGTTCTCCATAATTAGGAGTCTGTTTCTTAGTTTCTCTCTTTTTTCTCTTTGGTCATTTGTTTTGTTTCTTAAATTCACATATGAGTGAAATCATATGGTATATGTCTTTTTTTTTTTTTTAAAGATTTCATTTATTTATTTGACAGAGAGAGAGAGAGATCACAAGTAGGCAAAGAGGCAGGCAGAGAGAGAGGGGGAAGCAGGCTCTCCGCCAAGCAGAGGGCCTGATGTGGGGCTTAATCCCAGGACCCTGAGATCATGACCTGAGCTGAAGGCAAAACTTTAACCCACTGAGCCACCCAGGCACCCCATATGGTATATGTCTTTATCTGATTCACTTATTTTGCTTAGCATTATACTCTCTAGCTCCATCCATGTTATTGCAAATGGCAAGACTTCATTTTTAATGGCTGAATAACATTCTATTGTATATCTACATCTATATCTATACCACATCTTCTTTATTCATTCATCAATTGATGGATACCTGGGCTGCTTCCACATCTTGGTTATTGTAAATAATGCTGCTATAAACATAGGGGTGCATGTATCCCTTTTTATTAGTGTTTTTGTATTTTAGGATAGACACCCAGTAGTGTGATTACTGAATCAAAGGGTAGCTTTATTTTTAACTTTTGAAGGGATGGATGAAACAAATCAAGGGAATTAAGAGCACGCTTATCATAATTTGCCATGAGTAATGTACATAATTATTGAATCACTATATTGTATACCTGAAACTAATATAACACTGTACATTAATTACAGTGGAATTTAATAAACAAATACCCCCAAAATCTGTTATAAAATGAGTCTTAGACTTACCTTTATTGAAGAATGTGCTAACCATAAAGGCAAAGAATATTGAAGCAATGGCATAACACATAAGAAAGACAAAGATGAAACTACCATCACTGAAGCGAAAGATTGGCTCACTGAAAATCTACAAAAAACCAATTATGACATCAGGTAAGGTACACCATAAATACTGCATAAACATAAGAGGGAAAAATGATAGTGCTAATGTGGTAGATCACTGCTCAGTGACTGAAACTCAATGAGATGAAAGTTAACTAAGTAACTTATTTCTTACAGAAGAGTTTATGTTTTTCTCAGAAATATAGCAACCTCTAAGTTTCCACAGCAGAAATAAATAAAATCTGTATTTCATCCTTCTGGCACTTGAGACCAACCAGTTTACAGTATAATTACCTTTTGCCTCCCAAAGGATAGTTGGGGCAGGCTGTAATCAGCAAGAACTAAGATGTCTAACACAGAAGCCATTAAACGCATGTAGCTACTGAGCACTTAAAATGTAGCTAGTGTGACTGAGGAACTAAATTTTTATTTTCTTTTAATTTTAGTTTTCTTGATTTAAATTGAAAAATGAAGGCAGTGCCTAATACAGATAAAGTATCTCCTTTTTTTTTAAAGAAGACTTTTTTTAAAGATTTTATTTATTTATTTGATAGAGAAAACATAAGTAGGCAGAACAGCAGGCAGAGGGAGAGGGAGTAGCAGGCTCTCCGCAGAGCAGAGAGCCTGATGCGGGGCCTGATCCCAGGACCCTGGGATCATGACCTGAGCAGATGGCAGATGCTCAACCGACTGAGCCACCCAGGCGTCCCCAGATCAAATATTTCTGATGAAAATATAGCATATGAATTCAGATGTGCTGTAAATATAAAACACACACTGGAGTAGGAAGAAAGTACAAAAAAATGTAGGGGTGTCTGGGTGGCTCAGTTGGTTAAGAATCTGCCTTCAGGTCATGATCCTGGCGTCCTTCAGCTCAGGTCATGATCCTGGCGTCCTGGGATACAGCCGTGTCAGGCTCCTTTGCTCAATGGGGAGTCTGCTTCTCCCTCGCCCCTGCCTCATGCTCGTGCTCTCTCTTGCTCTGTCTCTCAAACAAATAAGTATTTTGCTCTTTCAAATAAATAAATAATATAAATAAATAAAATGTAAAAAAAAGAATGTAAAAAATCTCTTAATTTTTAAACTGGTTGCATATTCAAATATTTTGTACATATTAGGTTAAATTTAAAGTATCATTAACATAATATCACCTATTCTTTATGATTTTAAAATTTCTACTGGCTACTAAAAAACCAGTATTACATATGTGACTCATGGTATTTTTACTGGGTAGCATGAAATTACACACTTGCCTTGGCAGAGAATAAAATACATATCATAGAGATAATAATGATATAAAAAAAGAAGAATGTGAAGAAATAGGCAGCCCAGATGATCCAGTTTTTAAATCCAATTATAAGCTGGTACTCCTGTAGGAAAGTCAACACAAATCAAATATTACATGTATCAGCAATTCATACCACTTATGCATATTTTTCTATTTAAATTTCCATAAAAAAACTATGGTTAATAGTTGGTTAAATGGTTAATATCATCTCCATGTTATGAATAAGAAAAGTCAAGTCTCAGAAAGTGTGCTGTTCAAAATTATGCAGTCAGGGCAGTGCTGGTATTAAAATATACTTCTCTTGAGTTCAGAGACCTTTCTTCATTCCTACAGCTCATAATGGACCAAAAGGTAAAACATCTAAAATTAAGCTTTGAAATATTAAGCTCTCTTTTCTATTATACTCTACTTCCTGGAGTGTAAGACAAATGTGTCTTTTACTTTTTTTTTAAATCCAGTTGTATGTTAGACTATACTTAAGCTTATTCTGGGTTTTTACATTTTCCATTTATGTTTTACATTTTACAATTTTGTTTTGTCTTTGCATTTCAGTTTGTGTAATTTCAACGGTCATATTCAATTCTATGATTCTTTCCTCAAGTTTAGTGATGAACCCATCAAAAACGTTCTTCATTTTCGTTAGCATGTTTTTTATGTCCAGAAATTCTATTTGACTTCTTATAGTTTTGATCTGTCTGATAACATTAGCTATCTGATCTTGCATGTTACCTACTGTGTAGAAAAGAGTTAACAAAGGAGGCCCAAGACTACTATTCTTAGAAAGGCATGCAATGAGCACTGGGTGTTATATGCAACGGATGAATCACTAAACTCTACCTCTGAAACTAACAATACACTGTATGTTAATTAATTGAATTTAAATAAAAAATAAATTAACTTTTTAAAAAAGAAAGGCATATTTACAAGTTGGTATATGGAAACTTGATAATATGGTAAACTGCTCCCTACACTGATACAAAACTTTCCCTAAATGTTGAAGGTAGGTGATTGCCAAAACTGTTGGTACAAACGCTATAGTTTATGCTGAATACCTGCTTTCTAGGAGTGTGGAATTTTGGTACATGCTAGTCAAAACCTTGGGTGCTAAATCTCTAATGGACTCCCCTGGACACAAACATCACAAACATCTGCTGGATTTTCTTCACAAACATACTGCTGGATTTTCATTGCTAAAGCAAGAGTGTGCTCTGTGTGACCACTTGTTGGGTTAACTGAAGAAGCCTGCAGGTGAATTCCTCCAGGCTTTGCCTGTGTCATATCTTCTTCTGAGCCACGTATGTTTACTTACTATACCACTATAATAATTACTCGCTGTGAGCATTAACTATATGCCGAGTTCCTCTAGTCCTTCTGAGAATTTCAGAAATTAGGGGCTGTCTTGGGAATCCTGAAAACATCTACTTTTCCCTTAGAGCCTTTAAATTATTAATTATAGTAATTTAAAAATTCCTTGTCTGG
Source organism: Nasua narica (assembly GCA_028533885.1). Taxonomy (NCBI): domain Eukaryota; kingdom Metazoa; phylum Chordata; class Mammalia; order Carnivora; family Procyonidae; genus Nasua; species Nasua narica. The sequence continues at coordinate 14,233,525 of CM052805.1, read as the reverse complement.
TATTTCCAACATCTGTGTTTTATGTGTGTCTGATTCTGACGACTGATTTGCCTCTTTGGACTATGTTTTTTTCTTAATTTTTGGTTTGCCTAATAATTTTTTTGTTGAGACCCAGACATTATCTAGGGTAATAGATATCAAGGTAAAGGCCTAAGATGTGGGGTTTTATGTTAATTTAGCCAGGAGCTGTTCACTTCACTCTAGTTATGAAAGATTTTAAATTCCTCCAGTGACCCTTTTAGTCTCCCTGCATGCCTTCAGGTTTTCTCTTCTTATTGCTCCCAAGAAACAAGTTTCTCTCTGAAATTCTGCCAGCTTGAAAAACTGACAAGTGGCATCAGTATTCACTTTTCTCATTTTATGTTTCCTGCTACTGGGATGGAATAACTACCCACTAATGATAAATATGTAGAAATAATCCAACTCTCCATACAAAAGAGACCCACAGGCCTAAAAACATTTTTACAGAAACAGATGAACATAGGGGTGAAGGAGAGCGGCAAACCATAAAACAGATTCCTAACTATAGAGAACAAACTGAGGGCTGCTGGAGGGGAGGTGGGTGGTGGGATGGTTTAAATGGGTGATGGGGATTAAAGAAGGTACTTGTGATGGGCACCAGGTGTTGTATAAAAGTGATGAATCTCTAAATTCTACTCCTGAAACTAATATTACATTATATGTTAACTAACTGGAATTTAAACAAATTTAAATAAATGGACTTTAATAAGAACTTGAAACAAAGAAATTGAGATTACCTTCAATCTTTTTTCCCTTTCCCAGACAATGGATCGCATGATGGAAAGTACAGTTGGAGAGAACATCAGTACGAACATCAAAGGGAGGAAGGAACTAATGACCCAAATTAATCCATCATAAGAATAAGCTGGGTGTGGAAATCTCTGTATAAAGATACTGGTACTGTCAAACAGTTTCTGGCTAGCAATGCTTTCATGATACAGCATGATGGCCTTATCTAAGGCATGCTGTACAGCCAGGAACCCTTCTCTGATGTAACCTGCATGATAAAACAAACACTGTCAAATAAAACAGACTAAGGAACTGCTCAGACACATAAATAACATGGCAATTCAAGTAAGTCACAGTCACCTACAGAACCCAAATTTACTAGTTTATCAAGGGTAAGTGCACATAATTACTCTGAAAACATATCCTGGTTGATATTAAGATGCAGTACACAAAATCACGCTAATAGTAATACTATATTGGTTTAAGAGTAGAAAGACTAGGGGCGCCTGGGTGGGGGGCTCAGTCAGTTAAGCATCTGCATTCCACTCAGGGCACAATCCCAGACTGAGATTGTGCCCCGTGTTGGGCTCCCTGCTCAGTGACGAGTCTGCTTCTCCCTCTCCTCCCTGCCTGTGCTCTATTTCTGTTCCTCTCTCTCTCTTGAATCAATAAAAAAATAAAACATCTAAAAAAAAAAAAGAATAGACTAAGAGGAAAAAAAGAGTATTTTAGGACATTATTTTAAACAGCTTTGGGAAAACTGTTTTCCTCTCGGTGGTAAAAAACAATACTGAATCCCTAGCTCAAATTGCATACAAACATGAACTCTTTCCTCATGGATTAAAACCCAAATCATAGACGGAAAAGCCATAAAGAGGAAATAGTAGAAGAATATTTTTGAACTTAGAAGTAGAGATGGACTTCTTAAATCAAAGCCCAGAAAAAGACCATGTGGTCAAATTTGATAAATTATATCAAATTAAAGATTTCTGCTATTTCAATAAAGGACAGCATAGATAAAATCAAAAGTTGGGAAAAGATACTTTCAAAATTTGGAACCAACAATATATCTGAAAAAACATGGAACTTCTGAATAAATATAAATCTTTAAATAGGTATTTAAATAAAATGTGTGTTACATTACTTGAAACTGTGTTCTGTGGAGGGATTGTTGTTTTAAGCTTTAAAATATCACAAAAGTTCTTTGTGGTAATATAACTGAAAAATTAAGCATAGTTTTCCATTCCTCTCTTGATTCAAGCAATAGATTATCTTAATTTTCTATCCATTTCGCTGCCAATCTTTCTTAATCTTTGTACCTTTGTCCTCCTTTGTTTACCTAGCATTCAGTCCTTTATCCTTTCTTCTCTAACATTTCTTCCCAAATAGCATGGTATGAAGGAAACCTAAAGGTATATGTTGCTTGTTCTCAAGTATTGTGCTACTTGAAGTTGAGAAGTGAAATAATAAAATCCCAACATCTGAGAAAAGTCATTCTCTGAAATATCTTGATCATTTACATAATTATTATATAAACTGTGAAACACAGGCTACAGTACTATTTGTTCAGCAACAGTATACAACAAAAACCAAAGATAAACTACGAGTGTCATCACCTGGAGATATGCATCCATTACCATATTAAATCATTTCTCCTATTAATGCTAAATATTCCTATAGCCTGTGTCTCTCATAACTTCCAGAACTTTCATACTCCTACACATACATGCCAGATCTTTAAAGACCTTTTTGCCTCTTAACCTCCTAACAGTCTTACATGCACCTTCTATTCTAGCTAATAAATAAAGAAAACAAACAAAGGCCATGCAGTTCCCTGAATGTGGCATCCTGTCCTATATGTGTTCATGATTTTAATTCCACTGCCTGGAATAATCCCCACCCATTTCTAACTAACTATTAAAATACATGTATGTATTGACTCAGTTTAACCCTTAAACTTAAATTCCATCTTAGTAGACTTTGTAAAGATTATTTTTAATGACTAATAGGCTCATCTATTCTTTTACTGATTTTAAGTTGTTTCCAACTTTTGTTCCTTGTGCTAGAATGTGCACAGCTTTTTTTCCTTCTATAAATATTTGCTAAAGATAAAAATCTCAAGATAGTTGGTAAATCCAAATTCCATATTAAGGGTTTTTCATGTAAGATAATTTTCAAAATAAAAATCCGAGTTAAAAATTACTACTACAATTTTAAAACTTTTAGATCATACCCGTAAAATTATATATATACATGAACAGGCAAGTGATGCCAACAAATGAAGGTGTTTGTATTTGGAAAGCAAAACACTAAACCACAACTAATGTATAGGATTGAAAGTAGTTTTGACAAAATATAAATTCAATTAAAAATTACAAGTTAAGAACACACATAAACATGGGTATATACAGGTATAAAACATACATATAACCATATGTGTAGGTTAACATGCAACTGACATAATGCAATAAGGATGTTTAACGATTTGCTCACCAGGACTTCCTCCATCATCATAATCTGCATTCCTGGGTCCTACAGAAGGATGAACAGGAAAGAGTAAGGACGTCTTCCAGCCCACCCCGTCTGGCCAAAGCAAAGATCTCTGTATCCTAACAAAACGCAGATGATATTTTACCTAGAAGTAGCAACAGGAAACAAATCATGCTTAAAATTATATAAAACTGAAATGCACATATTAAAAATAAAGAAAAGTTAAGTCCAAATGGGAAAACACATGGTTTGAAAGATGAGACTCATCTGATGTGATTCTGAACACTTGGAAATGACAGTGACTGAAAGCACAACAGAAGTCCTCTGATCATAAGAATATCTAAAGTCCCCTCAAAATATAGATAGTTCAGGGCGCCTGGGTGGCTCAGTTGGTTGAGCGACTGCCTTCGGCTCAGGTCATGATCCTGGAGTCCCAGGATTGAGTCCCATATCGGACTACCGGCTCTGCGGGAAGTCTGCTTCTCCCTCTGACCTTCTCCCCTCTCATTCTCAGTGTCTCTCTCTCTAATAAAAAAAAAATAAATAAAATAAAAAAATATATAGATAGTTCACAAAAAGACACACACAAATGGCCCATAAATATATGAAAAGATTCTCTTTGTTGTACAATGAAATAAATACAAATTTTAATTTATTAATTTAAAATAACAGAGCTATATCTTACCCATCACACTGGAAAAATCAAAAGCTTAACAACATGCTCTGCCAGTGAAGCTGAAGACAAATGGGCACTTTAATACATTGGTTGTGGGATGCAAAATGGCCCAACTATAATGGAAAATCTGGTAATGTTTAATAAAACTACACATGCATTTATGGTTTGATTCAGCAATCCTACTTCCAGGAACAGACTTGTACACTTCCAACAATATAAAGGAAACATGCACAAGTTTGTTGTAATATTATTTGTAGTAGAAATATATGGGAATCGACCTAATTGCTCAAAGGAGATGGCAAAAAAGGTGGAATCTGTACACAAAAGACAGCTATATATTTATTTAAGCTGCAGTCAGAAAACAGAAATCATATTGATCATACTAGAAAACCTGAAAAGGTAAATGCTTTTTCCTCATCTACTGAGAATCATATGGCTTTTATTCTTTCATTAATGTGGTGTATCATGTTCATTGATTTGCAAATACTGAACCATCTCTGAAACCCAGGAATAAATCCCACTTGATTGTGGTGATTAATTCTTTAAACGTACTGTTGGATCCCATTGGCTAATATCTTGGCATCCATGTTCATCAGGGATATGGGCCTGTAATTTTCCTTTTTAGTGTGGCCTTTGATTTTGGAATCAAGGTAATGATGGCTTTGTAGAATGAGTTTGTAAGTTTTCCCTCCATTTCTATTTTTTGGAACTGTTTTGAGGAAAATAGGTATTAACTCATCTTTAAATGTCTGGTAGAATTCCCCTGGGAATCCATTTGACTCTGGACTTTGGGTCATTGGGAGATTTCTGATTACTGATTCAATTTCTTTGCTGGTTATAAGTCTTTTTTCTATTCTTCCTGACTCAGTTTTAGTACAGTTTTTTCAGTACTAAACTGAAACTAAAACTTTTTTTAGTTTCAGTTTTTTTTTTTTTTTTTTAAAAACAGAAGCGCGACCGTTTCTTTATTAAATTATACAAAAAGGGGAGAGAGGGGGGCAGCTGTGGGGCTCTGCCCCAACCCTGGCCCCACCCCGGCCTGGCGCTGTCTGAGAGAAGGGCATCTGAGGGAGACCCAGGGATCAGGCAGGGTAGGGATGGACAGGACGGACATGAGGCTGGGATGCAGAGGTGAGGAAGGAGAGGCTACCGGAGGAGGGGGGGGGGAGAGGAAGAGAGCAAGGACAGGGAGAAGAGCGATTGGGGACCAGCTGGGGAGCTCAGATGGAGCAGGTCAAGACGTGGACAAATGGCAGAGTGAGGAGAGAAGGGGCAGTGTCTGGAGAGGCGGACAGGAGAAAGGCTGGGGACAAAGAGGGTGGCAGCTCTGGTGCGCGGTCCAGAGCCAGGAGCCAGGTGGAGAGCGGCTGCACTCGTCTGTTTCCACTCCCACCTCTGGGCCCTGAGGGGCCTCCCACCCCCAGCCCACTGGCAGGGGGGGCTCATGCCGACGCCCCGTTTTCTGTCTTCTGCCGCTTGGGATCCGCTTCATCCTCCTCTTCAGCAGCTCTCTTCAGCGCGGGCCCTTCGTCGTCATCTTCTTCTTCTTCCTCATCTTCTTCTTCCCCTTCATCCTCCTCCTCTCCGTCCTCAGCAGTTTCTTCTTCTTCCTCCTCGGCTCCGTTCTCCTCCTCCTCCACCACTTCTTTCTTTCGCTCTTTTCGGCTGGCCTTCTCCTCCACCTTCTCTTTCTTCTCCTTCAGGTCCTTGGCGCTCAACTCGGCCGCTGCCTCCATGCTCTTCTCCGACATGGGGCCGGGGCCGGGGCCGGGGCCGGGGCTGGCGGGGAGCCGGGGTCCCGGGGCCGGGACGGAGGAGCCCTGGACGGCGGAGGGTGGCCGCGGCCGGAACCTGACGCGGTGGCGGCAGCGGCGGCGACAGCTCAGCAAGCTGGGTCTCTGGAAGAGGCGGCAGAGGCGCGCGAGGTGGGGCGGGGGTGGGTCTGGAGCGGAGACCCGCAGGGCTGCGGCTGTCCGGAGGGCGGGCGGAAGGGCGGAAGGGCGATGGCCGGCGCGCTCCGGCCGCGGTCGCTCGGTCCTCGGCTCGCCGCCCCCGCACCAGCAGAGCTGCCACCACCGACCAGCTCTGTTCAAATTTTCTATTTCTTCCTGCCTCAGTTTTAGTATTTTGTAGGTTTCTAGGAATTTATCCATTCCTTTCAGGTTGCCCAGTTTGTTGGCATATAATTTTTCATAGTATTCTCTGGTAATTCTTTTTATTTCTCTGGTTTTGGCTGTGATCTCTTTCATTCATGATTTTATCTATTTGGGTCCTTTCTCTTTTCTTCTCTTCTTTTTTTTTTGAAGATTTTATTTATTTATTTGAGAAAGCACAAGCAGACAAGAGTGCCAGGCAGAGGGAGGAAGAGGGAGAGGAAAAGCAGGCTTCCTGTTGAGCAGAGAGCCCAATGTGGGACTCAATCCTAGGACACTAGAATCACGACTTGAGCTGAAGCCAGATGCTTAACTGACGGAGCCACCCAGGCACCCCATCTCTTTTCTTCTTGATAAGTCTTGCTGAGGTTTATCAATTTTATTAATTTTTTTGAAGAAGCTAATTAGTTTCATTAATCCGTTCTACTGTTTTGTTATTGCTGTTGTTTCTATATCATTTATTTCTGCTCTAATCTTTACTATTTCCCTTCTTCTGTTGGCTTAAGACTTTATTTGCTATTCCTTTTCTAGCTCTTTTAGATGTAAGGTTAGGTTGTGTATTTCAGACTTTTCTTGCTTCTTGAGGTAGACCTGTATTGCAACATACTTCCTTCTTAGGACTGACTGCCTTTGCTATATCCCAAAGGTTTTGAACTGCTGTGTTTTCATTTTCATTTGCTTCCATGTATTTTTTAAATTCTTCTTTAATTTCCTGGATAACCCATTCATTCTTTAGTAGGATGCTCTTTAGCCTCCATGTATATGTGGTCTTTCCAAATTTTTCCTGTGGTTGACTTCCAGTTTCATAGCGCCATGGTCTCCATCTTTTTGTACAAATTGAGGGCTGAATTGTGACCCAGTATATGATCTATTCTGGAGAATATTTCATGTGCACTTGAAAAGAAGTATATTCTACTGCTTTAGGACGAAATGTTCGGAGTATATCTGTTAAGTCCATCTGGTCCATCTGGTCCAGTGTGTCATTGTTTTCTTGCTGATTTTCTGTTTTGATGATCTGTTCATTGCTGTGAGTGGGGAGTTAAAATCTCCTACAATTATTGTATTATCAATGAGTTTCTTTATTATTGACTCATATATTTGGATGCTCCCAAGTTGGGGGCATATTTACAATTGTTAGATCTTCCTGATGAATAGACCCCTTAATTATAATATAAATCCCTTCTTCATGTCTTCTTACAACTTTGGTTTAAAATCCAGTTTTTCTGATATAAGTATGGCTATTCTTGTTTTCTTTTGACATCCATTAGCATGACAGATGGTTTTCTGCCCCCTCATTTTCAATATGCAGGTCTTAAATGAGTCTCTTGTATACAGCATATAGATGGATCTTGTTTTTAAATCCATTTTGATACCCTATGCCTTTTGATTGGATCATTTAGTCCATCTACATTCAAAGTGATTACTGAAAGATATGAATGTAGTACCATTGTGTTACCTGTAGAGTTGATGTTTCTGGTGATATTCTCTGGTCCTTTCTAGTCTTTGCTGCTTTTTTTCTTCTTCACTCAAAGAGTCCCCCTTAAAATTTCTTACAAGGCTGGGTTAGTGCTCATGAACTCCTTCAGTTTTTGTCTGATAATCTCTTTCTTTCTCCTTCTGTTCTGAATGACTGCCTTGATAGGTAAAGTATTCCTGGCTGCAGACTTTTCCCCATTCAGTATGTTGAATATTTTCTTCTACTCTTTTCTGGCCGGCCAAGTTTCTGTGGACAGATTTGCTGTGAACCTCATATGCCTTCCCTTGCAGGTTAAGGACTTTTTTCCCCTTGCTCCTTTCAGGATTCTTTTCTTGTCTGTGTATTTTGTGAATTTAAATATGATATGCCTTGGCGATGATTGGCTTGTGTTGTTGAATGAGAGTTCTCCAAGATCCCTGGATTTTGGTGCCTGTGTCCTTTCCCAAATTAGGGAAATTTTCATCTATAACTTGCTGGAATAAACCTGTCTCCCTCCCTCTCTTCATCTTCTGGGACTACTATGATATGAATGTTACTATATTTTAAGAAGTCATTGAGTTCCTTATCTTCGTGGTCTCTTACCTTTCTTTCCCTCTTCTTTTCAGCTTCATTGTTTTCCATAATTATATCTTCCATATCACTGATTCACTCCTCTGTGAATCATCAGTGATGATTCACACAGTGATCCCTGTTTCATCCATCCTCATTTTTTATGGCTTCCACTTGAGATTGTATCTTTTTATAGCATTTTTAATTTTGGCCTCAATAGGTTTTAGTTCTTTTATCCCAGCAGTAAAGGATTTCCTCATGTCTTCTATGCTTTTTTTTTCAAGCCCAGCTAATAAATTATACTCGTTGTTTTAAATTCTAGTTCAGACATCTATCTTACTTCTATCTGTATTGATTAAATTCCTGGCCATGAGTAGTACCTCCTGTTCTTTCTTTTGGCGTGAATTTCTCTTGTCTCATCATTTTGTCGAGAAAAGAAAAGAAGAAAAAGAAAACAACAACAACAATAATAACTAGATCCTGGGCATGTATTTGGTCTTCTTCTTTTTTTTAATTTATTATTTATTTTTAAAATTAACATATAATGTATCATTTGCCCCAGGGTACATGTCTGTGATTCATCAGGCTTACACATTTCACAGCACTCACCATAGTACATACCCTCTCCAATGTCCATAATCCTTACCCCCTACCCCCTAGCCACTCTTAGTTTGTTTCGTTAATTTAGGAGTCTCTTATGGTTTGTCTCCTTCCTGATCCCATTGTATTTGGTCTTCTTGTTAAAAGAATCTAGATTCCAAAATAAGTAAAATATAATGAAAGTAAACAAAAAATAACACACACACATGCACACACACACACACTCAAAGTATATATAAATAAAAACAGGAAAAAAACTTGAAAAAATAAGAAAATAAATGAAATAATAAAAAGAATAAAAGTGCAAAGGAGGCTAGATACTATTTTCCCCTGGATCTGAAACTTTGCAGCCCTCTATGATCAGTAAACTGTGGGAGAGTTGTTTTTGTTGGTCTTCTGGGGGAGGTTCCCATTGTACTGACGCTCAGGTGGCCTTACCTTAGCAGAAATGTGTGTCTCCAGAGCACAGGGCAGCAGGAGTTGGTGTAAGTGGGTCTGGACTCCACTAGGTGGTGCTGTTTTTTCTCCCTGAGGGGTTTCAGCACTGATGCATGGGATAAATATGGCAGAGGCCCCCTCCCTAGTCCCAGAGCTGAAAGTTTGCACCCTCACAGAAAAGCAACCCATCTCTCTTATCTCCCTGGTTTCTGTCAGAACCCTGCCTTCACCCTGCTTGTGTCCCAGCTTTTTTATTTTAGGTGTGTGACTGAGTTTCAAACTCCAAATTTTAGGAACTCCTGTGGCGTGGACCAACACTGTTCCTCCTAGGGAGAACTCACATTTCTGCCGTTTGCTGGCGTATCCCAGGAAAGTAGTTGCACGACAACGCCTGTATAGTGGTTCACAGTTTATGGTCACACAGAGCAGAAAGCTGGCACCTAGACTCACTGTTATACTGGAAACAGTATAGCATTTAGTTGCCACCCATTCTTGTGAACCAAGTGATCCTCAGGCCAGGGTGTCACAGCTGGAATTCCACCTTGCTTCACCACCTGAGCACCCTTCAGCTAGGCACGTCTCCCACAGTAGCAGACTTCTAAAAGCTCTGATTTTGCATTTCACTCTGTAAGCAGGCTCCTTCCTCACCACCGTATCCACAGCTCTGTCTCCCTGAATTCAAGTCTCTTTTACCTACCTACCAAAAGGTGGTGGCTTTTCTACTTCTAGACTTGCAGTTTTTGTTATCTCAGATTTCTGATTGATTTCCTGGGCTGTTCAGAGTGATTTGATAACTAATTAGCTGTATTCAAAGGACAGTTTGAAAGTTTAGGGTGCCCCTAATCCTCCATCATCTTAACTCCACCCCCCATAAAGATTTATTCACATGTGCACTTCTGAGAGTTTTGTTTTCAGCTCCTATATTTAAATCATTAGTCCATTTTGAGTTGATTTTTGTATATAGCGTGAAGTAGTGGCCCACTTTCAGTCTTTTGTATATGGAAAATCAGTTGTCCTAGCATCATTTGTTAAAGAAATTGTTCTTTCCCACTGAATGGACTTTGCATCATTTTCTTTTTAAGTTTTCATTTATTTATTTTTATTTTATTAACATATAATGTATTATGTGCTTCAGGGGTACAGGTCTATGAATCATCAGTCTTACACAATTCACAGCACTCACCATAGCACATACCCTCTCCAATGTCCATATTCCAGCCACCCTATCCCTCCCCGCTCACCCTCCAGCAACCCTCAGTTTGTTTCCTGAGATTAAGAGTCTCCTATTGTTTGTCTCCCTCCCTGGTCTCATCTTGTTTCATTTTTTTCCCTCCCTTCCCCCTGTAACCCCCCACCTTGCCTCTCAAATTCTTCATATCAGAAAGAATATATTATAATTGCCTTTCTTTGATTGACTTGTTTCGCTTATCCACATCATTGCAAATGGCAAAATTTCGGGGTTTTTTGATGGCTGCATAGTATTCCATTGTATATATATACTACATCTTCTTTATCCATTCATCTTTTGATGGACATCTAGGTTCTTTCCATAGTTTGATTATTGTGGACATTGCTGCTATCAGCATTTGGGTGCACGTGCCCCTCTGGATCACTACATTTGTATCTTTAGGGTAAATACCCAGTTGTACTTTGCGCCATTTTCAAAAATTGATTGGCCATAAATATGTGGAACTCTAGACTATCAATTTTATATCATTGGTCTATTCTTGTTTTCATGCCAATGCCACACTGTTTTGATTACTGTAGCATTGTAGTAAGTTTGCAGTTGGGTAATGTGAATCCTCTGACTGTTTTTACGAATTGGGCCTTTTGCAATTTTATATGAATTTGAAGACTGGCTCTTCTCTTTCTGCATTAAAAAGCTGTTGGGAATTTTGATAGTGACTGCGATGGATCAGTAGGTTTAACTATGGGTAGTACTGACATCTTTGTTTTTTAAGTAGGCTCCACACCTGGTGTGCAGCCAAACACAGGGCTTGAACTCACAACCCTGAGATCAAGATGTGAGCTGAAATCAAGAGTCAGACACTTACCCGACTAAGCCACCTATGTGCCCCCAAAGACATCTTAACAATATTAGGTTTTCCTACCCAGGAACTTGCACTATCTTCACATTTATTTAAGTCTTCTTTAATTTCTTTCAACAGTACATTGTAGTTTTCAGCGTAAACCCTTTGCACCCCTTGCATATTTTTGGCTAAATTTATTCTTCTTATCCTCTGCTCTGTCCTTTCTACTATTCAGCCATTCAACTAGTTTTTTATACGTCATTATATTTTTAAGTTTATAATTTCTTGCTTCTAATTTCTATGTCTTTGCTAAGATTTTCTGTTTTTTCATTTCAAGGCAATTTTAATTTATTGTTGAAACATTTTTTATGGTGGCTGCTTTGAAATTTTTGTTAGACAATTCCAACCTCTGATTCATCTCCATGTTTGTGTCAGTTGATTGTTTTTACTTATTCAAATCGTGGTTTTCTTCAAAACAGACAAGCAAAGGAAAAAAAGTAAGAGAGAGAGAGAAATCAAGAAACAGAGTCTTAATTAGAGAGAACAAACTGATGTTACCACAGAGGAGGTGGAGAGGGAAATGAGTGAAATAGGTGATGGAAGATTAAAGAGTGCACTTGTGATGAGCACTGAATAATGTACAGAATTATTGGAATACTATATTGTACACCTGAAAGTAATATAGCACTGTATGTTAACTAACTGGAATTAAACTAAAAACTTTTAAAAAAGAATACAGAAAAAGAATTAAAAACTTGGCTGCATTAAAACATAAAAATCTAGTCATCAAAAGAAAACCTGAACACCACAAAAAAAACTGAAAGAAAAGCCACAAACAGGAAAAATATACCTGGAATACATATGAGAGACAAAGGGTCCCTATGTAGGGACAAAGACAAAGAAATTGATCAATAAATATGTAATTAATATATAAAACATTAATATTAATTAACATTAATATAATTGTAATTATATTAATTATACTAATATAATACATAATTAGTATGTAAAATATTAGTATTAATCAATATTACATATTAATATATTACATTACATATTGTAATGTGATATATTAGTATTACATTAATATGTATAATAGATTTTACCATACAAAACTGATAAAAAAGACCAAATGTATACCTGACTAAAGAATAATTTATCATTTAAAACATGGACATATTTTAATCTCATTAGGAACCAAGGAAATGGAAATTAAAGCCAAAGTTGCATACCACTTCACACCTGTGGAATTAGCTAATTCATATCCATGGAATTAGTGAATATAAACATCTGAAAATATTAAGTTTAATAATGAGAACTTTCAGACACTGTTGCTGAGAGTCTGAACTGGTGTCATCACTTCAGAAAACAATTTGGAATTATGTAATATATTTTAAGATGTGACCATGCCCCAGAAACTCTATACCCAAGCATATACCCAGAGTATCTAATGTTCATAGTAGCACTGTTACAGTAGCAAAAAAGAAAAAAAAAAGCTGTAAACATCCCAAGTGTCCAGTAACAGAACTGATAATTAAAGTGTGATCTCTTCATATAATGTAATACTATTCTGTAAATAAATGAATCAGAACCCCCCAAAAAGATGGGGAAGGAGACAAACTAAGGGGGGCTGGGAGGTAGAGGGGGTAAGGTTATGGCTATGGCAAATGCTGTGAAATGTGTAAGCCTGATGATTCACAGACATGTACCCTGGGGCAAATAATATATTATATGTTAATAATAAAAAGAAGAACCCCCCAAAATTGTGGTTTTCTTGGATTTTTGTGTGACAGATAATTTTCTATTTTATCCTATTCATTTTTCAATTACGTTGGGAGATAGGATCCTATTTACATCTTTCATTACATCACGCAGTGAGCCTATTTCAGTTTAGCATACACGTAGTAGCTGGAATCTAGTATAAATATTTGAGGACACAAGCGTAGTCAATTAGTAATTATAATAAAACTTGAAAAGTTAAGTACACACTTTGAGCCAATGCATACTGTTGAGCCTAAATCCATTATCAGCATATGGTTATTTCTGACTTAGTAAATGGAAGGAAGTTGGTATAGAAGCATGGAGTCAAAGAAGGATGGGACATACAGAAAGAATATAAATTATCCTACCAGGAGTTTTATTAATTTTGCCTTCTACTAACATGCACCTGCATTATAAACATAGAACTTGGCTCCATGTCTAGATATTATAGATTAATCATTTATTTCCATCACCACCAGGATAGAATGCCTAACAAGATCTGCTAAGCAGACAGCAAGTTCAAGGCACTGTCTTTCTTTCTCCTCCCCATGGGCTATGCTATAATCAGATCCTTTCTCAGTGCTTACGGATATCCTAGTTCTGAATCAATGTGGCTGAGGCTGAGTTTTTTCTAGTCATTTATGAATGGACTTAAGTTCTGTGTTTCATTCAAAGAAAAAGGATCTTTTTTTACATGCTTGATTCCTTGTTAGTGAAAATGCATCTGCTCTGTAGCTTGTTTCACCACTCTTCGAAGAACTAGAAGCAAAGCCTGAGTAGTCAAAGTTTCCCATTGAATCTAAGGCCTTCTGTGTGCAGTTCTTATCATAATGCAACAATTAACAGCACAGAAATTGTTCCTCAGATCTGGATTCGCATTCTTGCTCTATTGTATACTAGTAGTTTGATCTTGGGAAAATTGGTTGCTTCATCCATAGAATTGGGTTAGTAATAGCGAAGTCATTTAAATCCTAGAAACCAGAAGTACAACTACTAGAAACTATGTATTTAGAAAATATTCTTACCTGAAGTGGCAGGGGGTCACTGCTACTTTTGAAGTTACAGTCAAAAACGATGGCAGCCAGTACTTTATGAGATCCATAGTCATACTTAACGTATGTCTCAAGCTCCATTTCTGAAGCAAACCCTTGAACTGTAGAGAGGATAAATTGTTCATTATTATGGGAATATCTGATAATTCCTCCTGAGGGGAGATACATGGATAAAAGCTTATCCCAATACTGTAAACTTAAAAACACTGTATTTCAAATATTGGTATCACAACTAGTTAATGGATATTGGGGGTTCAAACAATTTTAGGTATAAAACTCTACTCCAATTTTAAATAACAATCATAAAATACACATAAAGACAAGTCATTTGTCATAAGGGAAATGCAAATCAAAATCATAATGAGATACCAATTCACATCCACTGAGATAGTTATAATCAAAAAGACTGATGATAACAAGTGCTGGTGAGAACATGGAAAAACTGGAACCTTCATACACTGCTGATCAGAGTATAAAATAGTAAAACTTTAGATAACTTTAGATAAAAATTTTTGGTATCCCCTTAAAAAGTTAAACATAGTTACTACAGGACATATTCATTCCATTCTTCGGTGTATAACCAGAAGAAATGAAAACATATGTCTACATAAAACTTAGAAATGAATGTTCATAGCAGTATGATTTATAACAGGCAAAAGAAAAGGTCCAAAACCCAAATGTCCATCAACTGATGAAGGATATACCAAGTGAATGCAGTATATCCATATAATGGATATATATATATTATACATATTCCTGACAATGAAAGGAATGAAGTACTGATACAAACTACAACATAGATGAACCTTGAAAACGCTAAGTGAAAAAAGCCAGTCACAAAAGACTACAACTTCTGTATATATAGAATTTAAACAAAAGTTTTACGTATAAGCCATTTACATAAAAGATAGGCAAATCTATAGAGACCGAAAGTAGATTTAGATTAGTGTTTTCCTAATCCTGGTGGGATGGAAAATTGTAAAGTCATGGCTAAAGGTTACAAGGTTTATTTTTGGTGATGAAAATGCCCTATAATTGATTGTGGTAATGGATACACAACTCTGTGAATATACTAAAAGCCACTGAATTGTATGCTTTAAATGGGTGGATATATGGTATGTGCTTTAGATCTCCAAAAGCTGTTCTGCAGTTTCTTTTCTTTTTTTTAAGCAGGCTCCACACCCAATGTGGGGCTTGAACTCACAACCCTGAGAGCAAGAGTCACAGGCTCTACCAACTGAGCCAGCCAGGGGCCCACAATGAGTTGTCTCAGAACAAGATAAATCAGGAGGTAGAGATCATTTCAAATTGTGCTTTTAAGAAAACCAACACGTTTGATGGCTCAATAGCTGAATAGAGAGGAAGGAGTCAGTGAAGACATCAGTAGAAATTACATAATCTGAATAAGAGAGGGAAAGAATGGGAAAAAAACTCAAATAGATCCTTAATGACTTATGGGACAATACTACTTTCAGGAATAATTGTTGAAAATTCCCCAAATTTGGTGAAAGATAGAAACTTACAGATTCAAAACGCTCAGCAACCCCCTAACAGAATAAACCAAGAGAATCTACACTTGGACATATTATAATCATAGTTTTGACAAATAAGGACAAAAAATATCTTCAAAGCAGCCAGAGAGAAATGATACATCACCTAGAGGAAAACAAAGATTCTTTTCAAAACAAGATTAAAAAAAAAAAAACACAAAAAACCAAGGAGGTCAGAAGAAACTGACAAATATTTTTTAAATGTTGAGAGGACTGTCAACCCCAAATTTTATACCAAATGAAAATAATCTTCAGGAATGAAGATGAATTAAAGACATTCTTGGATGAAGGAAAACAAAGGGAACTCATTGCCAGTAGACCTGTTCTAAAAAACTGTTAAAGTTCTTCATAAAGAAGAGGAAACTTGGAACTTCAAAAACAAAGCTGGGGGCATCACTTTGCCTGATTCCATGCTATATGACAAAGCTGTGATCATCAAGACAGCATGGTAGTGACACAAAGAGACACACAGATCAATGGAACAGAATAGAGACTCCAGAAATGGACCCTCAACTCTGGTCAACTAATCTGCGACATATCAGGAAAAAATATCCAATGGAAAAAAGACAGTCTCTTCAATAAATGGTGCTGGGAAAACTGGACAGCTACATACAGAAGAATGAAACTGGACCATTCTCTTATACCATATATAAAGATAAACTCTAAATGGATGAAAGACCTCACTGTGAGACAGGAATCCAACAAAATCCTCTAGAAGAACATAGGCAGTCACCTCTTTGAAATCGACCACAGCAACTTCTTTCATGACATGTTTCCAAAGGCAAGGGAAACAAAAGCAAAAATGGACTTAAAAAAAAAAGTTTTTATTTATTTATTTGACAGACAGAGAGAGACAGTGAGAGAGGGAACACAAGTAGGGGGAGTGGGAGGGGGAGAAGCAGGCTCTCCGCCGAGCAGGGAGCCTGATGTGGGGCTTGATCGCAGGACCCTGGGATCATGACCTGAGCCGAAGGTAGACACTTAATGACACTTAATGAGCCACCCAGGTGCCCTGAAAAAGAACTTTTGGGACTTTATCAAGATAAAAAGCTTCTGTACAGCAAAGGAAACAGTCAACAAAACTAAAAGGCAACCCACAGAATGGGAGGAAATATTTGTAAATGGCACCACAGACAAAGGGCCAGTATCCAAGATCTATAAAGAATTTCTCAAACTCAACACCCAAAACCCAAATAATCCAGTCAAAAAATGGGCAGAAGATATGAATAGACATTTCTGTAAAGAAGACATCCAAATGGCGAAAAAGTGCTCAACATCACTAGCCATCAGGGAAATACAAATCAAAACCACAGTGAGATACCACCTCACACTAGTTAGAATGGCAAAATTTAACAAGACAGGAAACAAGTGTTGGCAAAGATGGAGAAACGTGAATTCTCTTACACTGTTGGTGGGAAGGTAAACTAGTATAGCCACTTTGGAAAACAGTATGGAGGATCCTCAGGATGTTAACAATAGAGCTACCCTACAAGCCAGCAACTGCACTACTGGGTATTTACCTCAAAGATACAGATACAGTGAAAAGAAGGGGCACATGCACCCCAATGTTCATAGCAGCGATGTCCATAACAGCCAAACTCTGAGAGGAGTTGAGATGCCCTTCCACAGATGAATGGATAAAGATGTGGTCCATATATACAATGGAATATTACTTAGACATCAGAAAGGATGAATACCCACCATTTGCACCAATATGGATGGAACTGGAACAGATTATGGTAAGCGAAATAAGTCAAGCAGAGAAAGACAATTATCATATGGTTTTACTCCTATGTGGAACATAAGGAATAGCACTGAAGACTATAGGGGAAGGGAGGGAAAACTGAAGGGGGGAATTCGGAGAGGGAGACAAACCATGAGAGAGTATAGACTCCGGGAAGCAAACTGAGGGTTTCAGAGGGAAGGGGGTTGAAGGATAGGGTCGCTGGGTGATGGGTATTAAGGAGGGCATGTGCTGTAATGAGCACTGGGTGTGATATGCAGCTGATGTATCATTGGACACTACATCAAAAACTAACGATGTACTAAATGGTGGCTAACTGAACATAATAAAAAAAAAGAATGAAGTTACAAGCAAGAGCTATGGTAAATATCTGGGTAAATAGTTTTCTTAAATTCTTTAAAATACATTCATAAATTATAACACTTTCTGGTATAGTTTTCAACTTATGTAGATGTGAAAATATAGTAGTAAAATGTTCTAAGTTGATTGTGAAAAAATTATGCATGCATATTTTAATCCCAAGAACAAATAATATATTTCAGAAGTCCAATTTCTCATTTTTTTCTTTCATGATGTCTAAGAATTCTTCAACTAATGTCTAAGAATTCTTCAACTAACTCTTTACAAAGTTACAAAGATTTTTTCCTATGTTCTCTCCTAAATGTTTTATCATTTTAATTTTATTTTTTAAAGATTTTATTTATTTATGTGACAGAGAGGGAGAGAGCAAAAGCAAGCAGTGCAGCAGGCAGAGGGAGAGGGAGAAGTGGACTCCTGGCCAAGCAGGGAGCCTGATGTGGGGTTTGATCCCAGGTCCCTGGGATCATGACCTGAGCCGAAGGCAGATGCTTAACCGACTGAGCTACCCAATTGCCCCTCAGTTTACTTTTAGATCTGTGACCCATTTTGATGTATTTTTTTTTGCCTAAGATGTGAGGTTTGTTTTGCTACTGATGTCCAACTGTTTAGCACTATTTGTTGAAAAACTTATCCTTCCACTATTGTAAACAATATTTTGGTGTATTTGTATAGTTCTATCTCTGTATCCTCCACAGGTATAACTTTTTTTTATTGCACTTGGTAGATACTGTGCTTTTTAAAAATTGAAAGTCTGTGGCAACTCTGAGTCAAGCAAGTCTACTGATACCATTTTCCAACAGCATTAGCTCATTTCATCTATATGTCACATTTTGGCAATTCTTGAAATATTTCAAACTTTTTCATCATTATTATATTTGTATGGTGATATGTAATCAGTGATTATGACTTGCTGAAAGCTCAGCTGGAGGTTAGCATTTTTGAGCAATAAAGTATTTTTAAGTTCGGGTATGAGTTGTTTTTTTTAGACATAATATGACTGCATACTTAACAGACTATATACTACATACTAACAGACTGTATAGTGTAAACATTACTTTTTTTTTAAAGATTTTATTTATTTGACAGAGAGGAGAGAGATCACAAGTAGGCAGAGAGAGAAGGGGAAGCAGGCTCCCTGCTGAGTGGAGAGCCCGATGTGGGGCTTGATCCCAGGACCCTCAGATCGTGACCTGAGCTGGAGGCAGAGGCTTTAACCCACTGAGCCACCCAGGTGCCCCTAAATATAACTTTTATATGCACTGGGAAATGAAAAAATTCATTTGACTAGCTTTACTGCAGTGGTCTGGAACCGAACCTGTGGTATGCTTGTATTGTTTCACTGATCTATGTGTCTATCCCTCCACCAATACCACACTGTCTTTATAGTTACACTGCAAGTTTAAAAATTGGGAATTTAAAATTGGGAAATTAAAATTTAAAATTGTGACTCCTTTAATTTTATTCTTTTTAAAAACACTACTTTATCTCCATTGAACAACAATTTTATGTTACAGAAAACCTTAATTTCTAACCTTTTACACTGATGTTCAGATTCCTCTTTACATTCTCAGTGATCTCCTGTATCACGTCAATATTAGAAGGCACATAAGTCAATTCCCACTCTTCAGGATTTTTGAGGAAAGAAGGCAAAGAATTGATGGGCTGAGGAGCATAATCGTAAGGTCCAACAACTTTTATAGCAATGTGTGTACGGAATACCAAAATCATCACTGGAAACACCAGTGCTGTTAAGAATTCCAATGCTAAAGTAAAGAACTGCCTCCTCTAGAAAAGAAACAAAAAGATGGTGTTAATTAATTTAAGGACACACATTCAATGCCAATAAATAATTCTATGATATTAAACTCCTACCAATTTTACTCTGGAACAGCCAAGTACTTCCCAGACTGTCTTGTTCCACCTTTACCTCCACCCCTCCCAACTTTCTTATAGGTCATACTATTCTACTGATTAACTCAGTTATATGTATTTGGAAGAGCTACCTTACAGCTCTGGAATTGATTTTTTCAAAAGTATGTATACACATATACACACATAATCCTGAACTGTAACAAATGGCCATTTATGAACATTTTATATGGATGCCTTTACCCACCTTTAACGTAAAATTTTTCCAGAGGAGCACTGTAAATTGGTTGAATATCAATAAATCCATTCTCTACAATTCACCTTCAGGGATAGAGGAAAGGTTTTATAACATTAAGTTACCTAATAATGTGAACATCAAGCAAATAACAGAATTACTTCTTTCTCCTAATTTTCTTCTTTATCAGCCTCAAATATTGATAGCAAGAATAATTACATACTGGAAATAAAGAAAATCATATTGTTGTCATTTTTATATTCATTTACTTAATACCTAATGAAGTTCTAACATGCTTAAAATATAAGATGTGGTTCCATTTCTCCAAATGGTTATATGCCTGTAGATATGAGGGCTGAATCCTAGTTCTTTCACAGAATGATGGTGTGAATGGTTTCACAATGATATATTTAGCCAAATAAAACACAAGTACATGCAGTAAGGAAAATATCCATGAATACACTTAATATAAATATTTGTAATACAAAAAAATCTAAAAAAACCCAAAAGTCAACATGGAATGGCAACTGCAGCCTATTCATACAAAAGAATATTGAAAATCAATGACAGTGATGAACTACAATTACACACAGTGTAAACAAACATCCCAATATAGTACTGACCAATGAAAATCAAGTCCAAGAAGAATATGTTCATTAAGTTATCATTTAGCTAAAGTTCAAAAGGTAAAACTTCAGCACATAGTGATTAAGAATACATTTAAGAATACAGTGGGCACTTCTGTGGCTCAGTCAGCTGAGTGTCCAACTCTTAGTTTTGGCTCAGGTCACGACCTCAGGATCTTGGCTCAAGCCCTGAGTTGGGTCCTGTGCTCAGCAGGGAGTCTGCTTGAGATCTTCTCTCTCCCTCTCCTTCTCCTTCCCTCATTCACTAGCTCTAATAAAGAAATAAATCTTAAAGAATACATTCATAGGAAGTACAATGAAACAAGGAAAGGATTATTCTAAATATCAGAATACCTATAGACTGTTTGGAGAGAGGCTTACAAGTGGCTCTAAATTCCTGAAAATGTTATTTTTTTAAAGATTTTATTTATTTATTTGACAGAAAGATCACAAGTAGGCAGAGGGGCAGGCAGAGAGATGGGGGAAGCAGGCTCCCTGCTGAGCAGAGAGCCTGATGTGGGGCTCGATCCCAGGACCCTGAGATCATGACCTGAGCTGAAGGCAGAGGCTTTAACCCACTGAGCCACCCAGGCGCCCTGTTCTTATATAAGACTATAAAAATGAGGTTATTTCTTTTTTATTATTATTATAGTTTATATTGCTCATATAATATAGTCTTGTATATGTGTTATATGTTGCGCAATAAAGCAAACTTGCAAACACACTGTTTTTACACCCAGTTTTATTCATAATTTATGAAATGAGTCATACCTGCTTCCTAAAACCATACTGAAAATACATACCAGGATATGGGATATGTGAGGAAAGAAAGCTTAAAAATATCGAAAGAAGGGCTAATTCATGATACCAGCTCTTGGCAGGTTTATTAGAACTGGATAAATTAGGAGTCAACAGGATAAATTAGATCTCAACAGAATTTTGAATGGCTGAATTTTTTTGGCTTTCTGGCAGAAGTCTCAGAAATCACTAAAATACATAGTATTTTTCTTCTTGGCTTTTTTTTTCTGGATAGATCTATAATACCAGAATATGAATTATATAAATTGAACAATTATTAAGATAAGGTGCACATAAAGTCCTTGCATGGAATCCATATATATAACTGAAATTATATATTATGTACAATATATTTACTTCTGCATGCATATAGTTATATACTTATCATTTACTTCTGCATGTGTATATAGTTATATATTTATACTCTAGCTATATATAAAGCTATATAACATATAAAGTTATATACCTTATCAGTTATATACTTATATGCTGAAGATGTAATCTTCATCTTAAAAAAAAGATTGTCCCCAGGTGGCTCCCACACCACCAGGCCCCCCGTGGACTCCCAGAAACCTACCCTTCCAGTCTACTCTGGCACCAGTCAGCTCCCACAGCAGCAGACTCCTAATCAATCATGATGCCAGCCAGCTTCATAGCACCAAGCTCCTGGTGGGTTCCCGTAAACCCAGGCTCCTAGCTCACCCCAATGCTAGCCAATTTCATGACCATAGTATACATTGGGGAAGGATCTCAGCAGATAGGCGCTTCTCTCAGAGGAACAAGGTATTGGTGTCCCACGTTGGGCACCCTGGCACCTGGGATCTGCACTGTGGAGATGAGTTCTCAGGATGTCTGCCTTGAAAAACCAATGGGATTGATATCCAGGGGTACTGAAGTGCTATAAGAAACAGATTTTGTGTGGAGGGCTTGTGTATGGTCTCACTGGCCCTGAGACCCAGTGAAAGAATAGTAGTGTGAAAAATGCCTAGACTATATGTTAAGGAGGTTCATTTCCATATCAAGGGGCAGCAGCTGGAGGGGTAGGGGAGAGTTGAGATGCACCCCAGAGAGAGAGGCATTGGCAGATGCCATTGCTGCACTCTCCATATAGCCTGCTAACACAGGCAGGTGAGACTGGACACAGCTGGGACCACCTTGCTGGGACAGGTGAGGATGAGCAGTCACGGCACTTGCTGAGGCCAGATAGTACAAGCAGGTGCAGCACTCCTCCATTCCACGGGTGGTGCAGGCAAGCACAAAAAGTCACACAGTTCTCTTGCTCCCTAGCTAAAGTCCGCAATCAGGGCAGCTGCAACATTCCTTTGCCCGCTGGCTGGGACTAGTGTGAGCAGTGATGGTATTGTCCCACTCCCACCTTAAAGCCAGCATGTGTACAAAGACAAGGCACTCTTCTGTTGCACTGGTGAAGCCCAGGGGCACATGTAGCCAGTGCATTTTCCTGCTGCCTTTCTGAAGCTAACAAGCATGTTCTACTCCAGATGATCTCCAACTGCCATGCTAAAGTCAGCTGGAGCGTGCAATCCACACAGGAGGCAACCCTCAGTCACCAGGCCCTGGTGGCCAAGAGGGCTGGTGTTCCAGAGATCCATGGGACTGTAACAAGTGGAAAGACAATTCTTGGGAGACCACTATTGCCAAGACACTGCATAGACACGAGACTGAAACACAACTTCAGTTTTCCTGTGATACAGGCCTGTTTACTTAGTCTGGAGTTTCAATCTGAGGGTTTCACACACTTAGAGGCTAAGTACGCGGTCCCAGGGAATGTAAGCAGGGAGACCACCATTCTTGTGCACTCCTTTGTCCTTGCCAGAGCTCAATATCTCCGAGAAAGGAGCTTATACACTCATCTGGAACCCCAATTTTTATACCAAAATTTATCCTTTTGGAGATATAAAACAGATGAATTTTTATTGAAGAAACAGAAAGATTATCTAAGCATAGAGAAATTCTGTCAAATCTTCGATAATTCCAACACTACTTAAGCTTTCAGGAGCACAGAAGCAAAATAAAAAAATTATTTTTAGGAAGCAAACTTATCTAACAAAGACTAACCTCCCCAAAAGAAACAACACTAATTCCACTTACATATCAACGAGAAATTCTAAATGCTACTAAATATAATCCAAGTATTAAACAAAATTACACTATAAGCAAGTGGCATTTATTCCAGGAAAAAAAGGGTGGTTCACTATTAGAAAATCTATCATGTAACTCACCATACTAACATGTCTCACATGGAAAAGTCTTACAATTACCTTCTTAAAAAGGTCTCTGACAAAATTTAACTTTTGTTCCTGACTAAAACCACTTAAAAACTAATAGAAATTCATGAATATGTCCTAATACAGTAAAATGTATATACCCCACTTTAGAAAAAATAACGATGGCTACTATTCCCACTATAGTTCAACAATGTATTAAGGATTTTAAACAATGAAATCAGACAAAACAAGAGTAAAACTATCTCTATTTGCAGATATAATTGCTTGACCCAAGTAAACCAATGTGAAAAACAAAAAATTAAATATTTTTCAGGATAGAAACATACAGATTTGAAGGTGTACATGCACCCTGATCTTTATAGCAGCATTATCAATAATAGCCAAGTTATGGAGATAGCCCACATGTCCATCAACTGATGAATGGATAAAGAAGATGTGGTATAAAATATACCATTATTGGAATATTATTCAGTCATCAAAAAGAATGAAATCTTGCCATTTGTAATGACGTGGATGGAACTCCAATGTATTATGCTAAGTGAAATAAGTCAGCCAGAGAAAGAAAACAGATGAACAAATGGGAAGTAGACAGTGGTGGGGGGAAGGAGGGAAACAAATCATAAGAGACTCCTAATGATAGAAAACAAACTGAGGGTTGATGGAGGGAGGTGGGTGGGAATGGGCTAGATGGGTGATGGGTATTAAAGAGTTCACTCGTGATGACCACTGTGCGTTGTATATAAGCGATGAATCACTGAATTCTACTCCTGAAACCAATACTGCATTGTATGTTAACTAAAACTTAAATTTAAAAGAACAATTCAATCTTTTTGAATTTTCATAGGATATAAAACTTTATAGTGACATAAATAAATAACATAAAAACCAGTAACTTTCATACACACAGAACTTATTAAAAAACTTATTACAAGACAAAGGAAGACAATACTCCAGTTTATAATGGCAACAAAAAGACAAAATACTTAGAAATAAATGTAATAAAAAATGTACGAGGTTTATATGAGGAAACTTTAAAGCCCTCTTATAGGGGTGCCTGGGTGGCTGAGTTGGTTAAGCATCTGCCTTCAGCTCAGGACATGATCTCAGGGTCCTGGGATTGAGCCCCATGTCAGGCTGTCTGTTCAGTGGGGAGTCTGTTGCTCCCTCTCATTCTCCCTCTATGCTCTGTTCTCTCTCTCAAATAAATAAATAAAATCTTTAAAAATAAATAAAGCCCTCTTGTAAAACTCAGAAACAGATTTGAACAGTTGGAAAAATAGTCCTTGTTCAATAGGATGATCTAAAATCATAAATACGTCATTCTTCTCCCAAGTCCACATAAATTTAATGTTATCCCAATGAAATAATAACCAGTAAGTTTCCTTTCATTCTGAAGTTATTTGGAACGGTAAGAAAAAACAGCTAGGAAAACAGTGAAAAATATGATTAATGAGGTGAACTTTAGCTCTACCAGATGTTAAAACATATTATATAATGTCTCTACATTTAAAAATGGGTGGTGGGACACCTGGGTAGCTTAGCCGGTTAAGCATCTAATGCTTGAGCTCAGCTCAGGTCTTGATCTCACGGTTGTGAGTTAAAGCTCTGCACTGGGCTCCCATGGAGCCTACTTAAAAAAAAAAAAAAAAAAAAAGATGGTACTAGTACATTAATTGTAAGCCAGAGAAATGGAACAAAATAGAAAGTCTGGAAATAAACCAAAGAACACACATAAATTCAGGATATGTTGTACGTAACACTGAATTCACTGAGTAAAGATTTTATTTTATTTTTTATATTTTATTTTATTTTTCAGTGTTCCAAGATTCATTGTTCATGCACCACGCCCAGTGCTCCATGCAATACATGCCCTCCTCAATACCCACCCACCATCAGGCTCACCCAATTCCCCACGTCCCTCCCTTCCAAAACCCTCAGTTTGTTGCTCAGAGTCTCCCCCTCCGATTTTTTAAAAAAATATAGCTGGAACAAGTGAATAGTCATTTGGAAACAGATGAAACGTGGGAGTGGGAAAAGTCTCCATGAATAAAATCCACTAGCAATACAAGTTTCATAAAATAACATATATTAAAAAAGTAAGTGTTGTGTGGTTAACATGAGTAAATTAAAAAAACAAATGGCAAACTGAGAAAACAAGCAACTTGTATTATAGGCAAAGGCTAATCTCTCTAAAATATAGAGTTCTTCAAATGGAAGGGGGAAATAAGCACCACAAAAATAGAAAAAAAATAGTGTGGTATTGGTGAAGAGACAGAAATATAGATCAACAACACAGATTAGGGTACAGAAATACAGTCATATACTTATGATCCACATAACTATGGTCAATTACTTTCCATGAATTACCAAGGGAATTCAACAGGTAAAGAAAAGACTTTTCAAAAAATGGTGCTGGGACAACTGGGTATGTGTATGGAAAAAAAAAATGAGCACTGACTTTACCTCATACCATCCATAAAAATGAACCCAAAATGTATCACAGATCTATATTAAAAGTCTAAAAACATAAAGCTTTCAACAGAAAACAGGAGAAAATCTTCATAACCTGGTATATGCAGATTTCTTACTTAGGACCCAAAAGAAAAATTAATAAACTGGATGTAAGTAATATAAAAAAACTTTTACTCTTCAAAAGACACTGCTAAGAAAACCAAAAGGCAAGCCAGAAAAAGAAAATATTCACAATACATGTATCTGATAAAAGATCTCCTATTTAGAATATATAAACAAGTCCTATAAAATTATAGACACATAAAACAGATTAGTACTCTAGGTATGGGAGGATGTGAGAAAGGGTGTAAGGAGAAAGAGCAGGCACAAAACGTACAACCCACATAATTGCATTCATATGGAATACCCAGAACAGGCAAAATCTTATCAAGGGTTAGGGTGTCCAGGATGAGCGGTGGTTGAAAACAAAGGGGCAGGCGGATATTCCCTGTTGTGATACAAATGGTCTGTGTCTTCACTGAGGTATACATTTTCCAAAACTGATCAAACTGTCACTAAAAATCTGGGCATTACACTTTATGTAAATTATACTTCAAGTGAAAAAATTTTAAAAAACATTTTAGCTCCTATATACTAAACACAGAGGCTAAAAAACAATCTTCGGCATTAAGATTGTGACAAGACACCTTTGACAGCCCTATGGTGGGGAAAGTGTCATTTTCCTTTGGGTCTCAAACAACATGGAGCCTAGTGCATTGCGCATTATTTATTTAAAGACTGCAATCCTGAAAATAATATAAGACTAACCTCATTCAAAATGGCATGATAGGTGTTTTGCTTACATGGCAATGACATAACATCGACTCAATTCATATAGTCTTCTAACTGCAATTAGACCATTCTTGAATTTTTCATTAGAAGATAGGGCTTCACATCAGGGTAAATATTACCCCTCACTGGTAGATAAAAGACACTTAGTAGGTGTCTGCTACATTAACAATAAAGGAGTTTCAAACAAAACCACAGCAAAACAAAGATTCATACAGAAAGATCATCATTCACCAGAACACTGGAATTAGTAAGATGAAATGTAAACAGATAGAATGATTACATAAATAATGGCAATCCCCTCAGTAAAATCCTATTCATCTGTTTCAAAGAGAAGGATAAAAACTGTACTTTCATGGAAGGATAATATATTGTGAAGGGGGAAAAGATGAAAAACATTCTGTTTGATATAAATACTTTTTTGTGAAGATATACATATATATGTTAGTTTATGTAGAGAGAAGAAAAATGGCAGAATATATTCTAATGTGTTGACAGTATTTGTCTCTCAAGAGTGAAATATAGGAGATTTACACATTCTACAATTTCTTATGTCTGTAAGACTTGAATTCTCTACAATGCACCTGTACCATTTTTCTAATCACTTCTTCAGATGTTGGGGGTTATAAATCTGTGAAAAACTACCCGATGTACTGACTGACCCAAGAACTTTTTTCTCTTGCTCTTATAGTGGGTAATATTTTGAAATATTAACTATAAGTTTGCAACTTGATATAATTTTAGTGTCCCATCCCCTGTTCAAACTTTTTTTTTTTTCTTTTTTTGGTTTCAAAGAGAGAGAGGAACACCTAAGCCTAAAAGGACAAAAGATAGTTCTTTCCATTGATCCTTTCTAGGGTAACACAAATGACTTGAAATTACGCACAAAGAGGAAAAGCAAAGCTTCATAATATCCTCTCATCCCACCTTCTTCACTATCCCTGAACAGATCTGGGAGAATTTTCAGGCAGAGGAGGTCTGACTCCACAAGAACCAATTCATATATTAATAATCTGGCCTTAAATACTAAATGCACTCCCACTCCTGTCTACTCCAAACTTGGATGCAACACTGGGGTGGGAGGGAAAGGAGGAAAAAGTTGAAGGGACATGAACCTGGTGTGTCTAAAAAGTTTTAAGGCAACCTATTGATGTGTGGGCTCTAAAAAAACAATTAAATGGAGTTACTGAAAATTAGGAAATTATATTCCTTATAGTCCGAAATTCTTAGAATAAGACTTATACTCACTATACTTTATTTTCTTTTCTGAAAACACTGAGCTACCTCAGTTTCTGAATGAAACACAGCAGCTTTCTTAATTCTGCTAAAACAGAGGTAT
>CM052805.1:14150968-14204982 GCA_028533885.1 Nasua narica | reverse complement strand
AAAGTCTTCCTTGCCTGTTTAACTTAGTTCAGTGCAATTTCCCTCTGGCAGAGGAGAACTAAGACACTTGAGCTTCCTGCAGCACTTAACTTCCATACCCTTCCTCTATTAATGGAACATTTACTACATTCTGTCAGCTGAAATATTCAAATCACCCTCAGAGATGGGTACAAGTAGTATCCAGTTTCTTTTAGACAAGGACACTGAGGCTTAGTGAAATCAATTTACATTAGGTCATTGCTATAATCTGAAGGTCTGTGTCTTCCTCTTCTCCCCAAATTCATATGTTGAAATCCTAACCCCAATGTGATGGTATCACCATGAGGGACATGTGGCATATGATGAGGTCATGAGGTTGGAGCCCTGACGAATGGGATTAGTGCCCTTATGACACAGGCCCCAGACAGCTCCCTGGCTCCCTCCACCACGTGAAGGCCACAGTGAGGAGATGCCTGTCTGTGAATCAGAAAGCAGGCGCTCACCACACACTCAATCTGCACGGAGCTTTGATCGGAGACTTCCTAGCCTCCAGAACTGTGGGAAATACATTGGTTGTTTTCAAGTCACTCAGTCTACAGTATTCTGTTACAGCAGCCCCAGCTGATTGGGACAGTCACACAGCAAATAAATTCTGGACTCTCCAGGCCTAGATCCACAACATGTGCCTCCAGAGCCCTGGCTTTCAAACACTTGGCACAGCCCAAACTCCATTTTGTTTAATTTGCTCTCGTTAGCTTCTCCACGTGTCTCGGGGTCCAGAGAAGCGTCTTTCACTTCCTGGGCTTGTTTTGGTGTTTTTGAGGGGGAGGACACTTTCTCCCTCCTGGGAAGCCCTGGATGCACTCTCCAGAGCGGGGTGGGGGGAGGGTCTGGAGAGGAAAAGGATGAGACTGAGGTCTAGGGAGGGACACGCAAAACACTGGGTGTGGCGGGGTGTGTCACCTTACTCGACAGTCAGGGGTAGGTAATATTATGTATATTACATACAAGGGGGTTTGGGTATCATTTTGGAGGGGAGCAGAGAGGGTAGTGGAAGGTTCCGGTGTATTGGAAGGCTTGGGGGACTTGTGTGGGGTTCGCACTTTCGGGCTCTGCGCTCGGAGTGCGGCCGGCGGGTCAGTCCCCAGGGCAGTCCGAGGAGCACCCTCCGCCTCCCCCGGGGAATCTGGGGCGAAGACAGAGGGGCAGTGAGGTCCCACACTCACCGCTCAGGCCTCCAAACCGCCAAGGCCACACCTCCACCTGCACCTCTGAGGGACTCGAATCGCCCGCGCGGCGCCTCCTCCCAACGCCTTCCCCAACCGCTCCGCCGCGGGACGCCCGAAAGTGTCCAGCCGCCTTCCTTGCGCATGCGCGCACTCGCCCAGTCCCCACCCCGCCCCTCGCTCCCTGCAGCCCTCGCGCGCTCAGGCTTCACCGCCTTTCCAGCACGCGTCTCCCTACCCCACCTGCGCTTTGGACCCTCCCCGCGAACCCCCGGGAGCCCTCAGAGCATGAGGCCCTGCTAAACTCTTACCTCGCATGCTGCCCCCGGCCCCAGGCCCCTACCTCGGGCCCTTTCGCTTGCTCCCAGGCGCTTCGCCTCTGCACTCCACTGGACGACCCTACCATCCTTCCCTCTGTCGCTGGCTCCCCTCTCCCTCAAGTGTCGTGGTCGCCCTCAGCGGGCCAGTACCTGGTGGCAGGAAGTGGGAGGAGATTCAGTGGCCGCCGCCCTCCAAGGTCTGTGGACGTCAACAGAAAACTTGCGGAGGTGCAGGCACAGGGGTCCGCAACCCTGCTCCCGGGGCCACTCAAAGCCCCAGACGCGGGGCGACCCGACCTGAGGCGCGCGATCCACCCGCCTCGCCCCGGTGGCATGCGCCGCCTCTGCCCGTGGCCGCTCAGCGCGTGGAGACCCGCCCCCACTGCGTGCTCTGCGCCCTGCGGGGACCCGCCAGCCACTCAGTGGGCGTCACCCCGGGACCTCTCTCCTGTTGCTCCAATTCACCGATGGCCGCTTCTCTTGGCGCACCAGTAGGAATAATAGCTGCACTACTTACTTCAGAGGTTTATAGTAGGATTAAATGATGTAATGCACGAAAAGTGCTTAATAGAGGAACTGACATACAATTTTTTGTTTCTTGCTGGAAGATAAGAGGTGGTTTGGAAGATAGGAAGGGACAGTGAAAGAGGGTACCACATTAAAGGAATTTTAAAAAGAGTCATTAATGATGTCAACTGTGAGACTAGATGCAAGTAATTACTTAATCAAATGAGTTCCCTCTCCCCTTTTAAAGGTGGCGATCCTGGTAAACAAATTTTGCAATTACTGAAATCACTGGTAATGTATGGCCATGTATGGGAGTGGAACCCATAAAAAGTTATACCTAAAAACAATAAAACATAGAATAGCTTCTGGGTATCATTTTATTACTCACAAACTCCAAATGAGAATATAAAAACCTTGAGCAAACCATCTCAAAATAGAGTAGCTTCATGGACTCTTTCTGTCTTGCAATTGGACAACAGTCATCCCTACTTATCTGCTCATCTGCCCATGAATCTTGAGAGTGATTAGATTTCTCATGTGGCTTATGGGGGACTCCATGTGCCCAAACAAGATCTGAGGAAGAGCTCTCTTTCTCCCTCTCCACTTCATTTCTTCTTCTTTTCCTCTTAAACAGAAGTGGGATGAGAATAGGAAAGAAAACACACTATTTTTAAAGAATTGTTTTACTTTCTGTTCTTAGACTCTAAATGTCTTGGTACAAAGATTCTCTTACAAATGAAGGCTCTTGGTTTGAATTTTGGAAATAATAACCCAACTTACCTCTACCCTTTAAACTTTGATATTGATTTTAATTAGATCCTTTTTGGTATAAAATTATGTATGTGTGTGTTCATGGGAAAGATGATTTGATACAGGCTTAATGCTCCTCTCAGCCATACTCAAGTACTGATACATAATCCTCTTGCTCTTCAAGCTATCCCATCTGACAACACCGCCATTTCTGGATGTTTCTGTTTAAACATTCAGAATGCTCAGGAACAGGTCCTTTTCCTACCCTGATTAATGGAGCTCTTTTATATTTCTAGGAAAATGAACAGGAATTTCGACAAATGTCTTTAGATTTGCACATGCTATATACACAGGCCACTCATGTAAATCTACAAAAGAGTGACATATGTTCTTCTTTGGGGGACTCTTTATTATGTAAATATATTTATACCAAGATATGCACACACATAGTAATGCCCCTCTATGCGTCTATTTGTAGACAGAGTAGTCTGAGAAAGACATAAGGGTCACTGGTTGGTGAAAAGAATCTCATGGTACTTTTTCTTCATAATCACCTTCTGTGTTCTTTGGGCTAGCAAAAGCCAGAAAGATTTGTTCCAGTGTTATCTGACTGATGGAATAGTCTTCTAAATGGAATTGTTCTTTAGCATCCTCCAAAATACCAAACACCTTTAGCAACAACAGCAATAAAAAAGTGTAGTTACTGATAGTTGTCCCTTCCAGTGCCCAACCCAGATAAGTCTCTCTTGCACTTCCTCCAAGTCCTGTCAAGTTAATGCTGGAGGACAAAAGGGGGAGATGAGAAAACGATAGAAAACATAATTGAGAATCTGCAAGGAAGCAGTTCTCTGTCCCCATTCTCTTGATGGACATAGGCTAATAATGGGATTTAAGGAACAAATCAATTAAACTCTAGGAACTTTTCGAAAATAACATACTAGGTTACTTTTCTGCTCCTCAAACAATGTCAGGCTCCCATTACACATACCTGGATATCAAATACTGCCCCCATCATCAATGCTTTCTTAGTAGGTAATGTTAGAAGGTCATGGTTTCTACATTACCTTTCCCCAGCTGTTGTCCTTGCTGGGAATGTAGTAGGTAAGGATCCCTTGATTCTCCTGCTTTAATACACTACCTAAGAAATGAAAGACAGGATAGATGAATAATCTTGTAGATATCATTTTAAATTTCCAAAATATTGCTACATCAACTTAATTAGTCACAACAGAGGGGTGAATAGACATTGTTAATACAAAAGGGAACATGGTAAAATAACCTGCTCCAAGTAATAGTGACCCAGACACTCCCATCTCCCACTTCTCAGCCTCTATTCCCCATAAAAAATTACCAATACCTTCATTGTTATTGTGGCCATTTCCTTTTCAAAGGTGTTTTTACCATGCATATACCTCTAAAAACTGAGGTAGAGTTTTCCTACCTTTGATTTTTATGTGAATGGAGTAATCTGGTATATTTTCTTTTCTTTCTTATTTTTTCATTCAGTGTTTGTAAGATTCATTCATATAGCTATAATTCATTTTCTTCTCTCTCTCTCTAAATAGTAATCTGGCATATGAATATTCTATTCTGCAATTCATTTTCCATTAGGCTACTTCTATGATAGATATAGAAGTTATCTGACATTTGTGAATGTTACTGACCTAAATATTATTTTACTTATCTCCTTTTATAGGTGGATACAAATGTTTAAAATATAGCTGTAGGTAGAATCATTGGGCCATTGCTTTTTAAAAAATTCGTCCAGTTTCACCTGTGAGATATAGTGAGTTGGAAAGACTGTCACTCCTACTGTTACTACAAGAAAGTTGGACAAATTGCACATTAATGTATTTCTTGAACCCATCAGTTTCCTGACAGGGCAAACTCAGGGCAAATAACTAACCCATATCTGGGTAGAGACAGGCATCTACAGAGAAGATTAAGACCATAGCGTTTGCTTGTAAAAGGCAGACACAATCAGATAACATAAGCTGAAATAAAAAATGTAATAAATTGCTAAAGATCAAGTACGGGATAGCAAGAGAATTATGAAACCTATTTTTAAAATTTTTAACCTCTTTATGTTTTTTAGTAGTGCTTACTTTTTTTTTTAAGATTTTATGTATTCACAGAGAGAAAGACAGCGAGAGAGGGAACACAAGCAGAGGGAATGGGAGAGGGAGAAGCAGGCTTCCCACTGAGCAGGGAGCCCCATGTGGGGCTCAATCCCAGGACCCTGGGATTATGACCTTAGCCGTAGGGAGATGCTTAATGACTGAGCCACCGAGGCACCCCAGTAGTGCTTACTTCTTATTTGAGAACTGAATTTTGCTGGTGAGCCAAGCTGACATTTTTTTTTTCATTTAATGCAAGAGTTAAGTCTGTTTACATATATTAAAAGGAACAATATCTTTAATGATAGTCCTCCTATATAATTTTTAAAGTTATATATGCATATATACCAGATAAATGCATAAATATAAATACAAATGCATATTATAAATATAAATACAAATGTAAATATACAAAATATGACTGTGTGTGTATACATTTCACTCTGTGGCTGATTCTTTTTCTTACTGTTATGTTTATGATAGAGTAAAGTATATATTTTTGTTCCAATGGTTAACTTCATTCTAATGAATGAAGTTCACTCATTAGAATCTTTTCCTAATACCCATAAATTGTCCCTTCTTTTTAAATTTTTTAATTTAATTTAATTTTTTTTAATTTAATTGTCCCTTCTTTTTAAGATACTGGTATAAACATTCAGGACTCACTAATAGTTCCTACGCAGAAACCTCTCCAGTCATTCCTCAGTCGACAAGAAGTTTTTGTCTGTTATTCTTTTTTTTTAAGATTTTTTTTTAAAGATTATTTATTTATTTGACAGAGAGAGAGAGAGACCACAAGTAGGCAGAGAGGCGGGCGGGGGAGGAGGGGAAGCAGGCTCCCTGCCGAGCAGAGAGCCTGATGTGGGGCTCCATCCCAGGACCCTGAGATCATGACCGGAGCCGGAGCCGAAGGCAGAGGCCTTAACCCACTGAGCCACCCAGGCACCCCCTTTTTTTTAAAAGATTTTGTTTATTTATTTGACAGAGAGATCACAAGTAGGCAGAGAGGCAGGCAGAGAGGGAGGGGAAGCAGGCTCCCTGCTGAGCAGAGAGCCCAATGCAGGGCTCAATCCCAGGACTCAGACCATGACCCCAGCTGAAGGCAGAGGCTTTAACCCACTGAGCCACCCAGGTGCCCCTTTGAATTTTATTCTTGAACATCATTTTGGCTATATATGAAAACAATGGCTTACATTTTTCTTGGCATAAAATGTTTTGTCACAAAGCCCAAAATCAATCTAACTTGCTTTCCCTTATAAATTTTCCTTCTTCACCTTGTTTTTTAATCTGGGATCCAAAGGTCATCCCACTCTTTTATTAAAATACAACAGTTATATTGGAATATTCCTTGGTGTTGCTGATATTGGGTCACTTTTTCAGGTTGTCCTTTTAGTAAATTTTTTGTCCTTTCAGGAAATTTTCTTGAATGATAGTTTTTAGTATTTGTTCTCATCTATGGCATTGCTTTTCTCCTTTTGGACTAATTTCATAGTTATGTTGGACTGTCCTTGCCTTGGCTCTTGCTTACTTTATTTCGAAAGTTCACCTGTGTTTCCGTTCAATGGTTTTCTGTTTTCCTCCTTTCCAATCTCCATTTCCTTTGTGCTTTCTGTGGTTTATTTGCTCTTAATAGTTAAGTATTTCTGAAATGTCTAACTTAAAATACCCTCTCCAATGTTTGCATATCACCCTGTTGGCTAGCCATTTAATCTATCTTTTCAATTGGAATTTAGGATTTTCTTACATACCATTCATCCTCTTCTTAATTATTTAGGCTCATGTTGAAATATCAGATAATAGTTTCATCTGCTTTCTGGCTTTATAGCTTTGCTGTTCTTTCAATGTCTGTAGGCATTTTCTTTTATCCTCTTTTACTTACGATATTTTTCTGTGGTATTCAATTATAATTTTTTCATTTATCTTTAAATGAGATTTTCTTTTTTTCCCAAATACTTTTATTTTTTCAGTGTTCCAAGATTCATTGTTCATGTACCACACCCAGTGCTCCATGCAATACGTGCCCTCCTCAATACCCACCACCAGGCTCGCCCACCCCCCCACCCCCTCCCCTCCAAAACCTTCAGTTTGTTGCTCAGAGTCCAGAGTCTCTCATGGTTCATCTCCCCCTCTGATTTCCCCCAATTCACCCTTCCTTTCCTTCTCAGAATGTCCTCCATGTTTTTCCTTATACTCCACAAGTTTTACACCAAGCTGTGATCACCAAGACAGCGTGGTACTGGCACAAAAACAGACACATAGACCAGTGGAACGGAGTAGAGAGCCCAGATATGGACCTGCAAATCTATGGTCAAATAATCTTTGACAAAGCAGGAAAAAATATCCAGTGGAAAAAAAGACAGTCTCATCAATAAATGGTGGTGAAATTTATTTTCTTAAAGCTTTGGAAGGAGTTTCCTACGTAGAAGGTGAGGTGGGACAGAATATCTTTCTTAACTTTAGAGTCCTCTCCAGTCCGGTTCCTTCTGAGAGGCTTCTGGGATGTATCAAGTAATATAGCCTCCCAGTGTAGATCTTCCTCTAGCACTTTCTCATATCTGCCTCCTCTGTGTCTCTCCACACTCAAAGCTTAAATTTCAGATCCTTTCGTCCAGAGAGGATCTCTGCTTGCTCCTGCTTGGAATCATAGGATGCCCCTGACTGCCCACTTGAGGGTCCCCTTTACATGACAGAGCTTCTCAACCCTGAAGAGGATCTAGGGCTTCATCACTGACCCAGTGCTACAGTGGCATTTGCTTCCACAGTTAGCATTTTCTAACTGTTCACTGTTTCTTTTCTTTTGTTTCTTCTTCTTTTTCTTCCTTCTTGTTTTCAGGTTAAAATTTATTCTCTCTCTCTCTTTTTTTTTATAAGCCAGTGATTGTATTAAAGATGTATTTGTTTTAATTTTGACAAATTTCTAGTTTCGTTTTACCAACAGCACTTTTCAGAATATAAAATCTTTCATGTTGTAGAAATAGAATCATCTTTGCATTTTAAAAAAGAACTCACGTCATTTAAATTTCCTTGGGATTATGTAGAATAATTTACCCCAAGTATCTGATTATTGTGGCAAATCCTCTTTAAAGTATACATTCTAGATGACTTTTGCTTGCAATATTTATTTCTTCTTTTTAAAAATCAACTTTTAGGTGTAGATTCCATGCCAGTTCCTTTTTGATTCTGTCATTTTTGAATAGGTATTTGCTCCAGAATGATGTAAGGAAGAACGGGGCAACAACCACCTTACAGTTGAGAATGTGTCTCAAACCCACATTCTCGGGACGCCTGGGTGGCTCAGTTGGTTGGGTGGCTGCCTTTGGCTCAGGTTGTGATCCCAGCGTCCTGGGATTGAGTTCTGCATCTGGGCTTCTTGCTCGGCAGGGAGCCTGTTTCCCCCTCTGCCTGCTTGTGCTCTCTCTGTCTCTGACAAATAGATAAAAATCTTTAAAAAAAAACCCCACATTCTCATTAAACCTCTTGTGTCCACATCCTCAAGGTCTTGGGTCAGAGTTTAGTGTCCCTCCTTCAAGCAGAGCTAGGATAGCACACAATAAGTGAGGTTTCTCTACCACATCCTGGTGGAGACATCAAAAGACTGGGGATACATGCTTAGTTGGAGGAAACCCCCCCCCTTTTTTTTGAAAAAAGCCTTTAAACACTGAAAAAATAAGATAAACATATTTGGGGAAAAAACTTTGCATGGGTAATATGTGAAAATAATTGAGAATTATACTCAAAAAATGATGTTAGTGATATAATTTATATTGACAGTTTGAATCCAAAGCTGCCTTATTAAAATGATAGAAGAGCAGAAAACTTTTGTATATGTGGAAAATATATGGCCTATTATGCTAAGAAACTATAGGAAGAAGGATTCCCAAAAGGAATTCAGTATGGAGGATCAATAAATATTAATAATCCATAGGAAACAGTTATCAAAGACATAAAACCTATGAATGGTGAAACAGAAAAACCCATGCTTTAACACATCTATATAAAAGTTAGTTCAACCTAATTTACCTGGGAATGTCAGTGTGACAAAATACTTTAAACCATCCAGTTTACCCTTCTGTTCATCAATTTCGACCTTGACCTTCAGGATGTAAATGTTGCCAAACTTGTTTTTGAGGTGCTGAGGGCTACCCAGGCACAGAATCTTTCCTTGTACCATTATGGCCAGCCTGGTACAGAAGGCATCACATTCCTCCATTCTAGGAAAACATGATAGCATAAAAAATTCTGTTTTGGAGGAAATTCTGTAGTTCAAATGGAGCCAGGATTTTATGACTCTGTTTTCAGTGTGAAATGGAATTTGCTAATCATAAAGATCATAGTTGAAAAGTGAAACTTTTTCAAACAATTAGTAGTAGGGTACATATCCCCAAACACATCTCCTGACTTCCTGCTCTTTCCCCCTTCTTAATTATTTAACTCGATGAGGATTTTTGGCCATTCCATTCATTAATATTAAGGAGGAAATCACATACCTAAGCAAATTTATTGTCAATATTCCTAACATCAAATAATTCTCCTTTATAGCCACTACAATACTTGTCAACCCTCATTCAAGCCTCCAAAATGAGTCACACCTATGGGAAGTTATAATGATGGCTTTGCCACTTTCACGTGTCCAT
Source organism: Nasua narica (assembly GCA_028533885.1). NCBI lineage: Eukaryota > Metazoa > Chordata > Mammalia > Carnivora > Procyonidae > Nasua > Nasua narica. The sequence continues at coordinate 14,195,449 of CM052805.1, read as the reverse complement.
GTCACAGCATTCCACAGCAGGCGTCGGGCTACAGGGTCCATGCCCGTTGATGGCTCATCCAGCAAAATGACTGAGGTCTTTCCCATTAGGGCAATAGCAGTACTGAGCCTACGTTTGGTTCCTCCACTTTATGGTCATAGAAGGAGAAGAGGGGAAAGAGAGCTTATATAAATTAGCTACTTATAGGAAAGAGCATAAACATATCAACAAACATGTAATATGGAATTCCACAATACTGATTATACTTCAATAAGTTAGCAAGCCCAGTAGAAGTGTATATATCATTTAATTCTCATTTGAAATGGAGATGAATGACTTTTCTGTAACTGATTATAGGTACGCTTTCAGTGGCATTTACTCACCTGTGCTTATGGTACTATGATTTCCCAAGTATAAAAATCTACCATAATTCAAAGGGCCTATATTCCTACTTTCTTGAGAGACAGAACCATATGGACACTAGAAAGAATAATATAATCCCTTTTGAGATTTATAGGCTACAGTTCAATAGAACAAGGATTTTTAGTTTCATCTCTCCAAAGGAAATACACGGGAACTGTACTGATATGTCTTATTACTATTATCTGAAACCTAGCAACTTGTGAGATAGTTTTACCATTAGATAACTGTGTGACAGAGGGACCTAGGTGGAGCTGTGCTCATTTATTTCAAACATCAGAAATGTAGGGAAGCATGTCAACATTAATGGCAGTAACAAAAGGATCATCATAATGAAATGACTCACCTGTAGGTTCTGATAAGCTTGTCAGCATGGGCTTCCAGTTGCATTGAACTCAACCATCTATTCACATAGAGCTGAATCTGGGGCTCAGAGACTCCCCATAATCTGGCACACATGATCATCATTTCCCGACCAGTCATATATTCCAGCAATGCATCGTATTGAGGACAATAGCCAACTCTTGACTTCACCTGATTACAAGAATTGCCTTAATAAGGACCCAAGTTATCTATCCCACTGGGCACCCCTGGATGAGATAGAAGAACACAATTCTCCAGACCATGTCTCTAAGAGTCCTAACAAGAATTTTTCTTTTTTAAGGCTACACAATGATGGCTGTTGGACCTATTGTATTAAGTTGGAATAACAGCTTCCTCAATTGATTTTTGAAGATCTTAACAATGAAAAAGTTAAAATAAAATCCCAGAGCCCACTGAATTTGGAGGACTATTAGAATACAAGATTCTCCCCTCATTAATAAGAAACTCTAAAGGACATGGCTATGATGGAAGTCTTTTGCACTGCACAACCTGCACAGCCCTGTGTAGATTTTGTTTCACAGTAAGGCTGAACCAGAAGCAAAGACTTTCCCCACTCCCCCTCTCACAGGAGAATGCAATGACTATTGTTTTGCCAATAACCAACCCTTTTATGGATTTGCATTCAGATGCACATAGACAAAAGATAAACATAATAACATCATTTTATTAAAAGTAATTAAAATTAAAAATAGTTAAAATTATTCTAAATACTTAAAATTCATACTTTTCTTCTGAGATTTTACTGATTTATAGTAATCTCAGATTGTTTACACCCCTAATCTCTTGGCAGAATTCAAAACAAACCCTTTTTTAAAAAAATTATGTTATGTTAGTCACCATACAGTACAGCATTAGTTTTTGATTAGTGTTCCATGATTCATTGTTTGTGTAAAACACCCAATGCTCCATGCAATACATCCCCATCACTGGGATAATCCATCTCCTTACCCCCTTCATCTCTAAAACCCTGTTTTGTGTCCCAGAGTCCATAGTCTCTCATGGTTTGTTTCCCCATCTGATTTCCCCCCTTTCATTTTTCCTTCCTTCTCCTAATGTCCTCCATGCTATTCCTTATGTCCCACACATAGGTGAAACCATATGATAATTGACTTTCTCTGCTTGACTTATTTCACTTAGCATAATCTCCTCTAGTGCTATCCATGTTGAAGCAAAAGTTAAGTATGCAGCCTTTCTGGTGGCTAATATCCCATTGTATATATGGACCACATCTTTATCCATTCATCAGTTGGAGGGCATCACTGCTCTTTCCAGTTTGGCTATTGTGGACATTGCTGCTATGAACACTGGGGTGCATGTCCCCCTTCTTTTCACTACATCTCTATCTTTGAGGTAAGTACCCAGTAGAGCAATTGCTGAGTCATAAAACAAACCCTTTCTTCTATTCCAGGTTTAAAATTATTCTCCCATATAATTTTTTAAAGTAAATGAGCTGCATACAACCATAACTCAATAAACAAAGAAAAAGATACCATGAATGCCATCAGTAGAAACAATACTCATGAGAAACATATGTGAAATGACTCCAGATATTGGAATTATCAGATCAGATGTGCAAATAATTGTGTTTATTATGTTTAAATAAATTTTTAAAACTTAAAAATATTCACGAAAATTCATGAATTTTCATGAATTGTTTCATGAAATTCAATTTTGGGCGCCTGGGTGGCGCAGTTGGTTAAGCAACTGCCTTCGGCTCAGGTCATGATCCCGGTGTCTGGGGATCGAGTCCCACATCAGGCTCCCAGCTCCATGGGGAGTCCGCGTCTCACTCTGACCTTCTCCCTTCTCATGCTCTCTCTCACTCTCTCTCTTTCCTAATAAATAAATAAAAAATCTTAAAAAAAATCATGAATTTTCATGAAAAAAAATGAAGCGGGAGGTATCACAATTCCAGATTTCAAGTTGTTACAAGGCTGTATTAATCAAAACAGTATGGTACTGGGACAAAAACAGGCACACAGATAAATGGAACAGGACAAAAATTCCAGAAACAAACTCATGATTATATGGTCAATTAATCTTTGACAAAAGAGACAAAAATATACAATGGGACAAAAACAGTCTCCAGTCTCTTCAACAAATAATGTTGGGAAAACTGGAGAGCTACATGCAAAAGAATGAAACTGGACTACTTTCTTTTACCACACACAAAAATAAATTCAAAATGGATTAAATACCTAAATGTGAGACCTGAAACCACAAAAATTCTCAAAGAGAATACAGGTAGTAATTTCTATGTTTTGGCCATAGAAATATTTTTCTATATGTGTCTCCTGAAACAAAGGAAATAAAAGCAAAAAAAAAAAAATATTGGGACCATATTAAAATAGAAAGCTTCTGGACAATGAAGGAAACAATAAAAAAACCTAAAAGACAACCTACTGAGTGGGAGAATATATTTGCAAATGACCAACAGACACATGAGAAGATGCTTAATATCACTCATCAACAGGGAAATGCAAATCAAAACTATAGTGAGATATCATCTCACACCTGTCAGAATGGCTAAAATCAACCACACAAGAAACAACAGATGTTGGTGAGTTTGGAGAAAGGAAAACCCTCCTGCGTTGTTGGTGAGAATGAAAATTGGTACAGTCACTGTGGAAAACAGTATGGAGTTTCCTCAAAAAATTAAAAACAGAACTACCCTATGGTCTAGTAATTCCACTACTGGGTATTTACCCCAAAGATAGAAAACCACAATTCAAATGGATAAATTCACCCCAATGTTTATTGTAGCATTATTTATAACAGCCAAATTATGAAGACAGCTCAACTGTCCATTGACTGATGAATGGAAAAAGAAGAAGTGGTATGTGCATAGATATACAATGGAATATTACTCAGCCATAAAAAGAATGAAATCTTCCCATTTGCAATCACATGGATGGATCTAGAGAGTATCAAGCTAAGTGAAATGTCAGAGAAAGAAAAATACCGTATGATTTCATTCCATATGCAGAAACAAGCCAACAAACAAAAGGGAAAAGAGGGAGAGACAACCCAAGAAACAGGCTCTTAACTATAGAGAACAAACCGATGGTTATTATAGGGGAGGTGGGCTGGGGGTGGGTGAAATAGGTGATGGTGATGAAAAGTACACTTATCATGATGGGCACTGAATAATGTATGGAATTGTGAATCACTATACCGTCCACCTGAAATTAATATTATACTGTATGCTAACCATACTGGAATTAAAATAAAACACTTAATAACTAAATAAAATTTTAAAAATCCTTATGAAAAAGAAAAGTATAAAGTCACTTGGATATTTTGAGACTGAACCATACATAACGTCTAAAAACTAAAAATGAAAAGTAAAATAAATAAATATGTAAATGAAGCAGGTTCCAAACTTCATGAATGCATTTGACAGCAATTTAATGACAATGGAAGAAATTAATTTAGCCCGGAGATTAGGTAATAAGAAGTACCTAGGATGCAGCACAAAAATTAAAAATGGGGAAGTGTGAAAGTGAGAGATAGACTAGAAATATGTGGATAGTTGAAGTTGCAGAAGGAGAGAAAGGAATAGGAGAAATATTTGAAAAAATCATTAAGTGAAAATGACGCAGAACCAATTAAAGATACCAACTGATAAATTGAAGAATGTCAACACATTCCAACCAGGGCAAAATTTTAAAAGATTCACATCTACATATTTCATATTGAAGCTTATGTAAAACAAAGAGAAAATATAAAAAGGCAGCTACAGAGAAAAGAAAGATTATCTATAAAGGAATATCAGACTGAGCTAATTTCTCAAAAGTAGTGATGGAAACTAGATGATGGTGAAACGAGTCAATTTGCTAAAGAAAAATAATGGCAAACTTCAAATTCTATACACAGTGAAAATATCTTTTGCCAGTGAGGGTAAATAAGAGGCATTTACAGATAAAAAACAAAACACGAATAAGAAAGTTTGCTTGTGAGTTTCAGATTGAGAATCTGCAATTCCTATTTCTATTCTGTGCTGAGGAGAGGTTCTAGCCATGGCTATAAAAAAAGCATAAGATTGGAAAGGAATAAAAACCCTTGTTATCTGCAGCTGTCATGATTTAAAAGTAAACATTACAATATAATTTATAGATAAATATTAGAATTAAGAGAATTTAGTAATTTTATTAAATACAAGCTCAAAATTTAAAAATCAGTTGCACTCAGGGGGCCTGGATGGCTCAGTTGGTTAAGTATCATGTTCTTGATTTCAGCTCAGGTCATGACCTCAGGGTCCTGAGATCCAGCCCCACGTTGGCCTCTGTGCTCAGTGGGGAGTCTGCTTCTCTCCCTCTCTCTCTCTGCCCCTCCCCTTGCTCACTGTTGGACTGGTGATGGGTATTAAGGAGGACACCTATTGCATGGAGCACTGGGTGTTATATGTAAACAAAGAATCTTAGAATACTACATCAAAAACTAATCATGTACTGTATGGTGGCTAACATAATAAAAAAAAATTTTTTTTTAAAGATTTTTATTTATTTATTTATTTATTTATTTATTTATTTATTTATTTATTTATTTATTAGAGAGAGAGACTGAGAATGAGAGGAGAGAAGGTCAGAGGGAGAAGCAGACTTCCCGCATAGCCGGGAGTCCGATATGGGACTCGATCCCAGGACTCCGGGATCATGACCTGAGCCGAAGGCAGTCGCTTAACCAACTGAGCCACCCAGGCGCCCCCATAATAAAAAAATTTAAAAAATAAAATAAAAAAATAAATCTTTTTAAAAATCAGTTGCACTAAATAGAAAATCAGCCAATAATAAAATATAAAATCATTTAAATTAATATTAAAACATAATATATAGAAATAAATTACACACAGTATTATTGTTTCTTGACCTTATATCCAAACAAGCTGAATTCTCTCTTTAGTGTAAAATCCTCATATAGGTTTAAAGCCATTATCCTGAGACATTTAATGAGATCCAACACATGGAAAGATACATTATATTCACTATAAGTATGTCAATCTTCTGGAATCCCACTTAAAATTCTAGGCTTTTTACACAAAGATAAGCTAATTTCTCAATTCATCTATAATTTAATTTTTATTAAATTTCATTAAAATATTTATTTATTTGAGAGAGAGAGAAAGAGCATGAATTGGGCGGGGCAGAGAAAGAGGGAGAGAGAAAATCCTAAGGCAAGCTCCCCACTGAACTTGGACCCCAATCTAGGGCTCTATCCAAAGACCCTGAGATCATGATCTTAGCCAAAATCAAGAGTTAGATGCTTAACTGACTGAGCCCCCAAGAGCCCCTCAGTAGAAACTTTTGAGGCTAGAAAGTAGTGAGTGGAATGATATATTTAAAGTGAGAAAAAAACATCAGCCAAGAATTCTATACCAACAAAACTGTCTTTCAAAAATAGGGAGAAAATAAGAAATTCCCTAATAAATAAAAGATAAGGGAGTTTATTACCATCAGATCTACCACACAACAAATGCTAAAAACAATCCTTTACACTGAAATTAAAGGACACTAGACAGTAAATTAAAGCCGTATGAAGAGATAAAGATCTCTAGTAAAGCTAAGTACATTGGCACATTTAAAACCAAAATTAGTATAATTTTGATTTAGGATTCAACTATTTATTTAATACAGTATTTAAAAGGCAAATGCATAAAATATTATTTAATGGTACACAAAGATGTATTTTGTGACAACGATGACAAAAGTGTGGACATGGGAACAGAGGTGTAGAGAAGTAGAGTTTGTGTGTGATTGAATTTCAGTTGATATCAATTCAGAAGAGATAGTTACAACTTTAGGATGTTAGATGAAATCCCAATGGTAATCACAAAGAAAATATCTGTATAATATACACAGAAGGAAATAAGGGTATCAAAACATGCAACTACAAAAAAAAAAAAATCAGCTAAACACAATGTAAGGCAGTAATGGAGGAAATTAGGGGTAAAAAACATAAATAAGAGACACATAAAACAAGAAATGAAACAAGATGGGATCAGGAAGGAGACAAACCATAAGAGACTCCTAAACTTACAAAACAAACTGAGGGTGGCTGAGGGGTAAGCGGGGTAGGGATAGAGTGGCTGGGTTATGGACATTGGGGAGGGTATGTGCTATGCTAAGTCCTGTGAAATGTATAAGCCTGATGATTGGGCAAATAATACATTATATGTTAATTAAAAATTAAAAAAAAGAAATGGCAAAAGTAAGTTCTTCTCTACTAGTGATTAATTTACTTTTAAAAAGATGTTATGTATATTTGAGAGAGAGAGAGAACACAAGCAGTGGGGAGGAGCAGAAGGAGAGGGAGAGGCAGACATCCTGGTGAGTGGGGAGCCTAAGCAGGGTTTGATCCCAGGACCCACGATCGTGACCTGAGCAAAAGGCAGACATTTAACCAACTGAATCACCCAGATGCCCCTCTATCAGTAATTACTTTAAATGTAAATGAATTTAATTCCCCAACCAAAAGGCATAGATTGGCAAAATGAATTAAAAAAATAATTAATTAAAAAAACAAACGTGATCCAAATATCTGCTATCTAGTCAGACTTGCTTATGTTTAAGGATACAAATAGATTGAGAGTTCAAGGACATGAAAAAATTCCATGCAAACAGTGCCCAAAAGAGATGGGTGTCTATACTACTATTAGACAAAATAGACAAAGTCACTAACTATGACCAGGACAAATACAGTATTATATATTGATGAAAGGATCAATTTACCATGAAGATATAGCAGTTATACATATATCTGCACCAAACATCAGAGCTCCAGATTATATGAAGAAAAGAATAATAGATTTGAAAGGAAAAAATAAACAGCTGGAAATATGAGTTGGAGACTTCAATACCCCACTTTTACTTATTTTCTTTAAATTTTATTATAGAAGCGTAGTTGGCATACAATGTTATATTAGTCATAGTGATTCAATTTTATACATTATGCAATGTTCACCATGATAAGTATAGTTACCATTTGTCACTAAACAATGTTATTATAATATTGTTGACTATATCCCCTATGCTGTGTTTATTATCCCCATGACTTACTTATTTTATAACTGGAAGTTTGTACCTCTTAATCCCCTTCACCTATTTTGTGTATCCCCTTATCCCCTCCTCTCTTGGAAACCCTCAGTTTGTTCTCTGTATCTAGAGTCTGTTTCTGTTTTTGTTTGTTCATTTTTCACTTGTTTTCATTTTGAATTTTTAATGGTTTTAAAATTTTTTTATGTTCAATTAGCCAACATATATTGTTCATTTTTGATGTAGTGTTCAATGATTCATTAGTTGCATATAACATCCAGTGATCATGACCACACGTGCCCTCCTTAATACCCGTCACCCTGTTACTCCATCCCCCCACTCCCTCCTTTATGTAACCCTCAGTTTGTTTCCTGCTGTCCATAGTCTCTCATGGTTCACCTCCCCCTCTGATTTCTTCCTATTCACTTTTCCCTCCCTTCCCCTGTGGTCCTTTACACTATTTCTTATGTTCCATATATGAGTGAAACCATACGATAATTGTCTTTCTCTGCTTGACTTATTTCACTTAGCATAATCCCCTCCAGTTCCATACATATCAATGCAAATGGTGGGTATACATCCTTTTGGAGAGTGAGTAATATTTCACTGTATATATGGACCACATCTTTTTTATCCATTCATCTGTTGAAGGACATCTTGACTCCTTTCACAGTTTGGCTATTGTGGACATTGTTGCTATGAACATTCGGGTGCATGTGCCCCTTCTTTTCGCTACATCTGCATCTTTGGGGTAATTATCCAGTGGTGCAATTCCTGGGTCGTAGGGTAGCTCTATTTTTAACATCCTGAGGAACCTCCATACTGTTTTCCAGAGTGGCTGTACCAGCTTGCATTCCCACCAACAGTGTAAGAGAGTTCACCTTTCTCCACAACCTTTCCAACATTTGTTGTTTGTTTCCTGGCTTGTAAATCTTTGCCATTCTTACTGGTGTAAGGTGGTACCTCATTGTGGTTTTGATTTTTGTTTCCCTTATGGCTAGTGATGTTGAACATTTTTGTATGTGTCTTGTTAGCCATTTGTATGTCTTCTTCGGAGAAGTGTCTGTTCATGTCTTCTACCTATTTCTTGACTGGATTTTTTGTTTTGGGGAGGTTGAGTTTGAGAAGTTCTTTATAGATCTTAAATACTGGCCATCTGTATCTTAGATACTGTTATTTGCAAATATCTTCTCCCATTCTGTGGGTTGCCTCTTAGTTTTGTTGACTGTTTCCTTTGCTGTGCAAAAGTTTTTTATCTTGATGAAGTCCTCAAAGTTCATTTTTGCTTTTGTTTCCCTTGCCTTTGCAGACATGTCTTGAAAGAAATCAAGTCACTGTGGTCAATGTTGAAGAGGTTACTGCCTATGTCCTCCTCTAGGATTTTGATGGCTTCCTGTCTCACATTTAGGTATTTCAATCATTTTGAGTTTATCTTTGTGTATGGCATAAGAAAGTGGTCCAGTTTCACTCTTCTGCGTGTGGCTGTCCAATTTTCCCAGTGCCATTTATTGAAGAGACTGTCTTTTTTTTTTTTTTAAGATTTATTTATTTATTCGACAGAGAGAGACACAGCGAGAGAGGGAACACAAGCCAGGGGAGTGGGAGAGGGAGAGGCAGGCTTCTGGCTGAGCAGGGAGCCAGATGCGTGCTCGATCCCAGGACCCTAAGATCATGACCTGAGCAGAAAGTAGCTGCTTAATGACTGAGCCACCCAGGTGTCCTGAAGAGACTGTCTTTTTTCCATTGGATATCCTTTCCTAGTTTGTCGAAGATTAGTTGACCATAGAGTGGAGAGTCCATTTCTGGGTTCTCTACTCTGTTTCATTGATCTATGTGCCTGTTTTTGGGCCAGTACCATACTGTCTCAATGATCTTAGCTTTGTAATATAGCTTGAAGTCAGGGATTGTGATGCTCCCAGCTTTGGTTTTCTTTTTCAACATTCCCCTGGTGATTCATTATCTTTTCTGGTCCCATACAAATTTTAGGATTGTTTGTTCCAGCTCTGTGAAAAATGTCAACGATATTTTTATAAGGATTGCACTGAATGTGTAGATTGTTCTGGGAAGCATAGACATTTTTAGAATGTTTATCCTTCCAATACATGAGCATGGAATGTTTTTCCATCTCTTTGTGTCTTCCTCAATTTCTTTTACAAGTGTTCTATCATTTGTAGAGTATAGATTCTTTACCTCTTTGGTTAGGTTTATTCCTAGGTATCTTATGGTTTTTGGTGCTATTATAAATGGAATTGATGCCTTCATTTCTCTTTCTTCAGTCACATTGTTAGTATATAGAAATGCAGCTGATTTCTGTATATTGATTTTTTTATCCCGCCACATTTGCAGAATTGCTGTATAAGTTCTATTAATTTGGGTGGAGTCTTTTGGGTTTTCCACATAATCTGCGAAGAGAGAGAATTTGACTTCTTTGCAAATGTGAATGCTTTTTATTTCCTGATTGCTGAGGCTAGGACTCCTAGTACTATGTTAAACAAAAGTGGCGAGAGTGGGCATCCCTGTCATGTTCCTTGCCTTAAGGGAGAAGCTCTCAGCTGTTCCCCATTGAGAATGATATTAGCTGTGGGCTTTACATAGATGGATTTTATGATATTGAGGTATGTTCCCTCTATCCCTATATTTTGAAGAGTTTTAATCAGGAAAGGACACTATATTTTGTCAAAATGCTTTTTCTGCATCAGTTGAGAGCATCATATGGTTTTTGTCTCTTCTTTTGTTAATATGATCTATCACATTGATTAATTTGTGAATGTTGAGCCAGTCTTGCATACCAGGAATAAATCCCACCTGGTAGTGGTGAATAATTCTTTTAATGTACTATTGGATCCTATTGGCTAGGATCTTGTTGAGAATTTTTGCATCCATGTTCATCAGGGATATTGGTCTGTAATTCTCCTTTTTGGATGGGGTCTTTGTCTGGTTTTGGGATCAGGGTAATGCTGGTCTCATAGAATAAGTTTGGACATTTTCCTTCCATTTCTATTTTTTGAAACAGCTTCAGTAGAATAGGTATGATTTATTCTTTAAATGTTTGGTAGGATTCCCCTGGGAAGCCATCTGGCTCTGGACTCTGTTTTTTTTGGGAAGTTTTTGATTACTGTTTCAATTTCCTTGCTGGCTATGGTCTGTTCATATTGTCTATTTTTTCCTGTTTCAGTCTTGGTGATCTATAAGTGTCCAGAAATGCACCCATTTCTTCCAGGTTGCCTAGTTTGTTGGCATATAGCTGCTGGTAATAAGGTCTAATAATTGCCTTTATTTCCTTGCTATTGGTTGTGATCTCTCCCCTTTTATTCATAGCTTTTATTCATGAACAGGCTGAATGCTCCCATCAAACAGCACAGGGTTTCAAATTGGATAAGAAAGCAGGACCCATCCATATGCTGTCTACAAGACTCATTCTCACCTAAAGACACCTCTGGATTGAAAGCAAGGGAATAGAAAACCATTTATCATGCTAACAGACCTCAAAAGAAAGCTGGGGTTGCAATTCTCATCTTAGACAAATTAGATTTTAAACCAAAGACTGTAGTAGGAGATGTATAGAGACACTATATCATACTTAAAGTGTCTATCCAACAAGAAAATCTAACAATTGTAAATATCCATGCCCCCAAACATGGGTGCAGACAATTACATAAGCCAACTATTAACCAAAATAAAGAATCCTATTGATAATAATACTTTAATAATAGAAGACTTCAACACTCCACTTACAGCAATAGACAGATCATCTAAGCAGAACCTCAACAAAGAAACAAGAGCTTTGAATGACACATTGGCCCAGATGGACTTTGTAGATATATACAGAACATTCCATCCTGATACAACAGACTACTCATTCTTCTCAAGTGCACATGGAACTTTCTCCAGAATAGACCATATACTGGGTCACAAATCAGGTCTCAATTGATATCAAAAGATTAAGATTATTCCTTGCATGTCATCAGACATGGTTCTTGGGGTCAGAGATTCCAAAATTCACAGCAGGCAGTAGGGAGGTTCCTCAAAAAATTAAAAATAAAAAATCACACAATCTGGAAATTTCACTACTGTGTATTTACCCAAAGAAAACCTCAAGAACCATCTGGAAGAACCCATTCACCTCCTTTCATCATACATCACTTCTTCCTCTATTTCAATTTTTTCCCTTCTAGTATAAATGAAGTCAAGTTGTTTAATGTATAAAATATCTCCTGTCTCATTCTCACAACTTTGGGTGAATTCTAATTTGAAGCTGAATTTCCTTCAGCTTCAAAGCTAACTTTCTTCAAAATATAACCCAAATTCTTAGCTTCACCTCTGTTACTAGAACACTGTTTATCCTAGAGAATGCAGGCTCCCACAACCCCATCTTCCTGATGTCATAATGACAATGTGCCATGAACTAAAGAGCAAAGAAACACATCATTTAGGCTCCCATTACTACCACTCAAGTGACCATAGTACAATAGTTCTTGCTAACCACATCAGTGAAGTTCTGATAGCTAAATCTGATACAATCTATTCAGTCTTACATTGCTGGAGATTTCCTGGAATCTGACACCACTGATCAGTTTCTTTATCTTGAATTTTTCTTCCCACTTAGCTTTCCCCAAGGTGATGCACTCTCTCCCAGGTAGCATGTGCACCCAATGGCTGGCTGATTCAGGGATACAAAAGAAAGTGACGTTGCCTTGATTTGGGACCATTCTGAAAGACCATCCTGTTCCAGAGCTCTAAGGTTCATGAAGACCACAGTTACAAGTGAACTGTATTTATAAGTGAACTGCATCTTCTATCCCATCTTTCCTTCTACAGGACCTTGTCTGGAATATGTTAAATGTATTGTTGAGAGAACTTGCCTTTTACTCTAGCAGTTTCAAAGAACACAAAAGATAATCTTGTCTTAGATTCTATTCTTGTTGCCTCTCTTTCCTCAAAAAAATTTTTTCTGTCTCCAGAATCTACTGAGTCGACAGTATCAGTATCAGTATCAATCAATGTCTATCACGATTGCAATCTATTATCTTCAGAGCCTTCCTGTTACCTGTACTCCCAAGGCATCATGCTTCTCATATCTTAGACTATAATAGTGTCTTACCTTTGGGAGACTTTTAGTGATGCTAAAGTGCTCAATGAACACATCCCCAGAGGTAACAGTCTCTTCTCCAGTCAAAATTTTGAAGATAGTAGTTTTTCCAGCTCCATTGAATCCAAGCAATCCAAAGGACTCTCCCGTTTGGATTGTAACAGAGATATTTTTCACAGCCAGAATGACTGGATACTTAAAATATATCTAAAAAAAATCCAGAAATCAAAATGCACTAAAGATTATTTGAAGATCAAATAAATAAATACCTCAGATCCCTATGGACCATGACTTTAGACAGTTTCAAAAGAACTCTTCTATTATACTGGAAAAATACACATACATTCTAATGAACCACAGTGTGCCCTGGACACTGATGCCATGCTCTTGGGAATAACTGAAGCCAGCATATATTGGCCAGTGAATGATATTACCTTTGTGAGTTCTTTAATAATCACTGTGGAATCCAGTAGCCCCTGAGGCTGCCCCAGGATTCTCTGTCTTTCATTTTGTACATCTTCATCATCAGATTCTCCAGATAGTTCCTTGGACACTTTTCCCTATATTTGAAATAAGCAAGAGATAAACACTTATCACTTATAAGAGATTCCCAATAAGAGTAGCACCTGACTGGGCGCCTGGGTGGCTCAGTGGGTTAAGGCCTCTGCCTTCGGCTCGGGTCATGATCTCGGCGTCCTGGGATCTGGCCCCGCATCGGGCTCCCTGCTCGGCGGGGAGCCTGCTTCCCCCTCTCTCTCTGCCTGCCTCTCTGCCTACTTGTGATTTCTCTCTGTCAAATAAATGAATAAAATCTTTAAAAAAAAAAAAAGAGTAGCACCTGACTTTTTACAAAAACCAATGGAGAGTGGTGGTGGATTTAGGAGACCCCAGTGCTTGCTGCTCCCCCCCCCCCAATCAATGGTTTAACAAATATCGTCAGAGAAAATAACTCTGGGAGAGCTCTGGAGTACAGTTAAAGAGGCTGCAGCAACTTGATGGAGTAGAGACTCCAGGGATGGCCATATAGAAAAGTAGAGGATGCATTTTACCCACACTAACCCATTCCTCAACTTAGCACAGCTTGGGACCAAGAAGAATCTTTTTGTTCACAATCTCTCTTCTTGAGAGAAAAGTAGAGCAAGAAGATCCCGGTAGCCACTGTCATGAAGGACACCAGCAGCCCTCACTGCTGGTAGAGATGGTAAAGCTGTCACTGCCAAAACACTTGCAGTCTTCAATAATGCTGAACTCAGCTGATGGAACAGCCCAGAGTTTATTCCACTGTTCACCCCACTTCCCTGAGCTAGAGATGCTGCTGTACCCCACTGAAACCAGAGCCAGAGATACCAGACTCCACTCATCTGGTGCCCCTGCACCCACATGTAGGTAAAGGTCTTTTCCCACCTAAGCCAGTCTATAAAGTCTGGAAGAGGTGACTGTTCCTACAAATGCACAGACGTATATATAAGGCTACAAGGAACACACAAAAAATCAAGGAACAACAAAAACAATTTTGAATACAAAACATGACACCACTAAAGGAACACAGTGAATTTCATGTAGCTTATCCCAAAGAAATGTAGATTTTAAAATTACCTGACAAGATAATTAAAATAATTGTTTTAAAGAAGTTCAGTGAGCTATTAAAGAATACAAACAGACAATTTAAGGAAATCAGGAAAACAACATAAGAACAAAAGAGAAGTTCAAGAGGAGATAAAATCATAAGAAGGAGAACTAATGAATTCAGTAAAGTTGCAGTTTACAAAATCAATGTACAAAAATTTGTTGCATTTCTGTACATTAATAATGCTCTATCAGAAATTAAGAAAACAGTCCCATTTACAACTACGTTAGAAAGAATAAAATACCTAGGAATAAATTTAACCATGGAGGTGAAATTCTTGTGTACTGAGAACTACAAGACAATTAAAGAAATTCAAAAAGACACAAAGGAAAAGATATTCTGTGCACATGGATTGGAAGAATTGATATTGTTATAACCAAGAGGCTCAGCTAATCAATTAGTAGTGGAGATGCAAGTTAATCATAAAAATACCTAATCCAAAAGAAGACATGAAAAGAGAAAAAATAAAGTATAGATGTGAAAGAAAATAAAAAGCAAGATGATAAACTTAAACCCAACCATATAAAAAATTACGTTAGAAATAGTCTAAATTCTATTAAAATGTGAAGATGGTCAGATTGAATAAAAAACAAAGTAAACTATGCTATCTATAAGAAACTCATTTGAAATATAATAATATACACAGGTTAAAGGTCAAATGATAAAAAAAGATACATCATGCAAAATGTATACATGAAAAAATTGGCAGAGTAACATCAGACAGAATATGCTACAGATCAAGGAATATCACCAGAGATTTAAAAAAAAAATCTTTTAAGCAATTTAAGCAATAAAAAATTTAAGCAATAAAAATTTTTTTAAAGCAATTACATAATGATAAATGGTCAATTCATCAAGAGGATATAAAAATCCTAAGTGCATGTGCATCTAATATTTCAGACCCTAAACAGATAAGGCCAAAACCAAAAAATAAAAATAAATAAGTAAATAAATAAATAGAGGAGAAATAGGCAAATCCACTGTCATACTTAGAGTCTTTAATCTCTTGAAAATTAGTACAACAGGTTGAGGAAAAAAAATAAGAATATAGAAAAATTGAACAACATTATTAAACAACTTTATCTTTTAAAAAGGGCAGAGAAAAAGGCACTTGCAACAGGGAGCTTAAACAGGGAAGACTAATCCCCATAATATTTGGCTTTAAAAACAGGAGGGGCTGAATTCCATGAGTTTTTAAAACTAGTGGAACTTGGAGCCTGGAGCTTTAAAAATCTCAGCACTGGGTAAGCCAGGAGGGCAAGTGATAGCTGGTTTGTTGCCCTTAAAGAGACAGCAGCCTGTACGGAGAAACAATATAAAAACAGCAGTTTACACAATACCAGGGGCAAACAAGAGACAGATCTGTGCATACTGATTTCAGAGTGTGTTGGAGGATTTCTCTGAAAACAAGGGAGCTGGCACGTTCCATTTTCCTCCGCTAGTCCCCAGCATAAGCACAAAGCTATTTGCAGAAGGTAGTGTTGAACAAACATTTCCCAACTAATGGACTAGTACTGCACTAAACCAAGAAATTAAAAATAGACCTGCCCTCTGACCCAGCAATTGCACTTCTGGGTATTTACCCCAAAGATATAGATGTAGTGAAAAGAAGGGCCACATGTACCCCAATGTTCATAGCAGCAATGGCCACGATCGCCAAACTGTGGAAAGAGCCAAGATGCCCTTCAACAGACAAGTGGATAAAGAAGATGTGGTCCATATATACAATGGAATATTATGCCTCCATCAGAAAGGATGAATATCCAACCTTTTTATCAACATGGATGGGACTGAAGGCCATTATGCCCAGTGAAACAAGTCAAGTGAAACAAACAAGTCAGAGAAAGTCAATTACCATATGGTTTCACTTACTTGTGGATAGCAAGGAATAACATGGAAGACATTAGGAGAAGGAAAGGAAAAGTGAATTGGAGGAAATTGGAGGGAGAGATGAAAGAGGAGAGACTGTGGATTCTGAGAAACAAACTGAGGTTTATGGAGGGAAGGGAGGTGGGGAGATGGGTGAGCCTGGTGATGGGTATTAAGGAGGGCACATACTGCATGGAGCACTGGGTGTGGTGCATAAACAATGAATCTTGGAACACTGAAAAAAATAAAATTAAGATGTTAAAAAAAAAGAAAAGAAATGTATGTAAATTGGCATACCACGAGAAACTGTGTAAGAGTGAAAGTGCCACATTAATGTCACAGAAAAAAGACTTTAAGACAAAGAATATTACCAGAGACATGTCATTACCAGTGATACTCCATAATTCAATTAATCAGAAAGACATATAATCATAAGTGTTTATTGGCTTAATGACAGAGATTCAAAATATATTTTTAAAAATGACAACTAAAGGGAGAAATAAACTAGGATTGGAGATTTTACACTCTTTTCTCGGCAAGTGAAAGATAAATCTAACAAAAATATCAGTTAGAGACTAGGTGATGTAAGCAATCCTATAAACCATCATAACCTAATTGATACAGAACATTACAACTAACAAATACCAAAGACACATTTATTTCACATGCACATGGCGTATCATCAAGATTGATCACATGCTGAGCCATACAGCAATTATCATTTAAAAGGATTAACTATACAGTATGTTTTTGACCATGAAGGAATTAAAATAGAAATCAATAACAACTAATATATCTAGAAACTTCCCAAATATTTTGAAGTTTGTTTAGACTTTTAAGTAATCCATACATCAGAAAAAGATATCATACAGGAAATTTAAAAGATACTTAAACATTTGAATGATAATGAAAATAGAGGAAATCAAATTTTTTCAGGATAGAGCTAGAGGACTGCTTGCACGGAAATATTTTGCTTTAAATTTTTATATTTATATATTTATATATATTATAGAAGAAAGAATGTGAAAGAAGAAGAAAAAATATAAAAAAATTTTGTATTTATACAAAAATATAAATATATTTTATATATTTATATATATTACAGAAGAAAGACTTAAAACCTATAGTTTCAGCCTTTTCATAAAGAAGGTAGGAAGTAACCCAAAAGCAAGCAGCAGGAAGACAAAATTTTAAATAAAGACCAAAAATATCAATGAAAGAGAAAATAGTCAAAAATAAAGAAAATTAGTAAACACAAAATTTGGTTCTTTGAAATACTCAATAAAAACAAATGCAGTTTACTGTAGGTAAACTAAACCTCAACGGATTTTATTTAAGAAAATATATTTCTGGGGCACCTGGGTGGCTCAGTCCCTTAAGCAGCCACTCTTGGTTTCAGCTCAGGTCATGATCTCAGACTCCTGGGATCATGCCAGCACCCCCTCTGGGCTCTGTCCTCCGAGCTCAGCAGGGAGTATACTTCAGGATTCTCTCTCTCTCTCTGCCCCCACACCCCCAACTCACACACACTCTCTTTCAAATAAATAAATAAATCTTAAAAAAAAATGGGAATGTATTTCTGTGAACACAGATTTTTTTTTTACCAGTAACTGAGATAATCATGTATAGATACATGATTATTGGGTCTAATGTTCCAATTGCTTGGAGTTACTCTTTTTTTTTTTAAAGATTTTATTTTTTATTTGAGAGACAGTGAGCAAGAGAGAATGTAAGCACAAGCCGGGGGGGGAGGTGCGGAGGGAGAAACAGACTCTCCACTAGTAGGAAGCCCAGTGTGGGGCTTGAACATAGGACTCTGAGATTATGACCTAAGCCAAAGGCAGAGGCTTAGCTAACCCAGGCACTCCCCCCCATTCCCCTCCCCCTTTTTAAAGATTCTGCTTGGAGTTAAGGCTCATGCATAATTACTCACCTTCCTGAATGTCTTATAGATACCAAAGTAAATATATTGATTGAAAAATGTTCTTAGCTTCCACAAAGTAGTGTCTAAAAAGAAAATGAAGAGAAGGCAAATAAAGCCTGTGATACTCATTATAATCATGTACTTTCCAATCATTTTCTCTTCCAAGGAATAAATGTTCTTTGCAGTACCTGAGAATGGCAGAGAGAGAGAGAGAGAGATTGAAAGAGAGAGATCTTAACACAGAGCACTGACACCATAAACAAGGACTAAAAAACAATAAAGAAGAAATAAAAGATGGAATGAAGTATTAGGCTAAATTGGGAAGAGTAAACTATTTGGAGTGTGAAAAGTGATTATCTTGCTAGTCAAAAATCTTTTTGACAATGAATTCTGAAGGTTAATTTCATGAATATAATATATAGTAATCAAGTAAGCATATGAATATTTATATTTACTGATACGCCCATTATATTAGATGCCATGAAAAATATGCCCCAAATCCTTTCAGAAGTGTGAAATCTTAAATTAATAATTAGAAGAAAGTATTAAAATGTAAATACTCTTACAAAAGATAACACTTTGCTTTAAAAAGGTAAAAATGACCATTAGTGATATTTATAGCTTTGAGAAGAAAGTTGAATAAAAAGCAAAGAATTTCTGTTATAAGAAAATTACATACTCTCCCTCATTAAAAAAAAGTTTTCTTTTAGAATGGTTTTAGATTTACAGATAAATTAAAAAGACAGTATGGAGAATTCCATATACTCTGCACATGCTTTCCCTAATTATTAACAACATACATTAGTATGGTAGATGTTATAATAATGAATAAGTACGGTACATGTTACAATAATGAATAAATATTATCATTAACAAATATCAAATATTACCCATAACTGAAGTCCCTGATTTAATCATGTTTCCTTTTTTTCTCCCCAAATATCTTTATTTTAATTTTTCAGTGTTATAAGATTTTTTTAAGATTTTATTTATTTACTTGACAGAACAACAAATTTGTTGCCTATTATTGTTCACAGTATTTTTATCATTCTTTTTATTTATGTAAGATTGGTAGTAGTATTATTTCTTTAAAAAAAAGATTTTTTATATTTATTTGATAGAGAGAGAGAGAGAGAGATCACAAGTAGGCAGAGAGGCAGGCAGAGAGAGAGGGGGAAGCAGGCTCCCCACCGAGAGCCCGATGGGGGCTCGATCCCAGGACCCTGAGATCATGACCCAAGCCGAAGGCAGAGGCTCCAACACACTGAGCCACCCAGGCACCCCTAAAAAATTATTTTCTTGTGTGTGTTCTCTTTATTTTTGTCTTCTTGCCATATTAGCTTTGTATGTCATCCTTGCGCAGGGGCCATGCTAATCTTCTCTGTATCGTTCCAATTTTAGTATATGTGCTGCCGAAGCGAGCACCATATTAGCTTTGTATGAATGTTAGCTATCTCTGCTGTGAATTGTGAATTTTCATGAACCATTGAAAACAATAATTTTATGGAGTGGTGATGGTAAGTTTGGGTTGATTAGTTGGTTGCTTAGTTTATAAAAGGATTTCTGTTAGCAGAGTAAAATATAATTTCTTTAATAAATGTCCTTCTGGGATCCTGAGTGGCTCAATTGGTTAAGCATCTGCCTTTGGCTCAGGTCATGATCCCAGAGTCTGGCATTCTCCCTCTGCCTGCTGCTTGCCCCAAACCCTAGCCCCCTCTCCCCAACTTGTGCACTCTCTCTCACACAAATAAATAAATAAAATCTTAAAAAAAAAATGTCCTTCTGTTGGTGGTAGTGATGATATGGTGGTAATGTCGATACAGTTTTCTGATTCTCTGATAACCTTTTGTTTCTGTAGTACAATGAATGAATAATATTCATTATTGCCATATTTTCCTTCTTTTTACACATCATTAAGCTTCCAAGGGATTATTCTGTCTTTTAAGTTGTTCTTCTGGGAAGTGGTGCCTTCCCAAGACGAGAATTTTACAAAAGTAAGGATAGATCAAATTCACAGATGCAAGAATCTAGAGAATCTAAGAAAAATACAAACTTTCCAAACCCCACTGAGATCCATCCTAATCATGAAAAGAAGACAGATTGACAATAAATGATTTAAGAAGCCACCTTGTGATGCTAGAAAATTAATTCTCCAAAATGGAAATATGTAATAAAATAATAATGTAAACTAATAATTTAAAAAACAAACACGTAATAGGAAGAACCAATAAATGTGAAAGCTTGTTTTTTGAAAACACTAATTGATAAGCTTTGGTAAGATTTATTAAGAAAAAGTATAAAAAATTCAGAATATCAGAAATGAAAATGATAAGTTCAATGGAGTTTGTAGATGTTAAACATACTAGAAGATATTGTAAACAAATTTATGCCAATGATTTTGAAAATTTAGGTAGAATGAAACAATTATACAAGAACTCTATTAATTCTCTCCTTAAATAATTCTATCTCTATTAAGAAAACAGGGTCAATAATCTCCATGCACAATTATTCAGTTTATTATTTAATTTTTAATACAAAGTCAGCTTATGTAATTTGACAGAATATGTAATTCAGTAAAACAAAGAAGAAAAATCATTTGCCCATCTCAACAGAAGCTCAAGTAAAACTGAACAGTTATTAATGATTTAAAAAAAAGTTTACTAAACACAGAAGAGGGGGGAAAAACTTCTTTCATCAGGAAGCTAGGATCCCTATGAATCTCAATTCAGGCTCAAAAAAGCTGTGTGAAATAGAGCACATAGTTTCAGTGAAGATGTTCTCTCTGAAATTGGAATGAAACTAGATGTTTGCTATTACCACTTTGGTTAAATTCAAACTATACGTCCTGAACAAAGTAAAAAAGGAGTGTCCTTATTAGCAGGTGTTTTGAATGTACTTTGAATGTACCCATTGAAAATAAAAAATAATCTACTCATAAATTATTAAATAAAATAATTTAGCAAGTTCAATATACAAAAATGAGCTCTTTGAATTTTATTTCTATCAGCAAGAAACAATAAAAAAAATAACACTTCAAAAAGTGATACTATTTATAATAGCATCAAAAGATATGTAGGAAAAAAGCTAACAACATAGAATTGCAAAATAAATGTCAAGAATAGCCAAGTTCCAATTTCAAAACTTACTACGAAGCTAAATCAAGATGGGGGTGATACTAAAACAAGGACAGAGAAAGATTAATGAAATTTAATTGAGAGTTCAGAAATAAACCCATATTTCTGAGGTCAACGGGTTTCGATAAGAGTGCCAAGTTAATTAAATGAGGGAAATTAATAGTCTTTTAAACAAATGGTGCTGGAACAACTGGATAGCCATATGCAGAAGAATCAAGCTGGAACCCTGTCTCACAACATATACAGAAATCAACTACAAAAGGATCAACAATCCAAATATAACAGCTAAAACTATAAACCTCTTATACTGGGTAAGTCTCTGTGACCTCTGATTAAGCAATAATCGCTTTGACACATAAAGTGTACAAACAACCAAAGAAACAAGGGATAAACTGGACTTCATAAAAGTGAAACACTACTGTGTATCAAAGGACAGTAGTAAGAAAGTGAAAAGATGGCTCTCAGAATGGGAGAAAATATTTACAAGCCATATACCAAAGAAGGGTCTACTTTCCAGAACTCAAAAAGACAAATAACCTCATTTCAAGTGAGCAAAGAACTTGAATAGACATTTCTATAAAGAAAATACACAAATGGATAGCAGGTACAGGAAAAGTTGCTCAACATCAATGGTAACATTAGAGAGATGCAAATCGAAATAATAATGTGATATAACTTCATACCTACTAGAAAGACTATATAATTAAAAAAATGGAAAATAACAATTGTTGGAGAGTATATAGAGAAACTGGAACACTTCTACATTGTACAAAATATTCCCTGCTTCTATGGAGACTCAATAATACCTAATTTTCCATGTCACTATATTTTACCTGAAATATTTCTCTTCCATTTTTTTTTCTTCCTCAATTCATCCCCTAAAATTTATTGTCATACGATTTACAGTTCTGAACACTGAGCTTCCCTCTGAAGTCATTGACTTCAGTTCTAGGTAAAATCTGATTTACTAAGTATTGCTTCTCACTCTGCCCACTCTCACCAAAGTAAGGTATTTTCGAAATTACTTACTAAATGATACAGTGCCACCATGAAGATTTCTAAAGTAAAAATAAACGTTTACCCTTTTCAACAAATCTGCAGACTCTTTGCCTTTCTCTTACTTTTCTTTCTGGCTTTTTTCTTTACTGTACAGCTCTTTATCACCCAAATCACCACATCCTGACCTTTACCTATTTATCTAAAAAACACCCCAAAAAACAAAAAACAGTGGAATTCCTCTACACGCAGATACTATATTAAACACTGGAGAATGGATTTCATTCATTCCTTCAAATAAGTTGTGGGCAGGTAAGTGTGGGTGATTATGAATGGTAAAGGTGGTAGAAGATAAGAAAAGTAAATATAATACAAATTCTTCCCCTGGAGGTTCTTTTCCAAAGATGAAATGCTTTATGCAATGAGGGAACATAAACCATGAATCCCACTTCTGGACCATAAAAGCTGTGTGGCATAGGGCACAGAGTCATCTTCCTCGAAATGAGTATAAAAACTGAGAACCTGAGGTTGTGACAATTTAAAATAATGTATGTAGTTACTCGGTGGTTGATTATTAGTAGCTCTTATTTTTATATCTGACGGCTACTTTAAACTTACCTTGGCTTTGCTTTTGAGGTTTTATTATATTTAGAAACATTTCCCGCTAGGCCTACAAAATGGCCTATGAATTGAACATGTGTCCTGACTCTCTCCTTTGAAATAAGGTCTGATTCCCCACATACATCATGGGCTATGCCTGAGACTAATTTCTTAGGCTCAGGGACCCCAAGAATACTGTGAAGATTGATTAAGGGAAGCCTCAATAAAGTGGAGTCAGGAGGCCAGCAAGGGGAATTCTCACACCCTACCACTTGTTAATGACAGGAAGAATTGTCAGTTATAGATCCAAAAGAAGAATCTTCAACAGGAAAGAATCATCCATTACAGGCCCCAACAACAACAAAAATACACACTGTATCTCCTATGAGAAACTGACTACTCCTGCAACTCAGCCAACTAGGAAGTCATCCCTCTGAACTCTTGCTTCTCTCTCATGGACTTTTTTTTTTTTTTCAAACAGTCCCTCCCAGCTTCCTCCTTCCTCCTATTAATGCTTCTCTCTAAAATAATGCTTGTGAGACTTGCCTATGGTTTACTGTAACGTGCTTGTTCTGTACTGCAATTCTCTGCCATTTCCCAATTAACCCATTTTTGCTGGAAAAATTACTGGCAATTTTATGTTTAAGGTTAATAATACTTACTTTCCTTACTACAATTAAGGTAGATAGGAGGCTTATTTCCAGAGCACAATTTCTTTATCTGGTGGAAAGTAAAATAGTCACTGATACACTTCGCAAGGTTGTAATTGGGAAAGAGCAGTAATGAATTAAGTATGAAGGCTCTGGCGCTTTTTGACATCTTATGTTGAACTTCTAAAAAAGATGATAAGATTAGATTTCATTATAGGAAATGAACTTTCTCCAGGACAACAAATCCACCAAGGATGGTCAAACCAAGCTCAGGGAATTAAAAAACCCAGATTATTATATTTGAAGAACACTAATTACTTCCCAATAAGTTTGTTCCAATTGACATCCAGTGACACATTTAGTGCTGATATTGCAGAGTTCTGAAAAGTCGCTTTGATGAAGTGGGTGTCCATGTGATAAGACTTCCTGGCACCTGATATGAATAGGAAACCACTGCTATTTTTTATACTTCTAATCCTAATCGATCAAGTAATGGAATAAAGTGGAGGTTGGAGATATAGCCTATAATTCCACAGTAGGGAACAATTAGGGAAATTATGACATGTTTGAGAGTAGAAAAATCTTCACGGGGATCAGCTGATAGATAATTACTGTCTCTCTCAATAATGTATTTAATATAAACAATTATCAGAGATTAAATTCCTGGTGATATGAACATGCTTAATTTATGAATTGACATTATGGAATTCTGATTATGAATTCAGTTTTTTACAAAGAAGATAAAAGTCTAGTCTAAATAGAAATTTCATATAAGACACTTTGGGCAAAGAAAGATGGCCAAGAACTGAAAGTTAACTGTCTAAGCCATGGTGAGTCTGTCCAGTGTATATTTTAAACTGATAAAGAGACAAGTAATTGATCCAGATTGAAAAATCCAGGATATCGGCCAATTAAACAGATGCCAAAAATGGCATAATATATACCTGCACAATTTTTTTATTCATAAAAAAATAGTGCACTCTATAGCTGCACCAATACACACAACTGGCTACTGAGCACTTGAAATGTGCCTAGTGTGGCTGTGGAACTAAATTTTTATTGTATTTAAATTTCACAAAAAATAGAAAATATAACATATATACCTAAAATGTGGAGAGGAGAGGAAAAAACAATGGGTTCAAACTTAAATGACCATCACCTTAAGATTATAGATCTTATAGATTGCTACACGCAGGACATGTTGTATACAAACCTAATGGGAACCACAAGTTGAAAACCACAAATAAATTTGTAAAGAATGAAGAAAAAGAATTCTAAATATGTCACTAAAGAAAATCAATAAAACATGAAAGACAAGAAAATATCAGAGAAAAATTTCAGGAACGACAAAGCAAGTAATAAAATGGTAATAAATATATATCTTTCAGTAATTACTTTCAATGTAAATGGGCTACATGCTCTAATCAAAAGACATAGGGTGATGGAATGGATAAAAAACAATACCCATTTATATGGTGATATTTCTATCTATTGAGTCCTTAATATAAATTATTATTAAATCTTAACATTTTTCAATATTCTTTTTGGATCTTTTCCAAATTTACTTGTTCTCTCTCTGTCTATATATATATTATGCATATATATAACATACATGTACATATGTAGCATATGCAAATATGTATATATGTTCTATTATTATATATATTCCATAATATATATTATATATATACTATATCCCTGAGGCACTCTTTTACAATTTATTAAACATACATATTTATGCATATTAAATGTACATCACACATATTAATAATTTAAACATATATATTTATGTTGTATGCATATATAACATATATAGATAATGTTCTTTTGTTATATGTTCTATTATTTATAGTCTCTTATTTGCTCATATTCCTAAGACTCTGTTATAATTTAAATATTTTAGGCATACATATTTCATACCATTCTAAAAATCCCCAAATCTTAATTCTGCAGGTCTGCCTCTGATTCTACAATTTGTGGTTTCTACTAAAACTTGCTCTTCAGACCTTGTTTTTTTCCTCCTTTTCTTTCTTTGTTCTTTTATTTGATCTCAAGCTCTCTAGCAAATTTAACTATGGGAATGCTTTGAAGGCAAGGAATTATGTATCCCTTTGCCACTCACCTGAGAGCACAACCTACTGAGATTATTTAAAATAAATTATCAGGTTATGTTTTTCAGCTTACATACGTTCTCTTACACAAGCCAGTAAGAGTGGTTGCATGTGTTTATAAATTCCAAAGGGAAATTCAACCTTTACAAATTTCCTTTCTGTGTCTTATTGTCTTGTTAGTTTTGTTCATCCTTATAATGAGGACATAGCCCTTTGAACTTCTAATTTTAAACAGAAGACATTAAATCTTTGTTATACCTTTACGCTCTTTATTCTGACCTCTGAGTTCCTCACAACTTATGAAATGGAAAATTAAGGTCAACAGATGCTGTCAATAACCTCAAGTCAAAGCTACCTTTGATGCTTGCTTACCTTCAGAAAGGACACTTGTTTTCATTTTATTATTGGCCTCTGCCAATTCCATACTTTCTTCTCAGTTCATTTTTTTTTTTTTTTTTTGGCACGGTACCATAGTATTTGGTCTGCTGCTCAAAAGTGGGAGTCTCCTTTGATTTTCTAATTGCCAAATCTATTGGCTTCCTTTTTGTTCTCATCCTACTCTGCATTAGTCTTTGCAACATAGTCCTCCTAAAAAAGTCTTTCAAAAACTTTCTAAAACAGTAATTTATTCCTAGTCTTACTCTGAAACAACTATTTCTCTTTAGTCCCTTAAATGATCATTTGCTTTTAGATTAGGGCTCACAGACTCAAATGCTTCCAGGTGAGTCTTCCTCACATCCTAACAGACGCTGTTGTGTACTCTTTTGACAAGTGTGCAAAAATATACAAACATTTGCTTTTCATAATTTGGGTATTCTTTTGTGAGAATGAGTGCCAAGGCCTATCTGTTAACAAGGTTTTTCATCAGCTATGCATAAACTTAAGTCTTATGCATGCGAAATATTCATTCTCAAAGGAAATTACAAGCAATTCTTTTGTGACCCGTGAAGGGCCAAGGGAACAAGACAGGAGCCAGTGTTTGTGGAGCAACAACAGAGTGAGGATGTGAGAAAGGGCTGAGGCCAAATGAAAGGCACATTAGAGGGTGAATCGACGACTCCATTTACGACAATGTGATGATCTTCCCAAATCTAAAACCAAAGAAGGAAAACGAGGAAATACAAATTCAAGAATACTGTAGCAATCAGTCCTGGAAAGGGAGTCGAAAACGGGATTAAATAATTATATGGAGGTCAGATGCATATAGAGATTTTCTTCCTGGAAAATCTTGTTAGGGTGCTCACAAACTTGTGCCTTTTCATTGAATTAGGGAAGAAAAGTCACACTGTAAAACCTTTTTTTCCATAAAACAAAACTGTCAGCCTCTCCCAAGAACTCAAGATTCCCCTCCACACTTCCCTCTCTTTATCTCACTACAACCTGCCATAACATCAAGGGGGGAACACCTTTAAAGATAACAATGGCCTCATATAATTGAGATAGAATTTATTCTTTCTGAGGCCAGGCCTTATAAAACGAAAGCTGGTTTTTTTTTTTTTTTCTTCTCTCACTCTCACTGGAAATGAGTCTCAGGACAAATGTTCCTAAAATTTCCCATATCTGTTGCAAAACAGATTCCTTAAGTCATATGATGGAATTATTGGAGGTGGTGATAGAGTGGAGAAACCTTGTCAAAAGACTTGAAGGTCACGTCCAGCCCTGTCAGCTCGGTATGAGGATACCAGCTCTAACACAGCACCCAGAATATCATAGGCACTCAGAAATAATTTTATGGACTTACATCAAGTACAGGATTTTCCCAAAACCTAGAACTTAATTGTCTACTAATGTCCTTAGTCTATTCCTACTTATTTATTTACTGCTGCCTTCTGTGTAAAGAGAAACTTTGTGAAGCCCTTACCCTTACCGAATTGAAGTGTAGCATCTATGAGGAGACTGAAAATGCCTGAAAGGTAGTTGAATAGGACAAGTTTGATGTAGGCAGAAGTACTTCTAGTAAACAAGAAGCTCAGCAGGTACATGAGGGGAATGGCAGACCAGCCGTATAGCATGAAGATCAGGATTGTGTCCAGAAAATGGTAATCTGAGATGTAAATGTCCCACTGGCAGAATTTGAATGCTCCCTGAAACACAGAGCACATAGAGATAATGGCAAGGTGAGGGGCAAGTCAAAAATCATGCAAGCCAGAATGTTTAGAGAGGAGATAGAAAGTTTTATCGCTATTTAGCATGGAAGTATTCATTAATTAAATCAATTAACCTCTAAAAAATACTTCAAACTAGGAGCCTGAAGTAAGATACTTCTTCCTCTACTTCACCAGAGGATAGTCTAATGAGCAGAACCACTATAATTCCCTTTATTTTTGTTCTACCCGGAATGATTTTTTAATTAACAAAGTCAGTATACTTTCCCCCAGTAAGGCTAACTCTCACCTTTCCCAGAAAGATGATTATTCTAGAGAGCCTATTTTGCTAAAGATTTTTATCTCTGGTTATACCTTACCTATCACATTTTTGAACCAAGTCTCCTACTCTATACCCTATTCCCTGCTCCCGTTACATCTACCCAAGAAACTCTGGGGCTTAATTATTGATAGATACATATTTACTGCTATTTTATTATTTGTTCTGTTGTTTTTGGAGATTTTCTCTGGTCCTTTCTTGCCTTTGTCATTTTTGGTCTTTTCTTTCCACTCAAAGAATTCTTGCAGAGCTGGTTTACTGGTCACAAGCTTCTTTAGTTTTTGCTTGTCTGGGAAACTTTCTTTCTATTCTGAATAATAGTCTTGCTGGACAGACTATTCTTGGCTGCAAATTTCTCCCATTTAGGATGTTGAATTCATCATGCCATTTCCTTCTGGCTTGCCATGATTTTGATCTGCTAGCCTTATGGGTTTTCCCTTGTGTGTTAAAGACTTCTTTTGTCTTGCATTTTTAAGATTTTTTTCTTATCACTTTATTTTGCAAATTTAATTACAAAACTTCTTATTGGTCTGCTTTTGTTGATCTTGATGGGAGTTCTCTGTGCCTCCTGGATTTAGATATCTGTTTCCTTCCCCAGGTAAGTGATATTTTCGGCTATTATTTCCTCACATAAATTTTCTGTCCCCTTTTCTCTCTTTTCTTCTGGGACTCTTAAAACAGATATTATAATGTTTAATGGAGTCACTGAGCTACCTAAGTCTATTTTCATGTTCCATAATTCTTTTCTTCTCTCTGTTGTACAGCTTCATTAT
Organism: Nasua narica; assembly: GCA_028533885.1. Classification (NCBI taxonomy): domain Eukaryota; kingdom Metazoa; phylum Chordata; class Mammalia; order Carnivora; family Procyonidae; genus Nasua; species Nasua narica. Next base: position 14,166,438 of record CM052805.1, on the reverse strand, counting down.
TTTCCATTATTTTGTCTTCTATATCACTAATTCATTCCTCTGCTTCTCCTAGCCTACGGTTCATTACAACAAACCTGTTTCTAATCTCAGTTATTGCATTCTTCATTTCTGATTGATTCTTTTTTTAACTCTTTTATTTCTCTGGTAAGGGTCTCTCTGTTATCTTCCATTCTTTTCACAAACCCAATGAGTATCCTTATGACAGTGCTTTATTTTTTTTAAGGTATTAGTAATCGCTTTAAATTTTTAAAAACTTAGTTTATTTTTTTAGTGGTCATTATTTATTTAAAGCACAAACTCTTTGTCTTGCTATTTAACTTTTAAAAGATTTTCACACAGGGGCACCTGGGTGGCTCAGTTGGTTAAGCATCTGCCTTCAGCTCAGGTCATAATCCTGAGGTCCTGGGATTGAGCTCCACATTGGGCTCCCTGCTCAGCAGGGAGCCTGCTTCTCCCTCTCCCTCTGCCTCTCCCCCTGCTTGTGCTCTCTTTCAATCTCTCAAAAAAAATATTTTAATAAGAAAATAAAAATAAAGACTTCAGACATATAGATTCTTTATTTAATGGATAGGTGCACATTCACAATATATATTACAATATTTCAGTTACACAGATAAGTCATTTAATAACATGCAATCGTAGCATGGGTCTACATTTTTAAAATTTATTTATTTATTTTAATTTAAATTCAATTAATATACAATGTATTATTTGTTTCAGGGGTACAGGTCTGTGATTCATCAGTCTTATATAATACTAAGTGCTCATTACAATACATACCCTTCCCAATGTCTATCACCCAGTTACCCCATCCCCCTACCCTCTCCCATCCAGCAACCCTCAGTTTGTTTCCTGAGATTAAGAGTTTCTTATGGTTCATCTTCCTTTCTGTTTTTGTCTTATTTAATTTTTTTCCTCTCTTCCTCTATGGTCCTCTGTTTTGTTTCTTAAATTCTACATATCGATGACATCATATGATAATTGTCTCTCTCTGACTTATTTTGCTTAGCATAATACCCTCTAGTTCCATCCACATTGTTGCAAATGGCAAGATTTATTTTTTTGATGACTGCATAATATTCCATCATATATATCTCTCTCTCAAATCTTCTTCTTCTTTTTTTTTTAAAGATTATTTATTTATTTATTTAACAGAGAGAGAGAGAGAACACAAGCAGGCAGAGAGGCAGGCAGAGGTGGAGAGAGGAGCAGGCTCCCTGCCGAGCAAAGAGCCCGATGTGGGACTCTGGGATCATGACCTGAGCCGAAGGCAGCTGCTTAACCAACTGAGCCACCCAGGCATCCCTCTCTCACATCTTCTTTACCCCTTCATCTATCGATGGACATCTGGGATCTTTCTATAGTTTGGCTATTGTGGACAATGCTGCTATGAACATTAGGGTGCAAGTGCCCCTTGGATCACTACACTTGTATCTTTGGGGTAAACCCAGCACTGCATTTACTGGGTTGTAGGGTAGCTCTACTTTCAACTTTTGAGGAACCTCCATACTGTTTTCCAGAGTGGCTGTACCAGCTTGCATTCCCACTAATAATGTAGGTTTCCCTTTCTCTACATCCTTGCCAACATCCTTTGTTTCCTGACTTGTTAATTTTAGCTATTCTGACTGGTGTGAGATGGTATCTTAGTGTGGTTTTGATTTGTATTTCCCTGATGCTGGGTGATACTGAGCACTTTTTCATGTGTCTGTTGGCCATTTGGATGTCTTTTTTGCAGAAATGTCTGTTCATGTCTTCTGCCCATTTCCTGATAGGATTATTTTTTGGGTGTTGAGTTTGATATGTTCTTTATAGATTTTGGATATTAACCCTTTGTCTGATATGTCTTTGGCAAATATCTTCTCCCATTCTGTCAGCTGTCTTGGTTTTTTCGACTGTTTCCTTTGCTGTGCAAAAGCCTTTATCTTGATGAAGATACAATAGTTCATTTTTGCCTTTTATCCCTTACCTTTGGAGACATGTCTAGCAAGAAGTTGCTGTGGCCGAGGTCACAGAGGTTGCTGTGTGTGTTCTCCTCTAGGATTTTGATGGATTCCTGTCTCACACTGAGGTCTTTCATCCATTTTGAGTCTATTTTTGTGTATGGTGTAAGGAAATGGTCCAGTTTAATTCTTCTTCATGTGGCTGTCCAGTTTTCCCAACACCATTTATTGAAGATACTGTCTTATTTCCATTAGACATTCTTTCCTGCTTTGTCGAAGATCAGTTGACCACACAGTTGAGGGTCTGCTTATTAAATGAGACCTGATACGACTTCCACTAGAACTGAAGCACAACAGAACTCTGTTGGGGATATGTACCATGGTCAGGGATTTCTGCTTGTCTTTTGGGGGAAGGGTCCACTGCACTGGAACTGAGACATGCTTGACTGAGAAGGGCAGTCCCACCACAGCACTGGGAGCAAATTAGGCAGCCTGTGTAGGTGCTGCACTGCTTCCTGAAGGTGGTTGTGTATTTATGATGGGGGGGAGGTGAAAGAGTACCAGCCAGCTCCTTTGTCTCCCAGAGAAATATTTCTGTGAATGTTGCCTCTCAGGGAAGCCCTCTGAGAAGAGCAAATAGTCTCCCCAATCTCCCCATGTGTCCTACGTGTTTTTCAGATCATAGTTTCTATGTGCCAGGAGCAGTATAGTGCCTTCACAGCTCTATCTTAGCCAAACCTGCTGACCTTTAAAACTCCAGGCTTTAAGCCCTGATGGTTGCAAGAACTCACCTAAATCACACCCTCTCATTTTCCCAGCAATGGCTTAGGGAAAATATTCGCTTTGTGCATTCCCTTATGGTCTACTCTCTCTCTCACTCTTTCTGTGACCACAACTCCCTCCCTTCCACAGCATCAGTGTTCTATTTCTCCCCTAAACCAGTCTCCACACTTCCAACATTCCATGATGTGGCTTCTTCTCTCCCTTTAGTTGTGGAGTTTGTTGTCCCAGTCTTCAGGTTGATTTCTGGAGTATTTAGAATTATTTGATAGTTATCTAGTTGTGTTCTTGGGAGGAGATGAGCCTAGCATCCTCCTACCCTGCCGCTATCTTCTTTTAGTGTTGGTTTTTCTAAGGTTTCTTTCCTTGGCTTGCAAATGTCCACCTTTTGGCTATGTCTTCACATGGTCTTTACTATGTGCATGCACAATCCTTGTGTCTTTTTGTATGTTCAACTATCCTCTTCTTAAAAAGCATACCAGTCAGAATGGATTAGGGCCTACTCTAGCTACTTCATTTTAACTTAATCACCTCTTTGAAGCCCTATTTCCAAATACAGTTACATAAGTAGAAAATAGGAATTTTCTGGGGGTACAGAAAGAAAATGAACCCTCAACAAACTGTATCTAACACTTACAAGTAGTAAGCAGCAGGTAATGAAGAAGATGATGTAATCCCACAGTAGAGCAGAAAGCCAGTACACAGGGACATAAACCCCACTCAAAAGTTGGATGTGTTTTGCTTTAGTGACTCGTTCAGTCACCGTCAGGAGAGAAAAGCTACTGACTAAAAGAGCCATGCCAAAATGTATATATAAGGCCACCTGGAATCCATCTGACAATCTACAGAAGAAGGAACAAAAGTAGATACATCAGGAAATCAATACAGCAGAAAACATAAATTTCTACCAATAGCTATTTTTAATCATGTAAATATAATTAGGTATAATAGGAGAGATGCATTTAAAATAACAAATTTTAGGGGTACCTGGGTGACTCAGTTGATTAAGCATTTGCCTTCGGCTCAGGTCATGATCCTGGGGTCTTGGGATCTAGCCCTGAGGTGGGGAGTCTGCTTCTCCCTCATCTCTGACCCTCCCCCTTGCTCCTGCTCTTTCTCTCTCTCATTCTCTCAAATAAATAAATCTTTAAGAAATAACAAATTTTAATAAAAAGAGTAACTTACGTTCTGCTTTGTTTCTTATGCTTAAAGCGTGGCTGAGGCTTATTGAAGACTGTTATGGAAGCATTAGAGCCAGCAATTGTCATGAGAAGAATGTTGTCTAATATCGCCAGGGTCAGAGATGGTGAATGATATGCTTGATTGTTGAAAAGACCAGTAAGAATTATTTTATTTGTCTTCACTTCAATGGAAAATGCAACAATGCATAAGTGAATACAATCTTCATTTTCCATTAAGTATTTCAGTAGGTCACCTAGGATGAGGAAATAACGTTGGTCAGGTTATCCACAAAGAAATCATCTACAATGTATTTTGGGAAAAGGAACAAATTTTTTTACTTGGTTCTCATCCCCTTCAGGTTTCTTATAATAATTATTTCAAACATTTGTCATTCTCTTCAAGCATTTTTTTTTAAAGATTTTATTTATTTATTTATTAGGAAAGAGAGAGAGTGAGAGAGAGAAGGTCAGAGTGAGAAGCGGACTCCCCATGGAGCTGGGAGCCCCATGTGGGACTCGATCCCGGGACTCCGGGATCATGACCTGAGCCGAAGGCAGTCGCTCAACCAACTGCGCCACCCAGGGGCCCTCTCTTCAAGCATTTTATCATTAAATTCCAAGCTCTCTCACTTCATAGCCTACGACTTAGATTCCTACTTCACTGAGAAAACACAGGCAACATGGTATAGATTTTCTTAGCTTATCTATCTTTTGTTTTTAAAGATTTTGTTTATGAGAGAGAGAGAGATTGAGATAGAGAGAGGGCATGAATGGGGAGGAGAGGGAGAAGCAAGTTCCCTGCCCAGGACCCTGGGATCATGAACTGAGCCAAAGGCAGATGCTTAACTGACTGAACCACCCAGGTACCCCTAATCTATCTTAAAGAGATTCATAAGTATTTCTACTTATAGATTTTATTGCTTAAAGCAGAAAACAAAACCGTGAAAATAAAAAAAGCTGGATTAAATAAATAAGAAATCATCTCTTTCAAAGTATTAGATGTCTAAAAAAGCAATCAGCACTTGGAGGATAAGCCCCTAGAAGGGCGGAAATGCACTGAATTGAGCCAAACATTCCAAGCCCCCTTTTCCTTTAAGGCATTTTAGATTTATAAGCGATGGAATGCACTGGTAAATCCTCAATGTTTCAGTGGGGCTCCCGAAGGGCTATATCCTAAGAGTAAGAGTAAGATATAGGTCAGTTCTTTTTTTTTTTTTTTAAGATTTTATTTATTTATTTGACAGAGAAAGAGAGAGAGAGAGGGAGAGAGAGAGAGATATCACAAGGAGGCAGAAAGGCAGGCAGAGAGAGAGATAGTGGGAAGCGGGACTTGATCCCAGGACCCTGGGATCATGACCTGAGCCAAAGTCAGAGGCTTTAACCCACTGAGCCACCCAGGCACCTCTAGGTCAGTTCTTATAAAAATTTCAACCCAGTTTCAAAGCACTTAAATCCCTGATTGGATTTAGATCTTCCCTTAATCTCAGTGCCTTTTATGAGTTAAATTAAACCTCCTCTGGAGAAGGTAATCTCAAGTAGAGTCTATATAATTTTCATACACAGTATCTGGCATTCAATTAAAAAATTATTATGTGTACCAAAAAATAGAACCAAGAGAAAGCACAGATATTAGAAATAGATTTACAGATAAACTAGATATAAGAGACAGAATAGGGCGCCTGGGTGGCTCAGTTGGTTAAACGACTGCCTTCGGCTTGGGTCATGATCCCGGAGTCCCAGGATCGAGTCCCATATCGGGCTCCCAGCTCCATGGGGAGTCCACTTCTCCCTCTGACCTCCTCCCCTCTCATGCTTTCTCTCTCTCTCTCTCTCAAATAAATAAATAAAATAAAAAAAAAAAGAGAGACAGAATACTTGCCAGAGAACTGGAGTCCATAGAAAATATCAAATGATGTAAGAATTGAAAAAAAATAAACATCAGTTATGATTAAGAAATAGCAGGTTGAACACAAATGAAGACTAGACAGGAAACTGAAAGACAGGTTGATTAGAAAATACTCAGCTAGTGAGATACCACTTCACGCCAGTCAGAATGGGTAAAATTAACAGGTCAGGAAAAGACAGGTGTTGGCGAGGATACGGAGAAATAGGAACCCTCCTACACTGTTGGTGGGAATGCAAGCTGGTGCAGCCACTCTGGAAAACAGTATGGATGTTCCTCAAATAGTTGAAAATAGAGAGCTACCCTATGACCCACAACTGCACTACAAGGTATTTACCCTAAAGATACAAATGTTGTGATCCGACGGAGTATGTGCACCCCAATGTTTATAACAGCAATGTCCACAATAGCCAAACTATGGTAAGAGCCCAGATGTCCATCAACAGATGAATGGATAAAGATATGGTATGTGTATGTGTATACACACACACACACACACACACACACACACACACACTGAAATATTATGCAGATGCAGCCGTCATCACCCCCCCAAAATCTGGCCATTTGCAATGATGTGGATGGAACTAGAGGGTATTATCCAAAGTGAAATAAGTTCAATTAGAGAAAAACAATTATTATATGATCTCACTGATATGAGAAATTTGAGAAATAAGACAGAGGATCATAGGGGAAGGGAGGAAAAAATGGAACAAGATGAAACCAGAGTGGGAGACAAACCATCAGAGACTCTTAATCTCAGGAAACAAACTGAGGGTTGATGGAGGGGAGGGGTTTGGAAGGGATGGGGTGGTTGGGTTAAATTCAAGTCTCTGTATTTACCATATGTCTGATTTGGTACAAATTCCTGTGCTTCCTTAAATGTCAGTGCTCCTCGTTTAACTGATATCAGTAATAAAAATAGCTACTAAGTTGGGGTGATTGCTCAGATTAAATGATATACAGATTAGCTGGGTTCTTGCCAAAAATAAGTGCTCAGTAAATGTAAGTTTTTATTATTACTATCTTAAAAATAAATGGATTCAGAGGAGCTATCACATTAAGTCTTTATATATGCAGTTTATATATATGCAGTTGACCTTCTTTGCAAATCATACAACCAGATCGCCATCTAAGAGTAGCAGTCTTTTTTACCTAAGAAGTCTTACCTTGCACTTCCTTAAGCGTGTGTTTGTGAGACTCTAGCATACTCCTAAGATGTTTTAGGAAAATCAGGGTCAAATTAGAATTCCCAGAAATAGATAAAGGCACAATTGTTCGACCATATTGATCCAAATCCATTTGTCTGGCCTTTTCATCATTATTATGTAAAAACTTATCAGCCTCTGAGAGAAAAGTAAAGGAACCTATAACTGCCAGTATATGTAGCAAAATCAGTTTCCAATTCCGCCAACTGAACATCGCCCTCTTTATGAACAGGGCACAGAACTGCTGGTGATAGAGGGAATACTAAAGAAGGAAGAAAGAAACATAATGTAATATTATTACATTATATCATATTATTATATTATATTAAACATAATAAAACAATGTATGTTAATCAATTAAACATAATATTATAATATTCATGGACCCAAACAGATCATTCATGATGAAATTCATTACGATGAATGAACACTCTGGAATTTTATGGAACAAGACACATAAAATTTACCTAAATAAATACTGAGAATAGAATCTAAGCACAGTATGATACTCCGTAAGAGTATGATCAGTCTTTTCCTTATACGGCGGGGCTCAACAAACTATGACCTGTTTTAGTAAAACAAGTTTTCCTGGAACAGCTATATCCATTCATTTCTGTGTTGTCTAAGGTTGTGTTTGTGCTAAAAGGACAGAATGGAGCGGTTGCAAGAGAGACTATGTGGCCAACCCCACCTTACATATCTATTATTCTCTTACGTAAGTTTGCTGACCTCTGTTGTAAGATATTAAATAATGTTTAAGGCCTGCCTTTCATATCACACACAAAATTGCAACAGGATGATTTTCCCCAGACTCCTAACAGTGGAGAAAGCCAGGCTTCTTTATAGGATGAAGAGCTAATTAGAAGGAGAAGGAAAGAAATGCTGGGCAACTCATAGGGACTTCACATGCTGAGGACTGCACTCATTAGGAAAAGATCCCTTATGTATTATCAATTCCCATTGCAAAAACTTATAATATTGGGCATGTTTAATTACCAAAAATCATGCACTTTCTAGTTCACTCCAGCTTCAGTGAACTACCAAATTTCTGGGTTAGCAATTTGGAAAAAAAAAAAAAAGAATTCTAAGGCATAAAAAAAGAACTGAGGAATAGCAATGGTGAGAGTGACAGTTGAGATTTTTACCTAGACTTCATTGCTTCGGCATTGGGAAATTAATTAGGTTATGGTATCGACTGCTCCCTGTCTGGTAGGGTGCCGTGGTTAAGAACTCCACATTACCTTTGTTCAAACAGTAAACAAAAATGTACCTCCTGTGTCCTAATCAAATAAATATACATCAGGTTTCTTAGCAAAGGTCCTTACCCCAGTATTAAACATAATAGCAGGGATTTCATTCATGGTAGAACAGTTGCTTGACATATTCCTGTTCTGGTTCTTAACCGAGACTTGACTCATCACAGCGGGAGGTGGAATTTGAGTAGCTTGGATATCTATTTGTGAATCTTCCAGATTACTGACTCTACATAAAAAAAAAAAAAAAAAGAACAAATCATTTAATTTCAACTCTACCCTCATAATAGCTTGTTTGGAGAATGTGAGTTACAACATTCAACTCAGAAGGCTCCTGGATTTGCTTACTGACTTGCCGGGGGCATTATATGGAGACAACAGGGTAACTGGTAGAGGAGTGGTTGCCAAACACCAGTCAAAGGACTGCTGGCAGACCATAGTAAGGCTAGGAAAATTAGGGCAAGCTATTGAATGTTTTATTAAGCTGAACTGATTCAAGTTAAAGATGAACATCTAATTCATACTTTGGGAAAACCAAAATATCTGTTCTTTTTAAAAATGATAGTGGTGTTTTTTTTCAGGGTTATTACCATTAAAAAAATCATGTCAGTTCTCTTAAATTTCTAATGTGTGACTCTGAATTTGGTGAGTTTACAAAAGAGACCAAGATGTGGTTCTTCCTCCCCAATGGTTTTTATTTTCCCTATGCATCCTTGCTCACCTAAAAAAGACTTCTTCCATGGTAGTAATAGAAGCACCAAAGCTAGCAATGCCTAACTCATATTGTCTCTTTTCCAAGTCAGTAAATAGAGCTTCAAAGCTAGAATATGAATTAGAAAAAAAAAAAAAAATAAGGGGAAGGAAAAGTGGGAAGGGGGAGGAATAAAAGTTAGTACCAAATCAGAAGATTTTCATATGTATATATTTTTATTCTGAACTTGATTTCCCTTCAGCAGTGGGGACAATGTAGCTCATTCTTTACATCAGTACTTATGCTAGAAACGAGTAAACTGCTCTAGTGCATTGTTTCTCACTCTAATTCTTGAAAACAGCTAATTTTGGTCTTCTAAGAAGACCAAGAAACTCTATATATGTTAATAACTCTAGCTAGTTTACATGAATTAACTTACCACACACATATAAATGCTATAATTCTTATTATTCAGTAAGTTTTTAAAAAGATTATTCGAATTAACAGAAGAAAAAAGCCACTCATAGAGACAATGGAATAGGTGCAGTAGAAATGGGAGACATAGACAGAACCAAGCAATTCAGTAGTCTAGAAAAGCCATGGAAATTGAGCCAGATGCAACATAGAGTCATCAAGACGTTTAAAGAATAGTTTCTCTGGGAAGATTTTACAGTACTTCACATTTATAAGATGATCTCTTCCAAAAACCTCTAGGTTTCAAAACCATCAAATATATTTTAAGTGAGGAGCATGTAAACTATGTATGTACACTCTCAGTGTTGGAGGAACTAAAAATTCCCTCTTGGAAGATGAAAATTTCCTCCATATTCAACTTTAACTTATTTTCCATTTAATTCTATTTAGTTTTGCACATTGTTTCTAAACTTACACCATTAATTATATAGAACAGGCATAATCTACCCACATGACAGCCCTTCACATGTTTTAAGTCCATTTCTTCTGGTGTTTCTTCATTCCCAATGCTTGGCTTTTCAACCAGGATTCACACATTTTCTTTTTTTTCTTTGATTTTAGTTAAGAAATTAATATGTGCATCTTATAAAATTTAGAAATGAACGTACAAAAATTTAAATATCACAATATCATGCCCCATAGATATCTACTGTTAATACACTAATATTTTGGCATATTTATTTATTTTTGTTTCCTTTGGCTTTATACAATATATGACAAAATTAAACTCTATGAGGTTTAAAATGCACAAATATGGCACTAAGTGGAGATAAATATCCATTAACAGCTTAATGAATACATTCTGGTATGATATTATGAAAAAGTAAGATCTAGTAAAGTGTAGATTTCTCCTCAGTTATCTGAAAAATGAGAAGTCCTAAAAGTCTTACCATAAATTGTTGACCAAAAATGCAGGTAAGTAAACAAAACAAGATTCAGAACATTATTATGATAGGATTTCATTTCTGTTAAGTCATAAAACTAATTATTATTGTTATATACATGTCAATATATGTATATGATGTACAACATATTATACTCATATCAGTATCCTGAGATCCTGAGAAATATACACAGAAATTTTCCTGCTGATTATTCCCAGAGGGATTAATTGCGGCAGACTTTCAGTTTCTAATTCATACACTCCAGAACTAAATAAATTTCTTGATTTTTGTTATCATGCAATCACATGTCAACTAGCACATCCTAGGCTTCTTAGTGATACTGAGTAAAGAAAAAAGAGTAAAGATAGTAATAGATAATAAATTAAAAAATTGTATGAGCCAATCCTAATGTGAAAAACATATTTTTCTAATATATGTTTTATTATATATAATATAAAAATATATATTTAACAAATATAAATATTCTATATATTCTATATATTATACTTGAGAGGAATACAAAAAAAATTAAAAAGAAAAAAATGACCACCTTGAGTATAGCTGTTTTTCCCATTTTGTTGTTATTTATTATATATTATATATATAAATATATATTTAATAAATATATAGGTAATGTTATAAAGACTCTATATTGTCTACTTAAGATGAGAATACAGAAAAATAAAAAAACAGAAAAAAAGTGACCACTTAAAGTATACCACTGTTAACATTTGATGTACTATCCATTACAAAGTTTTTTTCATTACATATATTTTTAAATAAAGATTTTTTTTTTTTACTGAGACAGAGAAAGTATACTACTTATAAATGAATTTCCACATAAGTACATACACAGATAACCATCCAGGTAAGATAGAGAACATTTCCAGAATCTCACAGGGGGATCCTAACAGGTCCTTTCTTAGTCAATAACTTCTTTCCCAGTGCCCACCCACATGCGCGCGCGCACGCACGCGCACACACACACACACACACACACACACACACACACACTATGCAACTTATGGTAATTTTATTATTTTTAAAAAAGACTTTAAGTAATCTCTATACCTAATGTGGGGCTCAAACTAACAACCCTGAGATCAAGAGCCACATACTCCACTGACTGAGCCAGCTAGACACTCCTCTTAAAGAGGTTATTTTAATTTTAGAATTACATAAAGATTTTTTTTCTTGAACTTCATATAAATGGAATTCTGCAGTCTGTACTTTTTTTAATTCAATGCTTCAGTGTCTGTGAGAATTCATTCATGTGGTATATACCACTAGTTTATTCTTTTTTTATTGCTATATTCTTCCATTTTCCTTTTGCTGGACACTTTGGTGGCTTTGGTTTGGAGCTATTATGAATAGTGTCTACATATATAAAAACACTCTTCTACATCTCTTCTGATGGACATGTGTCTTTAAGGTATATAGTAGGAATTATTGTGGGGTCATAGGATAAGCACATATTTAGCTTAGTAAAAAAGGCCACTCATTTTCCAAAGCAGTTTTACCATTTTATACTTCTATCAGTGGTGAGATCCATTTACCATGTTCATATGTTATAGGCTGTCTTTTTAGTTTTAGCCATTCTTGTGGGTGTGTAGTGCTAACGTACTGGTTGGTCTCTTTATTTTTTGCAGGTTTCCTCATAGTTCTGGGAAGAATTCTTGATATAGTGTTCTCTTTCAGGAGTTCTCTTTCCTGCCATAAGTATCGGTCAGATCTTTATTAGTCAGTCAGGAATTTCACATCATTTTATCTCCTTTTCCTCTCCTTCAAACTGTTCTAGAGTCATAGTGTCCTCTTTAATTTGATTGAGACTATAAAGCAGAGAATTTCTGAAGTTTCCCATTTATTGAAATTATTTTCAAAGTAGGCATTTATTATTTCTTAGATTGGCGCTTTTATTTCAAAATTCAGTATCCTTTCTACAGCCCATTCTTTTCCCTTTAATCCTTATGAAAAAGACTGATATTTATCCAGGACTGACTTATAATCATATAAAACATATAGAGGAAATTCTGTCCAAGACTAAGATGAGTTTTTGCATGATTTAATGATTTATTAGTTTTCAATCAAGGTTTTAGGGTTCTGTGTGTGCGTGTGTGTGTGTTTTGCCCTGAATCAACCTTGGGAACATCAGTGTCAATTTTTGAAGTTTAAAATTAGAATGACATTGGCACATAAACTTTGGGATCTGTGTTCAGAATTTCATTTTTGAAACTTCCAAACAGTCTTGAGGTTATGTTATAGAAATTTGCTTTTCTGTATATCTTATATGTATTCTATTTAATGTCGGCCTCTGTCTAAATCTACCAAGATCTTTTCTTCTCTCCTGCCATGAAGTTCACCACAATGTGGCAAATTTCCCATAAAATATCTGACTTTTTTTTTCCTTCAACCATCAATTTCTTGATTATCAGATTTAGATTTATAGTATTAGTTTGTTTTTTTTCCTCTGTCTCCTCCCGCTTCCATTTTTCTAAGAGATAACTGTTGGCAACAAACCTCATAGACCCATCAGTAAACTTGTTTTGAGGTAAATGAAATATTTGTTGTGTGTCTATACTTGAATTACTCTCTTTACCATGTTATCTTGCTTAAACCTTGTACCAGGAATAACACATTTCCTCCTTTTAATTTGTAGGAGCTTCATAAAATGGTATTTGTTTCTTCTATTGTCACCCAATGGTTTCCCTTTATATTTACAACCTCTAATTCATGAATTTTAAGCATATAAATATTTCCTGATATGTAGCACCATTCTGGTAACTCTTTTATGTCTCTGTGTTTCATTTCCATTCACTCCACTCACCAGGCAACATTCTAAACTTAAGCTTCATTCCAACAAGTCTCAGCATTGTTTTACAGCAAATTACAATACCGTTTTAAAATATCAAGAGTACTTTCCTTGTGAGAAACATTCAATGAATCAGAATACAGGAATTAAGATGCTTATTCTCTGACTCATTGTTTATTCATAAATAAATCCATACTAGAACAATATCTTATAAAAAGTCACTGTTCAACTACTAGTTATAAAAACTTTAGCTGGAATGAAGATCACCAAGAAGTCAACCATCATTTAATTTTTTTTTCATATTATTTTCTGAAAAATAGATCCGTAGCTATTTTTTTTCTTAAAATTGTTTTTTTCCATTTTTTAGTTAAAAATATCTCTGTATTAGGGGTACCTGTTTGGCTCAGTCGGGTGCTTAACTGACTGAAATCAAGACCTGAGATCAAGACCTGGACACTTTCCAAGTCTTGATCTCAGCTCAGATATTGATCTCACATTTGTGAGTTCAAATCCTGTGTTGGGCTCCATGCTGGGTTGGTGGAGCCAACTTTTTAAAAAAATGTTTTGTTTTTTTTTTTAAATAAAGCATCTCTCTGTTAGAGAAACACATTCTTCCCTCATTTCATGACTTTCAAGTTTATTCTGGAGTCAGTGCATCATTATATGGCCCAGTAATCTAAAATTAGTTGTTCACCTCTTGGATCTTCCTTTTTCTTTTCTCTTAAGCCCCAATGACTAGTAAGAATATATGATAAAGCCCTTCTGTTTTCAAATATGAAGATAAGATAAAATATGAAGAAGATACTTAACTATGATGATAAAAGACATCATCTGCTTCAGAATACTTTCATTTCCTGTTTTAGACATTCTTTGAGAATGTCATTTGTGTCCATATGAATGAGGATAGGTAGATAGTGTAGTAAGTTTAAGCAAGTGCTTTAACTTTATGTCTCCTTCAGAAAGAGACTGCAGCTTCACATGGATCACAACTATCACAAAAGGGCCAAAGCACCCATTTGGTTCTCAACTTTTCTGAATGAGTCAACCACCATGTATCTCTGAGCATACATATCTAGAATTTTATTTCTAATTCTCCATGATATTTAAATCACTCATTCTAGCTTATGGCTACAATCTTGGTTCCATTCTTCTGTTTGGTCACACTATTTGCTGCTTCTCAACAACTTTCAGATTTACTAGATAAACAATGTTGACATAATGCAGTTCCTTTTCCTTCTTTTTCTGCTTTTTGACACATTCCTCATTTTCCTAGAAAAGGGAGCATTAAAGTCCATCATATTCTTCTGGAATATGACAACTGACTTGACTTTAGGAACTACTACAACAACTACTTACTTATATATTAGAAGAAGATAAAAATATTATACTCTAAAAGTTCCTGATGAGTACACTTAGTTTTCATTTCCCTTTATTAGGATGGTTATCTTAGGTAGAGTTATTATTCTTTGTGACTACCTTTGATGAAAAACTTGGTTAGCGAGTGCAGTCAAACTGCCTTTTTACACTGAGTTCCTGTCACCGTGGCTTTGAGAGCCACCATTAAAATCATTTTCATCTCATTTATATTTCCATTCACTCCACTCACCAATTTTGACTCCACCAAAACATACAATCAGTAATAACCAATTAAAACTAGGAAGCTGCAGCCAAATGTGGCATCCTTCTTTTCAGTGCAACTGACAGCAATGACTGGAGTTTTGGCTTGTTAAATAAACTTTATTTACTAAGCCTGAAGAAGCCTGGAAAAGCAATAATGATATCTGGTTATCTAAACACCAATCATTTTGCATTCTCTGGACTCATACCTGTGGGAGTACTCTTTGGGTAGAATAAAAGATACTTCATTATTAACATTCTTCTCCAAAGTGGCTGTTGGTATATGATGCTGAAGTAATTTGGAGATTTCCTCAACATTACAGTGAGCTTCCTTCACCATGACAATGTGGTATCCCACACCTGAGAAAATCCATTTAGAAGAACAAATAAAACAATTTTGTATTTCCAATATTCTTGGGAGACCATAGTTGGCTTTCCATGTTTTGGGTGAGCTAGAAGACGATAAGGCATGTTAATCATATTAAGTCTAAGAAGTCTAGTTAATGCTTCTTTTGTAATTTCATTAATTTTCTTAGGGACAGATAGAACAGAGATGGAAAAAAATCTCTGTTATATGGCCTCTTGTTCTATTGACGTTGAAATCTGAGAAAATAAGGTTAATATTCATTAAACAGATATATATTTGGTGCCTATTATATGTAAGGCAGTAAATTAATCAGATAAAATTCCCTTCCTTCAGAGATCTGAGAAATCTTTCCAAGGTACTCTC
>CM052805.1:14129010-14150468 GCA_028533885.1 Nasua narica | reverse complement strand
TGCTTATAATACTTTGGGATAGCCTCCTTAAGCAGGCTTCCTCTCCTCTGCAGCTGTATCACACTGGGTTCCACTGTTGGTAGGAATGCAAACTGGTACAGCCACTTGGGAAACAGCATGGAGATTTTTCACAAAAGTTAAAAATAGAACTACCTCATGACCCAGCAATTACACTAGTAGGTATTTATCCAAAGGATATAAACATAGTGATTCAAAAGAGCACATGCACCCCAATACTTATATAACTCAGCTATCAAAAAGAATGAAATCTTGTCATATGCAATGATATGAATGGAGCTAGAATGTACTATGCTAAATGAAATAAGTCATCAGAGAAAGATAAATACCATATGATTTCATTCATATGTAGAATTTAAGATGGAAAACAGACGAACATATGGAAAGCAGGAAAAGAAAAAAAAAAGGAGAGAGGGAAAGAAGCCAAAAGGGACTCTTACTGATAAGAGAACAAACTGAGGGTTGATGGAGGGAGGTGGGTGGGGGATAGGCTAGATGGGTGATAGGCATTAAAGAAAGCACTTGTTATGGAGATTCTTCAAGAAATTAAAAATAGAGCTACCCTATGACCCTGCAATTGCACTACTCAGTATTTACCCCAAAGAAGCAGATGCAGTACAAAGAAGGCCACATGTACCCCAATGTTCATAGCCGCAATGGCCACAATTGCCAAACTGTGGAAAGAACCAAAATGCTTCCAACAGATGCGTGGATACGGAAGATGTCGTACATCTATACAATGGAATATTATGCCTCCATCAGAAAGGATGAATATCCAACTTTTGTATCAACATGGACAGGACTAGAAGAGATTATGCGGAGTGAAATAAGTCAAGTGGAGAGAGTCAATTATCTTATATGGTCTCACGTGTGTAGTATAAAGAAAATCATGGAGGGCATTGTGAGAAGGAAGGGAAGAGTGAATGGGGGGAAATCGGAGGGGGTGATGAACCAGGAGAGACTGTGGACTCTGAACAACAAACTGAGGGTTTTGGAGGGTGGGCGAGCCTGGTGGTGGGTATTGAGAAGGGCACGTATTGCATGGAGCACTGGGTGTGGTGCATGAACAATCAATCTTGTAACACTGAAAGAATAAAATAAACATACTTGGGGAAAGAAAAATAGAGCACTTGTGATGACCACTGACTGTTGTATGTAAGTGATGAATCACTGAAATCTATTCCAGAAACCAGAAACCAATATTGCACTATATGTTAACTAACAAAATTTAAATTAAAAAAAGACAACTCAATGGATTTTCATACCGACTTGAAAGCAATAAGAAATATTAATAATAACCAACAAATTATATAACCTAGATGTAACAGACAAAATCTTTGAAATACAGAACCTACCAATACTAACTCAAGAAGATACAGAAAATCTGAATGAACCTATAACAAGCAAAGATTTGTATTACTCCCCAAAACTTTCCAATTAAAAAAAGCGAAGTACCAGGGATGTCTGGGTGGCTCAGGCCCTCAAACTGCTGTCTTTGGCTCAGGTCATGATCTTGGGGTCCTGGGATCAAGCCCTGTGTCAGGATCCCTGCTCAGTGGGGAATTGCTTCTCCTTCTTCCTCTGATCCTCTTCCCCCACTCATGTTGGCTCTCTCTCAAATAAATAAATGAAATCTTTTTTTTTTTTTTACAGCAAAGCACCAAATGGCTACACTAGCAAATTATATGGAAATTTAGAGAATAATAAACACCAATCCTTCTCGAACTTTCCAAAATATATAGAGAAAGGAATGCTTCATAACTCATTCTGTGAGGTCAGAATAACCCAAGTAACAAAGTCAGAGAAAGACATCACAAGAAAATACAGTATGTGAATTACAGATGCAAAGGTCATCAACAAAATCTAGCAAACTGAATACACCAACATTTTTTTAAGGTTTTTATGTTTAATTCCAGTATAGTTAACATTAGTTTCAGGTTTAAAATACACTGATACAATTCTATATATTACTCAGTGCTCATCATAATTGTATTCTTAATTCCATTCACCTATTTCACCCATCCCCCAACCACCTCCTCTCTGGTAACCATCAGTTAGTTCCCTATAGTTAAGAGACTGTTTTCAGTTTACCCTTCTCTCCTTAATTTTTTGTCCTTTTGTGTCTTAAATTCCACATTTCAATGAAATCATATAGTATTTGTCTTTGACTAACTTATTTCACTCAGCATTATTCTCTCTAGTTCCATCCATGTTGTTGCAAATGGCCAGATTTCATTCTTTTCTATGGCTAAATAATATTCCATGGGGTGTGTGTGTGTGTGCGTGTGTGTGTGTGTGTGATCTCTTCTTTATCCATTCATCTATTGATGAACACTTGGGCTTTTTCTATAATTTGTCTACTGTTAATAAACATATGGGTGCATGTGTCCCTTCGAATTAGTGTTTTTGTATTTTTTGGGGGGGGCGGTAAATGCCCAGTAGGGGAATTACTGGATCATAGCGTAGTTCTATTTTTAATTTTTTTGAGGAAACTCCATACTGTTTCCCACAGTGGGTCCACCAGTTTGATTCTCACCAAAAGCACCAACTTTTTCTCCACATCTTCACCAACACTCGTTATTTTTTGCTTTTGATTTTAACCATTCTGACTGGTCTGGGATGATATCTCACTGTAGTTACGATTTGTATTTCCCTGATGATCAGCGATGTTGAGCATTTTCATTTGTCTGCTGGCCATCTGGATGTCTTCTTTGGAGAAATGTCTCTTCATGCCTTCTGTCCATTTGATTATCTGCGTTTTAGGTGTTAAGGTGTTATCAGTTTTTTTATAGATTTGGATATTAACTAACCCTTTATCGGGCATGCCATTTGTAAATATCTTCTCCCATTCTGAAGGTTGCCTTTTAATTTTGTTAATTGTTTCCTTCACTGTGCAGAAGCTTTTTATCTTGATGTGTTCCCAATAGTTAAATATTTTTGCTTTACTTTCTTTGCCTCAGGAGACAGATCTAGAAAAATGTTGCTTTGGCTGATGTCAAAGAAATTATTGTGTGTGGTCTCCTCTAGGATTTTTATGGTTTCAGGCCTCACATTTAGAGACCCGACACTTTTAATTCATTTTGAGTTTATTTTTGTGCAGAGTATAATAGAGTGGTCCAGTTTCATTCTTTTGCATGTAACTGTCTAGTTTCCCCAGCATCATTTGTTGAAGAGACCGTCTTTTTCATAGTGGATATTCTTTCCTCCTTTGTCAAAGATTAATTTACCATATAATGGTGGGTTTATTTCTGGGTTTTCTATTCTGTTCCATTGATCTATGTGTCCAGTTTTGTGCCAGTACTATACTGTTTTGATTATTATAGCTTTGCAATATACTTAAAGTCTGGAATTGTGATACCGCCACTTTTGCTTTTCTTTTACAAGACTTCTTCAGCTATTCTGGGTCTTTTGTAGTTCCATACAAATTTCAGGGTTGTGTGTTCTAGTTCTGTGAAAAATGCTGTTGGTATATTGACAGGGATTGCGTTAAATCTGTAGATTGCCTTGGGTAGCATAGACATTTTAGCAATATTTGTTCTCCAATCCATGAGCACGGAATGTTTTCCATTTCTTTGTCTCTTCTTTCTTTTTTAAAAAATTGTGTTGTTAGTCACCACACAGTACATTAGTTTTGATGTAGTGTTCCATGATTTATTGTTTGCGTATAACACCCAGTGTTCCATGCAATCCATGCCTTCCTTAATACCCATCAGGCTCACTCATCCCACTACCTTATAAAAACCCTCCGTTTGTTTCCTGGAGTCCATAGTCTCTCATAGTTCATCTCCCACTCTGATTTCTCCCCTTCATTTTTTCCTTCCTTCTTCTAATGTCCTTCATGTTATTCCTTATGTTCCATAAATAAGTGAAACCATACGATAATTGAATTTCTCTGCTTGACTTATTTCACTTAGCATAAATCTCCTCCAGTCCCATCCATGATGATGCAAAAGTTGAGTATTCATCCTTTTTGATGGCTAAGTAATACTCCATTGTATATACGGACCACATCTTCTTTATTCATTTGTCTATTGAAGGGCATCTTGGCTCCTTCCACAGTTTGGCTATTGTGGACAAGTGCAATATGTTATTGCTGCTTATGTGGACATTGCTGCATATTGGGGTGCATATGGCCCTTCTTTTCACTACATCTGTATCTTTGGGGTAAACACCCAGTAGTGCAATTTCTGGGTCACAAGGTAGCTCTATTTTTAATTTTTGAGGACACTCCACAATGTTTTCCAAAGTGGCTGTACCAATTTACGTTCCCACCAACAGTGTAAGAGGGTTCCCTTTTTTCATAACTTTTCCAAAACTTGTTGTTTCTTGACTTACCAATTTTTGCCATTCTAACTGGTGTAAGGTGGTATCTCAATATGGTTTTGACTTGAATTTCCATGATGGCTAATAATGATGAACACTTTTTCATGTATCTGTTAGCCATTTGTATGTCTTCTTTGGAGAAGTGTCTGCTCATGCCTTCTGCCCATTTTTTGACTTGATTATGTTTTTTGGGTGTTGAATTTGAGAAGTTGTTTATAGATCTTGGATATCAGTCCCTTGTCTGCAGTGTCATTTGCAAATATCTTTAATTTCTTTCATCAATGTTTTATAGTTTTCAGAATATAGGTCCTTCACCTCTGTGGTTACATTCATTCCTAGGCATTTTATTACTTCTGGGGAAGTGTAAACAGGATCATTTTCTTAATTTTTCTTTCAGTGAAAGGATCACCTCCAAAGAAATGCACACGAGTAGAAACTTGACATAGCAGAGCAGATATAGCAGAGGATTGAGGAAAAAGTGAACTATTTATCACATGTTGCTAGGACAACTGCCTATGCCCTTGGGAGAACAATCAATTTGCTACATCATACCACACATGAAGAATACAGGAAGATAATTTTATGCAGGTTTGAATTTTGGAGTAGAGAAATTTTTTCATTTAGATATTTAATATCACAAACTATGAAGGAAAAGATTGGTAAAGGAAATGTTTGGTTACATTAAAATTAGTATAAAATTTTAATATTTAAAAGACACCAAAAAAAAAAAAAAGCTGAAAGCTCCAAACTGTAATAAGTTTTACAACACATTTGCAATTAACAAAAGGGAGGTAGCAGGAATATATATATATATATGTAAACTCCTTCAAATTAATAATCATAATAGATACGACTGCACAGATTTTTACAGAAAAGGAAACACATGACCAACATTAATATTAATAACACACTCAGCTTCATCAGTAAGTGAGAAAATGCAGGTATGAACTGCCATAAGAGCATTTCATATCTCCAGTATGGCACAAATTAAAGCTTGATATAAGAAACTTTGGCAACAATATGGAATAATCAGAATGCTCATCTTCCAGTGGGGCTGTAAATGCACAGAACCACTTTGGAAGTGTTGGATACAGGTAGTCAGGTTGGACATTTACAAACCCTATAACTCAGCAATTCCTTTTCTACGTATGTACCATAGTGCAAGTCTAACACATATAAACTAAAGACACATATAAAAATGTTCTAAATATCAAGTCTGCCATAATTCCAGAAACAGAAATGAAAGTATCTGCTTTCTAACTATCTCATTTTTCTCTTTGGTATATCACATTCTGCCTTACATTGACACATCACTTTTCTTTACTTCCTGGGTTAGTTGGTTTTATTTGTTTGTTTTGGCTGCTTATAGGTTGTACATGTGGTCATGTGCCCATTAACTAACAATACTCATGATAATGTACAGAGAAAAATAAAAATAAAATGAAATAGAGTTACTGGTCATGACTGCTATTGGCATGTGAACCCTCAAAAAGCAAGGAAATAATTTTCAACTGCCTTTGTTTATTAGATACTGTGCCAGTACAATGAATGACTGTTAGATACTTACTTGCATTCATTGACTTGACTTCCCATCCAATCTTCCAGTCTTTCAAAAATGTCTAAAAACTAACTTCTATAGGAAGCATTCTTAGGTTTATCTCAATCTTAACATGAATTTGGAATATTTTAATCCTTTTTTCTGTATATACTATGATTCATAAATTTTCATTCCTTTCTGCATGTCCTATCAAATAATCTTTTGTGTAAAAAATAAAAAAATTAAAAATAAAAAAATAAAAAAATAAAAAATATTCTTTTGTGGATATGATATGAACATCCATGAGGTTAATGTCAGCTCTATGGGACAGACACTATTTCAAATACACAGCAAACACACAATGAAGATCAATTAATTAAGTACATAGACCCTTTCTTTCAGGGAAGCAATTTTGTTGTTTTCTTTCTCTTCACATACTCCAGATCATCATCAGATACTGACAGACTTTATTCCCTCCAACAGAATTTACAGAAGCCATCTCAATCATTACCATTCCTGCTGGATGGTTAAATCGATAACCATATGAAAAGCATCAGGTAAAGGTTAAAAAGAATACTCATATATGACCTTATTTTGGTTTTCATCCTTTTTCATATGTATACTATACTAGGTTAATTTTCACTGCTCCCTTTATTCCCTTTCATATCGTTTCATGTACTGACAATACTTATCTTTTTAGTTAGAATGTAAACAGAGGCTACAAATGAGATAGCAAATGAAGGTCTCAGAAGCTTCCAAATATAATGCCCAATGTGTCACTAATTATCTTTTCCAGGAGTTTCAGACTCACCTTTATCGAAGAACGTGCTAACCATAAAGCTGAAGAATATTGTGGCAATGGCAAAACACAGCAAAAAGACGAAGACAAGAGATGGGTCACTGTACTGGATGACTGGCACAGGTTCTATCTAACAAAACAATCAGGAAGCCAGTTGAGTCATACTCTATATGGCATCACAGCAAAACAAAAGAGGAGAAATGAAACATCTTTAAATATTTGAATAATCCTACTGAAACTAATGACAAACCTCAGGAAGATGAGTAAACAATTCATTAACTACGAAAGGTCCACACATCTAGACTTAAAGTTTAATATGCTGAGAGACTAAACAGCTCCTGAATTTCCAGAGTGGCGTCAACAATAGGCACATGTTTACTTCCTCACAACCTGAATCTATTAGGCCCACACCATGTTGTTTTCCCTCTTAAAGTATAGCTATAGCATACTACAGGGAAATAGACACTTGCCTTGGCAAAGAAAATCATGCACATCAAAAGGATAATAACTGAATACAAAGAGAGGAATGTGAAGAAATAGGCAGCCCAGAGCATCCAATTACTGAGTCCTATCGTGAGTAGATACTCCTATGGGAGAGTTCACAAAAACCAAACAGCATGTAAAACAATATAATTTTACAAAATGCATTCACAAAGATAATCTGATTTATTTCTGCCACAACCAAAATTGGTTAAATAAGAAATATTATCAGGCCCAATTTATAGAGGAGGAGATTCAATGATTGATTGATTGATTAAAATTATTCAGCTAGTGTGTGGCAGTGCTATAAGGCTTATAAGCCTAGAGATGATCTCACTAAAAATTTACCTGATATTGCTCAGGTATTGCTCAGGTATTAAAAACTCTTAAATAAAACTATAAACTGCTTAGATTACTATCTCCTTTCTTTTTATTATGCCCTCTTCTAGGAGGTATTAAAGAATGTAAATATATTTTGATTAAATTATAAAAGACAGAAGCAAACACTAAAACTATGAAAAAAATAAGGGGGAAATTCAGTTTAAGAAATAATCTTTATGAACTATATTCTTTAAAGAAATATTTGTTACTTCAAGTGTTAACAGAAAAACAAAAAAAGTTTAGCTAAGCATATAATGTAGAATACCAATAAGAAGATTCAAATGAGTGGTATGAGCCTTCACAGGCTATTTTAAATATTTCTACTGAATTTCACTGATGTACCAATATTAAATTCTATAACTTTAAGCTCTTCTAGGGTAGAGGGCAGAGACTATGTCTATCTGTATTTGCCTGGCCCGTACAAAGATTTTAATAAATGTTTGTGAAGGGACAGAAGAATGAATGTGAGGATCGTTGGAATTTGCATGCTTTGCAAAGTTCTTAAAAATGGGCAAAGGTCCACTTAATTATGCACAAGGGACAGAAACAGGGATAAATGGTTCCTAGCAATCAATGCTACAGCTAGACTATCTTAGCAAGTTTTAATAACCAACGAAAATGACAAATTACGTTTACCAAAAGAAGCAAGATTTCTGGGGTGCCTGAGTGGCTCAGTCTGTTGAGTGGCCAACTCTTGGTCTCAGCTCGGGTCATGATCTTGGGGGCCTGGGATTGAGTCCCACATCCAGCTCCTTGCTCAGTGGGGAGTCTGCTTCAGAATTTTCTCTCTCTATCCTTGCCCCTCCCACTGCTCTCTCTAAAAGAAATAAATCTTAACCAAAAAAAGTGTAAAATTTCTACACTGAAAACTAAAACACTGTTGAAAGCAATTAAAGGAAACATAACTGTAGGAAAAACACACCATTAATAACCCACTAATTCATTATTAGACGTTCTAGCCACAGCAACTGGCAAGAAAGAAATGATGGATGCAAATCAGAATTATTTGCTTAAATGATATTATACACAGGAAATTCTAACAATTCCACCAAAAAAGTTCTTAGAACTAATTAACAATTTCAGTAAAGTTGGAGGATACAAAACCAAAATACAAAAATCTGTTGCATTTCTATTCACTAATATAGAACTATTATAAAGAGAAATAAAAAAAAATCCATTTACAAATGCAGCAAAAAAGAAAAAGATACCCGGGAATAAATATATTTAACCAAGTAAGTGAAAGACCTGTACACTGAAACTCTAAGATAACTGAAGAAAGAAACTGAAAACAACACGAACAAATAAACAGATTGGATTGTGGATTGGAAAAATAATATTGGTAAAATGTCCATACTACCTAAAGCAACAGATTCAATGCAATCCCCATCAAAATTCCAATGACATTTTTCATGGAAACAGAATAATCCTAAAATTTATAAGGAACCACAAAAGACCCCAAATAGACAAAGCAATCTTCAGAAAGAAGAAAAAAGCTAGCAGCATTCCACTTCCTGATTTCAAACTATATTACAAATCCATAGTAATCAAAACAGTACAGTACTGTCATTAAAACAGACAACGCAGCAATGCAACAGAATAGAGAGCACAGAGATAAACTCACACATATACAGCCAATTAATTTATGACAAAGAAGCAAAAAATATGTAATGGGAAAAGGACAATTCAGGGAAAAAAATATATATATATAAGGTATCCAAGTAGATGAGACAATGTTACATGCAAATCAGATTCCACATTTAAAAAGGAACAAATAAAGGACTCATCAAAGTAGGAGAATACAAACTCAACACACAAAGATCAGTTGAACTTCTATATACTACCAATAAGCAATCTAAAATTGAAATCAAGAAAAAATTACATTTACAAGAACATCAAAACAAGTAAAATATGGGGTCCCAGGGCGCTTGGGTGGCTCAGTCGTTAAGTGTCTGCCTTTGGCTAAGGTCATGATCCCAGGATCCTTGGACTGAGCCCCCTTTGGCTTCCTGCTCTGGTGGAAGCCTGCTTCTCTCTTTCCCACTCCCCTTGCTTGTGTTCCCTCTCTCGCTGTCTCTGTCTCTGTCAAATAAATAAATAAAAAATCTTAAAAAATATATGGGGTGCCTGAGTGGCTCAGTCAGTTAAGTGTCTGCTTTCAGTTCATGTCATGATCCAGGAGTCCCACGATCGAGTCCTCAGGATTGAGTCCCACATGGGGCTCCCTGCTCAGCAGGGAGTCTGCAAATCCCTCTGCTCTTTACACCGCTGGTGGTCTCTCTCTCTCAAATAAATAAATAAAATATTTTAAAGAGACTAAAATACTTAGGAATAAACTCAACCAAGGAGGTGAAAGACTTACAATTAAAACAATGACAAGTGAAAGATCTCTATGTTTTTGAGGCCAATACACTCCCGTAAAATGTAAAAAAAATAGAAAATTAGATAAAATTAGAAAAAAATTTGCCGAAATGTAGAGCAACAGAATTTTCATACATTGCTAATGGAAGTAAAAATTGGTAAAATTTTATTGGCAAACTTTAGCACTATATATTGAAGTTAAATATGCATAATCTAACATGCAGCAAAAAAAAAAAACATATAAAATATTCATAGAAGAATTACTTACAATACCCTAAACTCCAAACACTAAATAAGTGTTTGGAAAGGAAAATAAGATAAATTGCAATAGTCATACTATGGAATCTTAAAACTCATATAACTCAATAAATATAAATGAACTACAGCTATATATTTAGCTGAGAGAATCACAGACACAACATAATACAGTGCATGATTCCATTTATCAAGGTCAAGGTAGACAAAACTAACTCATTATGTTAGAAATCAGGTTAGTGTATACTTTGAGGAAAATGTCTGGAGGGGCACACAAGAAGACTTCTAGAGTGTTAGCAGTATTTTATTTCTTACAGGGGTCACGATAAAATGGGCACACTTTGTTCATGACAACCCAGTCAACTCTACTACAATAGTTTGAATGTTAGTTTCTCCTCAAAATTCCTAAGTTGAAAACCTAGTCCCCAGTGTGACAGCACATTGAGGTGGGGCCCCTGTGAGATAATTAGGTGATGGGGACTGAGCCCTCATGAATCGGATTAGTGCCCTTATGAAGGAGACCCCAGAGAGTTCGCATTTCTTCTGTTACGTGAGAAGACAGTGATCAATGAGGTGTCAACTACAAACCACAGGGCAGATTCTCATCAGACATTCTGAATCTACTGGCACCTTGCTCTTGGACTTTCCAGGCTGCGGAACTGAGACAAATACATTTCTATTGCTTTTAAGCTATACAGTTTAGGGTATTTTTGTTACAATAGCCTGAATGGATTAAAACATATACACTTCTGATTTGTGCACTTTTCTGTATGTATGTTATACTTCAATGAAAATATTTTAATAATGAAATATAAGTGTTCTGTAATTTCAAGAGTACAGATCCTTTACTTCTTTCATTAGGTTTATTTCTAAGTATCTTATGGTTTTTGATGCAACTGTAAATGGGATCAACACCTCAATTTCTCTTTCTTCAGACACATTGTTAGGGTATAGAAATGCAACTGATTTCTGTGCATTAATTTTGTATCCTGCCATGATGCTGAATAAACATCGTTAAAATGTCTATGGTTCCCAGAGCAATCTATACATTCAGTGCAATCCCTATCAAAATAACATCTATATTTTTCACAGAGTTGGAACAAACAATCCTAAAATTTGTATGGAACTGGAAAAGACCTCGAATTACTGGGAGAATGTTGAAAAAGAAAACAAAAGCTGGAGGCATCACAATTCTGGACTTCAAGCTCAATTACAAAGCTGTAATCATCAAGACAGTATGCTTCTGGCACAAAAACAGACACATAGACTGATGGAACAGAATAGAGACTCCATAAATTGACCCTCAACTCTATGGTCAACTGATCTTTGACAAACCAGGAAAGAACATCCAATGGAAAAAAGACAGTCTCTTCAATAAATGATGCTGAAAAAACTGGACAGCCACATGCAGAAGAATGAAACTGGACCATTCTCTTAAACCATACACAAAAGATGAAAGAGCTCATTGTGAGACAGGAATCCATCAAAATCCTAGAGGAGAACATAGGTAGTAACCTCTTTGATCTTGGCCACAGCAACTTCTTCCAAGACACATCTCTAACGGCGAGGTACCAAAAAGTAAAAATGAACTGTTGGGACTTCATCAAGATAAAAAGCTTCTGCACAGCAAAGGAAACAGTCAACAAAACAAACAGGCAACCCACAGAAAGGGAGAAGATATTCACAAATGACATTACAGACAAAGGTCTGATATCTAAGATCTATAAAGAACTCCTCAAACTCAACACTCTAAAAACAGATAATCATGTCAAAAAATGGGCAAAAGACATGAACCAGTGCTTCTCCAAAGAAGACATACAAATGGCTAACAGACACATGAAAAAATGTTCATCATCATTAGCCATCAGGGAGATTCAAATCAAAACCACATTGAGATACCACTTTACACCAGTTAGAATGGCCAAAATCAACAAGACAGTAAACAACAAATGTTGGAAAGGATGTGGAGAAAGGGGAACCCTCTTATACTGTTGGTGGGAATGCAAGTTGGTGCAGCCACTTCGGAAAACAGTGTGGAGATTCCTTAAGAAATTAAAAATAGAGCTACCCTATGACCCTACAATTGCACTACTGGGTATTTACCCCAAAGATACAGATGTAGTGAAAAGAAGGGTCTCATGTACCCTAATGTTTATAGCAGCAATGGCCACGATTGCCAAACTGTGGAAAGAGCCAAGATGCCCTTCAACAGACGAATGGATAAAGAAGACATGGTCCGTATATACAATGGAATATTATGCCTCCATCAGGAAGGATGAATACCCAACTTTTGTATCAACATGGATGAGACTGGAAGAGATTATGCTGAGTAAAATAAGTAGAGAGAGCCACTTATCATATGGTTTCACTTACATGTGGAGCACAAGGAAAAATATGGAGGACACTGGGAGAAGGAAAGGAAGGGTGAATTGGGGGAAAATGGAGGGGGAGATGAACCATGAGACACTGTGGACTCTGAGCAACCAACTGAGGGTTTTGGAGGGGAGAGGGGTGCAGGGATGGGTGAGCCTGGTGGTGGGTATTGAGGAGGGCATGTATTGCATGGAGCACTGGGTGTGGTACATGAACAATGAATCTTAGAACACTGAAAAAATAAAATTAAATTAAAAAGAAAAAACTCAGGAAAACTAATCATAGAATCTTGAAATTTACTTGTATCTAATTTCATCAAGACAATTATGCTAGCCCAGTTGATTAAGTCTTTGCAACCCCACCTATTCCAGAGAGATTTTAGAGCATTTGGCATTTAAGTTCTATTTGAAATAATCTTGTGAAGTAGTCTTCTAGAAATAAAACCAAAGAACTCCAATAAAAACAAAATTCTAGAAAATTGCCAGGAGAAATCAGTGTTCACTTTCTCGCTGCTACTGAAACATGACCATCTACCAGGGCTGAGTGGGTAGAAATAATTCAACCTCCACAAAAATTTATGCTACAGACCCAGCTTTTTCTCCAGAAGCTCTATTTACCACAAAAAAAGCAGAGTTACCTTCAATCGCTTTTCCTTTTCCCACACAATAGACTGAATGAGAGTAAGATAATTCATAAAGAAGATAAATAAGATTACTAAAGGGATGAAAATATCAAAAAAGGTAAAGAAGTAATCATGAGAATATTCTGGATATGGAAATCTTTGAACAAAGACGGCGACATCTTGGAATAGCTTTTGTGTAGCTGTGTGGTTATAATATTTCATGATGGCCTGATCCACGGCATGCTGCACTGCCAGGAACCCTTCAGTGATGTACCCTAAATGACAAAACAAGGATTGCTAAGTACAACACAACAAGAAATAGATGAAATGAACAAAGGAAAAGGTAACTAAAGAATGTCAGAAACAACAAAGTTAATTATTGTAAAGAGGCTCCTCTTATAGTCTAAATTTCACAGCTCTTATTGTTTCCCCATGTAAATACATCATTTTTTATTATTTAAATTTTTATTTACTTGCGTATGGTTGATGCACAATGTTACATTAGTTCAGGTGTACAATGTTGTGATTCAACATATTTATATATTATGCTGTGCTCCCCACAAGTGTAGATACCATCTGTCACCATACAATGCTATTACAATACAATTGATTATATTCCTTATGCTGTGCCTTTTATTCTCATGACTTATTTATTCCTTAACTGGAAGCCTGTATCTCTCATTCCCCTTCACCTATTCTGCCCATCCCTCCCTTTGGCAATCATCAGCTGTTCTCTATATTTGTAGGTCTGATTCCGCTTGTTTATTTGTGGGGTTTTTTAGATACTTTTTAAAAGGATCCTAATTCCCAGCTTCTCAGAAAGTAAAATATTGTGTGAAATTACAGATCTGCTTTCTTCAATTCAATAAACTGAATGAGAACTGAATAAACTATTGCAAAGGTAAAGACTTTAATTCAGTATCCTTGATATTTGAAAAATGAAGTGAAGTTCATACTGAGTGAGTTATATGAGCTGATGTCCACTAAAGCAGAGTTACTCAGTGTGGTCCTTGGATATGTGGCAATATGCAAGTAGCCACTTACTGTTATATAAGTTTAGTATAAAAATGAGCAAACACTTAAAAACTTTTATTAAAATTTGGCAATGCTATGACATCTAAAAATGGAATTTTCTGTTCACCTACACAAGTTCCTTATAGATTTTGAATGTGAATCTGTATCACATTTTCTCCCCTCTGGGTCTCACCTAACTCTTTTAATAGGGTCCTTCATATAGGCTGGAATATTTAATTTTAATGAAGTTCAATTTGTCAGTTTTTTTCTTTTATAGTAATACCTTTTCTGTCTTAATGAATCACTGCTGGCCCCAAATTCATGAACATATTCTCATAAATTTTGTTATGGAAGTTTATGATTTCAGTTTTTACATTTAGGTTTAGGATCATCATGTTATTTAACTAATGTTTTGTAGATATGGGTTAGTTATCAAGATTCATTCTTCCCATCCACATACCATGTTATTCCATTACAATCTGTTCAAAAGATTTCCTTTTCCTAGTGAATTATACTGGTGCCTTCTTGGAAAAAAATCAAATGGCTTTATGTATACGAGTCTATTTCTAGACACCTCATTCTTTTTGTATGTACTTGTTCATGTTTACATCCTTATATGGCAATGTCTTAATTATGTAGATTTGTAAGTCTTGAATGTTCTTTGACATTGGCATTCCTTTTCAAGATTTTTTTTTAACTAATCTAGACCCTTTGTATTTCCATACAAATTTGAAATTAAGGCTGCCATTTTTTTCCAAAAAGACTGCTGGGATTTTGACTGTCACTATATTGTTATAGATCAATTTAGGGAGAAGCTACATCCTAACAATTTTGAGTCACCCAACCAATGAGATTTAGATATCTCATCATTTGTTTAGGTGTTTAAAGTTTTCTCTCAGAAATGTTTTGCTGTTTTTGGTATAGATTTATAATTTATTATTATATAGTACATCTTGGGTATTTGCTAAATTAATATATGTAGTACTTTTTTGAGGATCTCTTCACAATCACCTACATAACATGATTCTGTCAACTTCACATAAAGATAATTTCACTCCTTCCTTTCCAAAATCTATACCTTTTATTTCATTGCCTTTTTTTTTTTTAAAGATTTTTTTTTTAATTTATTTATTAGAGAGAGAGAGACTGAGAATGAGAGGGGAGAAGGTCAGAGGGAGAAGCAGACTTCCCGCAGAGCCGGGAGTCCGATATGGGACTCGATCCCGGGACTCCGGGATCATGACCTGAGCCGAAAGCAGTCGCTTAACCAACTGAGCCACCCAGGCGCCCTCATTGCCTTTTTCTGATACAAGCTGGTACTTCCAGTAATATGCTGAAAAGAACTGATGACAACAAACATCTTTACTTTGTTCCTGATTATTAGAGGAGAAATGTTCAATCCAGAAAGATACAAATCTCTTACACATGGACTTAGATTCAGAAATTTTCACTTTTTCCACTTTTATTGCTATTTTGGCTTGGAGAGTTTTTTAAATATACTTTTGTATTTCGGAAAATAATGTAGGTCTTACAGAAAATTTGCAAAATTAATACAGAGAATCCTAAATACCACACATTCTCAACAGAGTTTTAGAGCCTAAAGCCATACAGCACATAAAACAGATCTGTGGTGCAGGAACAATTAATCTTGTAACACTGAAAAATAAAATAAACATATTTGGGGGAAAAAATGGAAAAAAATAAAACAAAACAAAACAAAAAAAAGATCTGTAGTATATCTGTGGTATTAAAATTTCATGAGGGGACACCCTTAGGGAAAAAATGTCCAAAAGGCTTCCCTAGAAAGGAAATAATGCAAAAAAGATTGAGAAACATTACGTATACCCTGCATCCATCTTCCTGATTATGACATCTTATATTACCACGTCAAAACTAAGAAATTAGTATTGGCACAAAACAATTTCCAATTTATACAAACTTTGGATTTCACCAGTTTTTCCCCAGTGTCATTTTTTTTTTTTCTGTTCCCACCTAGGATACTACATTGGATTTAGCTGTCATGTCTCCACAGATTCCTCTGAAGAAGGAATCTATGAAACTTTATTATCCTTTCTTGTTTTTCACAACCTTGAGAGTTTTCGAGAATACTGGGCCTGTAATTTGGAGCATATTCTATAGTCTGGATTTGCATGATGTTTTTTTACTAATAGAGTTAAAAGTTTTACAGAGAGTATTTGCTATCAACATGACATCAACATACCCAAAATTATTTTAAACTCTTTGTCTGCCAATTCCAGTATCTAGCTTAGCTGTCCACTTACTTATACTGACTTTTTTTTTTTAATTTTATGTAACATTTTCCTGCTTGTTTGCATATCCTATAATTTTGGATCTTATGCCAGAAATTGTGGTAAAGGAACAGTGGACACTAAATATATAATTGTTCTGTTTTCTTAAAGATGTTAGCTCCTTCCTTTCTCATACACCTAAAGAGAGGAGCTGACCATTTAAATTCCAAGAGTTTAGTTGAGTTGAGTTGAACCTGGATAAAAATACATTGTTCCAATGTACAGAAATTTTACACAAGTTTTTGGACATTGAAAATTTTAAATAAAGAAATCACCAGCAATACAGTAAATCATAAGGTTGAAGAAATGTAGGTATTAACAAATGATGGCTCTTATTATATGACTTGGATATTAAAATAAGTATAACTAAAGATAGGCTCACCAGGACGCCCCCCATTTGGATTATGTTCACTTCTGGGTCCCAAAGAAGGAAAAGGTGGAAAGAGGACACCTGTTTCCCAGCCGTCAGTTCGGAGAAAACCCACATACTTGTTCCTCTGAAAACTACTGAAACGCAGAAAATATTTTACCTATAAGGAGCAAAAAGAAACAGTATCTGTTAATGTAAAAATAATTGAGAATGAGAAACAAAAGGAAGTTAAAGAAAAATTGCACACATATGATTCTGAGGCAGAGTGTCAAGCACTAAGTAGATTCTGAACATCAGCCAATGGAGCAGACTTGTTGTGTGGCTACTGAGGGTTTGTGGTAAGCAAACAGTGGCAACTTGCACACCATTGCCAATGCCTCTTTCCCAAAATAGACATCTGGCATGCATACTGAAATGAAACATACCAAAAGGTATTGCTAATTTCTCTTCCCATTATGGCAGTCAAATGTTCCAGCAGGAAAATCTCTTCCTTTCCTAAAAGTGATTATAACCTAAGAAAGAATCCCACATGAAGACAGATGAGATATGTGAAAGTATAAAAGTGGAATACAGCATAATTTCATTATTAAATGAAGAGATAATACTAATTCTAGAGAACTAAACTTCAAGGTAGATCATGCTGGGTCTAAGTAGCTTTACAAGACAGCAAATGGTTCAGCAGTTGCCTGAAGTCAGGGGTCAGACCAGAGAAATCAGTAACACCAGGAGGGGCAGGCAGATATCATAAACCTAGGTAAATATTAATACACTCAGTTACCAAGACAAAAGCTTTAGGCACTTACTGAATGTCCAAGGATTAAGATGCAGCAGCTGTTCCTCAAGGAGCTCAAATGATAGTAATATGTCCAGGGCATTTATGGGAGTATGAAGGAGGAAAGGGGTGGGTGTGGTTGAGAGAGCTAATGTACAGCGAGTCACAGTAGCAATGTTAAAGGTAAGATTCAGCCAAGTGGCTGAAACAGTGGGAAGATTGTACCAGGTGAGGTTTGAAACTGTACCAAAAGCATTTTGACCATGCTCTATGCATACACTGATGAGCCTACATCAGCATCACTTACACTGAATCAGCGACTTGAGGGAATTTTATATACACGAAAGGAATGAGGGAATGATGGGACAGAACGGAAGATATCTACAACTATACTTACGACCCAGTGGTTTTAATTTTTCATTCCACTGACAACCATCTGTATCTTAAATGTAGAATTATAGCTCTATGCATACATCTGTACCATACTTTGGTTATTCCCCTCAACACCAGGGATGCCAAGTTCAAAGCACAGTCCTCATCTCTCCTTCTCGGAAGTTATCAGAATCTCAGAGTCTGCCTATGTCCTAATTCTGATTCTCCTTGGCTAAGCCTTAACACTGTTTTCCAGATTTGGATTTTGGAGAAAAATGATGAGATTCAGTCATAAGAAAGAGGAACATTTTCATGTTGTGTTTCATGCTGGTGAAGATGCATCTGCTTTAACATCTGATGATTCACAGACATGTACCGTGGGGCAAATAGTACATTACACGTTAATAAAAAAAAAAAACTAAAAACCTTCATACCTGAAATGGTAGGGGATCATTGCTATTTTGGAACTCATGGTCAAAAATAATAGCAACCAACACTTTTTTAGAGTTATTCTCTTGCTTAACATACTCTTCAAAATCTCCTTCTGAAGAAAAGCCTTGAACTGTAGAGAGAAAAAAATCGAATGCGTGAGTTGCCCACATAAAGGCAAACTATCTGACTGCCTTTTCTATCTATAAAATGGGAAAAAGCTTTACATGGATGAAAAACTATCAAAATATAAATTTCAAAACACTGCTGCTCAATCATTGGCATAACAAACTAATGGATATTAGGAATGTATAAACATTTTTAAGAGTTTTAAAAGTTATGGGCGCCTGGATGTCTCAGTCAGTTAAGGATCTGCCTTTGGCTCAGGTCAAGGTCCTAGGATCCTGGGATGGAGCCCCACAATGGACTCCCTGCTCAGTGAGGAGTCTGCTTCTCCCTTTCCCTCTGCCCCTCTTCCTGCTTATGCTCTCACTCTCTCAAATAAATAACATCTTTTAAAAAAGTTTTAAAAGTTTTATCACAAGTTTAAAATATAATTAATCATTTTAATAACTGCATAGTGAAATAAGGTAAGGACGAGAGATATTTCCAATGTGTTTTGAAACTTCCACCTTGGAAGGAAATAACAAAATTGATCTATGCAATCTATTCAAAGTCTTAGAAGGGGAATCTATAACACCTGATTAAAAAATACTCAGTGGGTAATGAGAAGGGCACGTATTGCATGGAGCACTAGGTGTGGTGCATGAACAATTAATCTTGGAACACTGAAAAAATAAAATAAAAATTTTAAAAAATACTCAGTTGAAGAATGAAACAACTTCACAATTTTAATATTTGAAGTAATTATGTGTCATAATCATTATTTTTTGTATAGTATGCCGTACTTTTCAGGGTGAGCACAGCTGGGATATAAATCCCAAAGCTATGAGTAGGATCTCAGGGACTGAAATCAGATTTTCACCTACACAAGGTGACCAGAAGCAAGATGAAACAAAGTCCTCAGAGAATTCAAATGATTAAAGCTGGAAAAACAAAATCCACTAAGTTAAACAAAACAAAACAACATAGGAACACAGCTGGAAATAGAATCTAATATTGAAAGTACACTGTCAACAAAGTGAAGTGTGTACAAGGTAGTCAGGCACACTTTGGGGCATGTAGCCCCTACTTCTGCATCTAAGCCTAATCACTGTCATCCATCTCACTGGTGCATCCTTTATGTCCCAGGAAACCTCTCGATCTCTTTGCCGTAACCACTGAATGTTGTGGGAATAGCCATAGTTCTTTGTAACTGCCTGGCCGTGGTGACAAGGGACTGAGGAGGGATCTACTGGTCTGTTTTCATTATTTTAACTGAGCTTCGAGGAAGGTATTACCTGTTCAAGCAGGAGTATGAGAGATAAAGGGAGGGAGAGAGAGTTTTGAGTACTTTATGAGGCTAAGACATGTGTTTTCCTAAATATTTCTCAGAAAACAGAACTAGAGAGAAATTTATTTATTATTTATTTATTTTCATTTATTACCTGAGATGGCTTTATTTTTTCCCCAGCTTTACTGAAGCACACGACATATAAAAAATTGTGTGTATTTATGGTGCAAAGGATGATGATGATGTATGTATACTCTGTGAAATGACTACCCAAATCAAGCTAATTAATACATCCATGACCACACAGTTAACACTTATTTTATTTTCAAAATCTTCTGCCCAGTTATTGAGGTATCACTGATAAATTATAATTGTATATATGTAGGACATATAACATGATATTAAGATATACAATGTGATGTTTTAATATCTGCATACATTGTCAAATGATTACCAAAACCAGGTTAATTAACACACCTATTGCCTTACATAGTTACCATTTTTTTTTTTTGTGAGGAGAACACTACAATATCTACTCTCTAAATAAATTTCATATACACTATACAGTACTGTTGACTATAGTCACCACGTACATTAGATTTCCAGGACTTATTTATCTTTATAACTGAAAGTTCATAAAATTTGACCAACATCTCCCCATTTTCTCCACCTACTCTCAACTCCAGAAATGATGCAACCATGATTCTTTTTTTCTAAAACCATGATTCTACTCTGTCTGTGAGCTCAACATTTTTAGGTAACACAAAATAAGTGAGATAATATAGTATTTGTCTTTCTGTGTCCAGCTTATTTCACTTAGCATAACGTCCTCCAAACAGACATATTGTTACAAATGACAGGACTTCTTCCTTTTTTGTTGCTGAATAACCACATTTTCTCTATGTATCCATCTGTTGGTAGATACTTTGGTTGCTTCTATATCTTGTAAATAATGCTGCAGTGAATAATTATGGATCTACAAAGCTTGAAAAAGGGAGATGCACATGGTGAGTACGATATTCACCCTGGTATCTTCCCTGAAACCATTTGCAGAAAGCTGCAGACTTACGGGGCTGAAGAAAAGAGGTAAGAGTTGAGGCTGCCAAAATGGCTGGAACTTGAGAGACAAACTTGCAAAGAGAAGAAAATAGCAAAGAAGTGAAAAAGGCTTGTAAATTCCCCTGGAGTCAGCAGTCAACCCCTTAAGTGAGGCCACCTAAGTTCAGACCATGAGACCCAGAAGGTAATAGCCAGTGGCAGGGTGGTACACTGCTGAGCAGGGATTTCAACAGGTAGCTAATGTTGATGAACCAGGCAAGAGAGTTCAAGCCCCACAAAGGCTTGAATATTTTAAATATTCCAGCTTCCAGCTAACACCCTAGAAGAGCCATGCCCTAGTAAGACAAGGAGTAAGCTGCAGGAGTAAAGACAAAACTGAAACAGAGCACTCCTTATAAAGCCCCAAACCAGACTTCAATGGAATCAAGATGCTCTGTCAGTTTTCAAACAACCATCCAGAAGAAAACTTAACTCTTTTTGGATAAACAAGTACCCTCAAGAGCCTCTAATATTTTTAATCCACAATATCTGTCATTCATTAAAAATATACAAAATATGCTATAAAACAGAACTCAATGATTGAAGAGAAAAAAA
>CM052805.1:14113152-14128510 GCA_028533885.1 Nasua narica | reverse complement strand
GAACAAACATAAAGACCAACACGAATAAATGACGAGAAGTAAAAGAACCTAGCAGAATGAACCCCAAGAATAAGGTTTATGTAATACCAGAACAAAAGCAGATACGTAGAAACACTGACAGAGGGATAAGATGGAAGGGTGGTTAAAACTCTTTGCAGGCGATGAAGGTTATTTCAGGTCCTCCTGGGTTTATAGTTGTATTAAACCTCTCATTGTAATGTTAAGTAGTTAAAAAAAAAGATAAAAGAAAAAAGAAATGTGAAAACAAGTGAATACTAAAATAAAATTTAAAAAAATAGAGAACAAAAAAAGAGAAAACAAAAACAAAAAAAATCCTTGTATCTATGAAATATACTGCTTTGAGGGTATTACCAGGAGCTTAATATATTGATTTCCCCTGGCGTTGGGGGTTTAAAATTTTATGGGGACCCTGTGGTTATAGTCCTTTTGTTTTTTGGCTGGTCTTCTGGGGGAGGGGCCTGCCGCGTTGTTTTCCAGTCAGTCTTGCTTGGGTTGAGTCACCCTGCACCCCAGTCAAGGGGCTGAGCTCTGTGGAAACCGGTTTCTCAGTCTTTTGCTCTCTGAAGGTTTTTGGCCTTTTGTAGCTTTTCCACCTTTTCAGAGAGTCCAAGCAATGAATCTGCCCAGAAGCACTCAGACCTCTGAGTTGCAGGAAGCCCGAGTCTCTGCTCCCCTCTGTGTGGTTCAGAACACACACTCCCCTCCGTGAAATTTCTGCTCACAGCTCAGCTTGTCCGAGGTGGCGCGCGACCCCAGCCGCCTTTCTGCGGCTCTCAAGTGCGGACCCGGGAGGCCTGCGGCGGGCCGGGAAAGTCGCGACCCCAGCCGCCTTTCTGGGGCTCCGTGAGGGGCACGCCCCGGAGGTTAGGCCACTTGCCCGAGTTCTCTCCGGGGCTGGCGGGGATCGCTATGGTTCTGCGGCGGGCCACAAATGTCGCGGTTTTGGGCGCACACAGAGAAAAGCTGCAGCTCGTGAACCACCGCAGACTCTCTAAAGGTGCTTGCAGGTGCATGCCCGGTCCACAGGTTGTTGCAGAGAGCGGAAAGCTGCAGGTTCAGGAATCGTGGACTGGATCCCCCCACCCATCTCACTTTGGGGCGCTCCTTCCTGGGAGGGTGAGTCCAAGCGCCAGTGCCGGCGACCACCCCCTTCCACTAGTTACTCCTCAGAACTTTTTGCCCTTTTTAAGTGTTTTTAACGGATTCTACGTTAATGCTGGTCCCCCGCCACCGGGCACTTTCCTTTGGGGTATTACTGTCCTTGGTTAGCTTCTGGTGGCTCCCTCCCCCTTTTGTTTATCCTTCGATATCAGTTCGAGTGTTCCCACTTTGCTTTTACCTCTCCACTGCTGTCTTCTGCTCTCGGAGAGATCCCGGAGTGAGAAATCTTTCTCCTCAGGGTGATTTCATGGGTGTTCAGCATGTTCTGGTAGATTTCCAGCTCACTCTTGGGGACCGGTTGCTGCAGGATCTCTTACTTCTCCGCCATCTTGCCCCCCTCCTCTCTGGGTTTATTCTTATTTGAATTGTTTTATTTCCTATTTCTCCTTCTGCTCTCTGTTGAATTTGTGTTAAATATTTTTTCAGCGAGCATTCTAAAAGTTAATATCCACATTTGTATTTTTTGTTTTTTGTTTCTTTTTATTTAAAATTTTTAAGGAGAGCACATGATGTGAAGAGCACTGGTGTTATACTGAACAGATGAATCATTGAACATTATATCAAAAACCACACCTTGGCTAATTGGATTTAAATAAAAATTTAAAAAATTAAAATATATATAAAAATGTTTATAGGCTTTATTTGAGAGCGAGCGAGAGAGAGAGAGCACAAGCAGAAGAGAGGGACAGAGAGAGAGGGAGAAGCAGACTTCCTGTTGAGCGGGGAACCTGACCTGGGGCTCAATCCTAGGATCCCAAGACCATGACCTCAGCCAAAGACAGATGCTTAAGTGACTGAGACACCCAGGTACCCCAAACATGCACATTTGATTAATGACTGTTAGTGCAAGTTACTGCTTTTACCCCTTTCCTGTTGGTGCTAAGACCTTACAGCCTTGTGATTCCAATGATGCCCTCCTACTTTTTGCATGATTGTGATAAGTCAGTTTAATTTTATGTATTTATCATACAAAACCTACTGTTATTTTTGTTACAATAAATATTCACTTGTAATTTTTTCCATTGCTTTTGTTTCTTTTCTGAAGTTTTATCTGGGATCATTTTTCTCTTCCTGAAGAACTTCCTATGATATTTCTTTTAGGATAGTTTGAACTTCCAAAAAAAAAAAAATCTTGTAGATTTTTGTTTGGAAATAATTTCACTTTTCTTATCCTTTGAAGAATATTTTGCTCATTCCCCCCCCCCCCACCCTGCTCTTTAGTGATGCTGTTCCATTGTCATGGCTTGCTTTCATTATTTTTCAACAAGGAGTCAGCTGTCAGACTTCTTACAATTCCTCAGAGAGTAATATGTCTTTTTTGCACTGTTTTCTTTTTCTATTCTTCCTTTGAAGTAGGTTTAGCATTCTTACTATATTGTGCTTACGTTTCTTTGCATTTACCCTGTTTGGTATATTCAAAGTTTCCTGAATCTAAAGGTTGGTATCTGTTATCAGTTTTGTAAATTTCCTGGTAATTTTCTTACTTTGCCTCATCTTCCTTCTCTTTTTGTTCTCTGTTTGCATGTGTGTTGTTTCTTTTCACTGTGTCATGGATGTCTCAAGCACTGTTCTCTTTATTTTCCTTTTCTTTTTTCCACTTTGTGTTTCTTGGTATATTTTCTATTGACTTCTTTTCCAATTTATCAATCCTACCTTCTGCCTTTATCTACTCAACTGTTAAACCTACCTAATGAGTTCTTAATTTCAGATTTGTGTTCCTCAGATATAAAACTTCCAGTTAATTATTTTCAAAAATTTAAATTATCTTGTGACGTTCTTCATCTGTAAACCTATGCTCTCCACCTTTTTATTTTCTCAGACATAGTCAACATAGTTCTTTTGATGTTCTTATGAGTAACTTCATATCTGGATCATATTCTATATATAATTCTTTAGCAGTAAGAATAGGACAGTTAAAGAAATAGAAAAAAGAGAAGTTAGAACTGGCATATCATAAAAAAAGATATTCAAGTGGCCTATAAACATAAGGAAAAGCATTCAATTGCATTAATTATTGAGAAAATACTTAGCAAAAACATAATGATAAATGTTTCAACAAGATAGTGTAGTAGGAAGTCCCAAGTCCTTTTTCCCCTGTGGAGGAAAAAAGAAAACAAGCGAAACTCAACCAGTTTATAGGAACTCTAGAAAACAGTCATAGGTCTGTGCCCCAAACAAGAAGATATCACATTCAAAATGATAGGAATTTCATAGCATATTTATGGGTTCTTGACTCAGGCTGTCCCTAGTGTAGCACAGTCTTGGTCTGGAGGATGTAGCAGTCCAGTTGCCAGCTGTCCCCTGAAGTGAAAGAAGTAGAACAGACCTTCCTTATTTTCAACATTCTGGCCTGTCTTGAGGCTGCAAGAAGGAGTGCTCTCTTTCTTGTCTAACTTAGATTTAGGTATGGAAAAGCAATAGTAGCCACTGGTTGTGAACCTGCAGGGGTACCACAGACCTGAAGATGCCTGGAGGAAGAAATGATGAGTTGAGACATATAACAGACAAAGGCTTCAAGGAGAGCCTAGTGTAAGGCCCAGGGAATGAAGACATTTCAGAGCAATATGTAAGGGAGGAAATCAAGAAAGCAATACATAGGCCAAGATGGTGCACGTGATCATGAAGACATGAGAAGACTTTAATCTTGATGGTATAGAAAGGATCCCTAGTCTCAGAATGAACCCCACTAATTAGTGATGAACTGCCTGACAGAGTCAATCTGTAAGGATTGGAAGAGGTGGCTGATATTTTAAATACCCAAGTTTATACACACAACATCATAAGGCCTACAAATAAACAGGAAAATATGATCTATCAAGGGAAGAAAATTAAATGACAGCAATCATCCCTGAAGAAGTACAAACAGTGGAGCTGCTAGACAAAGACTTAAAAGTACTATCTTAAATAAGTGGAGGAAGTTAATTACCACTAAACCTACCCCACAAGAAATGCTAAAGGATTCCTTCATGTTGAAATGAAAGAATGCTGGACAGTAATTCAAATAATGTAAAGTCCCCAATAAAGGAAATACAAAAACCAGTTGTCTTAGTCAGCTCTGACTACTCTAGCAAAATAGATATGGGGGATTACATAGCAGAAATTTGTTTTCTCACAGTTCCAAAGGCTAGGAAGTCCAAGTTCAGTGGCATTTGATTTGGTTTTCCAAGAGAGCTCTCTTCCTGGTTTGCAGATGACTCTATTCTCATTGTGTCCATGTATGGTAGAGAGAGGAGAGAGGGAAAGGGAGAGAGAAAGCCAGAAGGAGAGGAAGAGAGAGAGCAAGAGGGAGAGCTCAAGAGCCTGCTTTCATCTTTCTTATTATAAGGACACTATCCCATCACAGGACCCCACCCTCATGACCTCATTTAAGCCTGATTACATCCCAAAGGCCACACCTCCAGATACCATCACAGTAGAGATTAGGGCTCAAAAATACTGAGCTTCCAGCTTTGAAGATAAAAGAAGCTGCCATGAGCTGAGTAATACAAACAGCCTCTGGAAGCTTGAAAAGGCAAGAAATGGAATTTCTCCTAGAGCCACCAGAAGGAATACAGTCTTGTAGACTTTTTTTTATCTTAGTCTAGTGAGAACCATTCCAAAACTATAAGGTAAATTTGTGTTGTTTTAGCCACTAATTTGTGAATTTGGTACAGCAGCAATAGGAAACAAATACATAGGCT
This sequence comes from Nasua narica, assembly GCA_028533885.1. Taxonomy (NCBI): domain Eukaryota; kingdom Metazoa; phylum Chordata; class Mammalia; order Carnivora; family Procyonidae; genus Nasua; species Nasua narica. The sequence continues at coordinate 14,123,648 of CM052805.1, read as the reverse complement.
AATACGTACCTATCAGAATAGCTAAAATCTAGAAAGTTAAAATACCAAATATGGATAAGAACTTAATGGAGTGGAGGGGGCATTTATTACTGATGGAAGCATAAATTGGTCCACTTTGGTAAACAATTTGGCATATTCTTCTAAAACTTTGAAGGTTTGTGGGTGGGTGGGTGTATAATCTCCAATGCATATATACATGCAGTAAGAGACATGTACAAAAAGGTTTTTAAGAATGTTATAATAAGGGCACCTGGGTGGCTCAGTTGGTTGAGCGACTGCCTTCGGCTCAGGTCATGATCCCGGAGTCCCGGGATCGAGTCCCTTATCGGACTCCCGGCTCTGCGGGAAGTCTGCTTCTCCCTCTGACCTTCTCTCCTCTCATTCTCAGTCTCTCTCTCTAATGAATAAATAAATAAATAAAAAATCTTTAAAAAAAAGAATGTTATAATAATAAAATGGCAAATAACTCAAATATTTATCAAATATAACGGATGAATAAAAGTGATACAATAATACCCTGGAATACTAAAGAGCAATGAAAATGAACTGCCACACTAGGCACCAGTGGGGATAAATTTCATAAATACAATGTTAGCAAAAGAAGCCAGGTAGGGGGACGCCTGGGTGGCTCAGTCATTTAAATGTCCGGCTTCAGCTCAGGTCATGGTTCCAGGGTCCTGGGATCAAGCCCCATGTGGGGCTCCCTGCTCAGCAGAGAGTCTGCTTCTCCCTCCCTTTTCCCCCTGCTCATGCTCTCCCTCCCTCCCTCCCTCCCTCTCTCTCTCTCTCTCTCTCTCTCTCTCTCTCAAATAAATAAATAAAATCTTTAAAAAAATATTCAACTAAATATCTTATTGATATTTTTGTTTATAGACTACTTTGGGGAATAGCTGCATTCTTACAGTGTTGAGTCTTCCTACCCAAAAATGTACATTTTATAATTAGTGAAATTCCTAAACATCATAAATATTTCAACAAAAAAAAAATACCTAGATCACCCCAAATTCTATCTAAATAAGTATTTACATTTACTGCATTTCTCTTGAGACTGAAAGTCTGTGATGACAGAAGCAAAGTAGCCATGCCCATAATTCCTAAATATTTTGATCTATGCTATGTTTGTTTGCTTGTTTATTTTTGCTGCATTTTCTACTACGACCGAGAACCTGGTTTCAATCACTGGTAGCCATTCTCAACTTAATCCTACCATCAACTTCTCAAGGATCTTGGTACATAAACATTTAATAGCTCAAAATAAATGATTCTGGAATATTTGGAGAAATCACAGTTTTAACAACTTGTAAGATGTCGATTTCTGGAAGTTTATTTTCTGTAACAACTCTATAGGTTCTCTGTTCCCCTGCCTAGATCCCCTCTAACTTTGAGTTTCCCTGTGTGCTTTTCAACTGAATGGCTGACATGGGGAAAGGAGGAGTAGGAAAACACAGTAGAGTCAACAGGCAGAATCTAAAAATGGAGAGCCGTGAAAGGTAGGTCCTTAGCATTACAGTTTACGTCTGCCAGAATGTAAATCTTAAAAAAAAAAAAAAAGTTTTTCTACTAGGTGATCTCATTTCTGGGAACATTGAGAATTTGGTTTACTTGGGGTTAGAGGAAGGAAAAGAAAGAAAGAAAGAATATACTTTGATTTTGTTCAAGGAGAACAAAATCAAACTTTCAGATATATGAAAACAAGTAGAAAGGCAAACAGAGGAGACATGCTCGCTTGAAGGAGAAGTGGAAGAACCTCATAGCCATGTTCACAGACAAAAGTGTTTGATTAATAAATACTTACATGTTCTAACAGAGAAAGATTTTTTTCCCTTTTCTAAGTTATTAGACTGAATTCCTAGGCATTGCGTAGTTGCCTCCACTTTGACTTGACTTGTGTACTCTCTGTCTCAGGTGGTGTTCCTGTCATCTGGATTGGATGCACTGACCAAGAATTACCGCTTTCTGGACACACTGGTCATCTTCATGCTGTTTGGCTGGTCTGTCATTCCCTTCACGTACCTGATAAGTTTCCTTTTTTCTAGTCACACCAGTGCCTACATCAAGCTCGTTATGTTCCACTACTGTGCAGGAGTTTTCAGCGTAGTAATGGATGTAATAATAACCACAACATCAGGTAAGGACATCACACCGTCACCCCATCAATAAGGAAATACGATCTTGAAGATAAGAACAATACAAAGTTATTTTGTTCTGGATTTCTGGGAAAACTTACACTGCTTGTAAGTTAATCACCTTTTGTTAAGTGTCACAAATATTATAGGCATTATTTTGGGTGTACTTTGCAAGTGTAATTTGCAAGACAAATTAAGACACTACATTTTCACTAACCCAGTCCTTTGGTCCATTAGCCCAGGCTCTGTACAATATTTATTCTTTCATTTTCGTCCTTTGACTTTGAGATCATGGAGAGATTGATTGGACTGGCAATGATGGCAAAAAGAAGTTTCTTAGAACACAAATGCTGCCACTACTTTATTAAATGACCCTGTAAACATTAATTAGATCTGTTTTAAGTAATTCAGCCATACTAGGTCTTGCAGAGACTGAAGGGAATAGGCTTCTAACCCATTTACTGACCTTAGGCCTTGCTCTCCCACAAAAGAATTCCCTGAGTTAGTTGGAAACCTATTTTAATACTCCTTGCACACCTCTTCGATGAGCAATATTAAGCCACATGAAGAAGAATTGATCTCTGAATAATAGACTAAGAAATATGCAGAAGGATTTATATTCTGGTGCTCATTTACTGAGTTAGTCACATTGCTGTCAATTAGTCTCTGTGTTAGTTTTCTATTGCTGTGGTGGCAAGTCACTGCAAACTTAGTAAATTATACAAATATATCATCCTACAGATCTGTAGATCAGAAGTCTATCACAGGGCACATTGGGCTAAAATCAAGGTGGCTGCAAGGCAGCATCCTTCTCAGAGGTCTTTTTATTTTTATTTGTTTTTTTTATTATGTTCAGTTAGCCACCATATAGTACATCATTAGTTTTGACATAGTGTTCAGTGATTCATTAGTTGCATATAACACCCAGTGCTCATCACAACATGTGCTCTCCTTAATACCCATCACCCTGCTACCACAACCCCAAAATCCCCTCCCTTCTCTAACCCTCAATTTGTTTCCCAGAGTCTATAGTTTCTCACGGTTTGTCTCCATCTCTGCTTTCCTCCCCCTGCTTCAGTTTTCCCTCCCTTCCCCAATGGTCCTCTGTGCTATTCTTTATGTTCCACATATTAGTGAAACCTTGTGATGATTATCTTTCTCATTTATTTCACTTAGCATAATCTCCTCCAGTTCCATCCATGTCGATGTGGATAGTGGTTTTTCAACCTTTCTGATGGCTGAGTAATATTCCATTTTATATATATAGCACATCTTCTTTATCCATTCATCTGTTGAAAGGCATCTCAGCTCCTTCCACAGTTTGGCTATTGTGGACATTGCTGCTATGAATATTGGGGTGCCTGTGCACCTTCTTTCACTACATCTGTATCTTTGGGGTAAATACCTAGTAGTGCAATTGCTGGGTCATAGGGTAGCTCTATTTTTAACATCTCGAGGAACCTCCATACTCTTTTCCAAAGTGACTGTACCAGCTTGCATTCCCACCAACAGCATAAGAGGGTTCCCCTTTCTCCACAACCTTGCCAACAATTGTTGTTTCCTGCCTTGTTAATTTGTGCCATTCTAACTGGTGTAAGGTGGTATCTCAATATGGTTTTGATTTGAATCTCCCTGATGGCTAATGATGATGAACACTTTTTCATGTGTCTGTTAGTCACTATTTGTATGTCTTTTTTTTTTTTTTTAAGATTTTATTTATTTATTTGACCAAGGGCGACACAGCAGTGAGAGAGGGAATACAAGCAGGGGGAGTGGGAAAGAAAGAAGCAGCTTCCCGCCTACCAGGGAGCCTGACGTGGGGCTCAATCCCAGGACCCTGGGATCATGACCTGAGCTGAAGCTTAACCGACTAAGCCACCCAGGCACCCCTATAAATACCCTCTTACCTCTAAGGAGTGGAGAAAGATCTTCCTACACAAAGAAAAGTAATATGCTAATATACTCAGGCTCCCTATTCAGCAGAGAGCCTACTTCTCCGTCTACCTCTGCTGCTCCCCCTGCTTGTTCTGTCTCTGTCAAATAAATAAATAGAGTTTTTTTAAAGAAGAAAAGAGAATATTTTATGTATTCTATGAAGAAAGGCTAAATACTTTATAACATTAGCTCCTTGTTATTTTTGGCATCTCTTCAGGTGGCCAGTCAGTGTTCAGAATTCTTTCTGGATACTAGATTATATGCATATACACCAATTGTTACCCTCTTCGAGGCAGGCTTGATATGACTTTACCACTTAGAAAATTTATATCTTAGGAACTTCACTCATTCTCTGTCCTCCTTGGTTGACCATTTCACTTTTATCAAAGTATCTTACAAATATGTTTTTGCTCAGGTATATCATATTATATTTGTTACCAACAGTCTGAGCTCAGTCTTGAAGCCCTACAATGACCTTCGTAAACTTAACCTGTAATTGTGTTTCATATTCCTTCATATATATTCTTCAACTATTATACACATTAAGTTAATATTTAGAGAAACCTCAGCAAGCTTTAACTTGGTTCTCTGAAGATGTATGTCCTTTTAACTGAAAAAATATTTATCTCTTTCCCACTGTTGTCATATGCTGAATTTCCTACCACAACTTTCTTTATTCATCCATATAAGATAAGAAAAATGAGAAATCATCAGTATACATTTCCTGTTCACATCAAGTGACAGAAGACAGGTTATATGGATATCAACTTTGCCAAGGATTTTCCATTGCTGTAATTATCAACATAAACTATGCTACAAAACATATACTTAGTGCCAAGAAATGAGAGTTTCGTGAGGATAATAATAAGGCTTTGTAATTTTCTCCATTTAATTTGGGGAGATTTTGTTTTCCTGGGGCAATTCATTTTGTATAAAGCATGCTAATGTTATCTTTTTAATCACAAAGGACCTGATACTGAAAGCCATCTGCTTAATTCAATGATGGTGTTACCCATACATAACTTTGGGATGAGCATCACCAAATATTTTGATAACCAAGTGGCAAAGCTGCTGTGTTCTTCAAAAGACGTTCCTGCCTTCGTAAATTGTAGTAAAGCAAGTGAGTATCTGGGACTAATCAGATACCACTGGCCTATTACTTATTTGATATAAATAGCTCTACTTCTATTGTTTTGAATCTGCACAATGACCATCAAGTTATGTGTTGTTATACTCACTTTGAGGAAACTAAAGGTTATACAAAATTGAATAACTTACTCTGCCACACAATTTGTACAAGTTAGAGCTGAGATTCAAAACATTAGCATAATGCATTTTCTCATGGGATAGAATCTCCACAGATGAATGGGTAAAGAAAATGTGATACATACTTACGCATATATGCATATATATACACACATATATATATATGAATTTTAGAAACTTGTAATTAATTACCTTTTTCTCATAAGTGATTAAAAAAATGTCAGCTGTTTAGTACTTCCAACTTAGTTTAAATGTTAGTATTCCCTTATAGGTAAAAGTGTTTGCATATGTAGCATATTCCAGTTGATTCTACTGCCACTGCTCCACATTTTCAGAACCATCATCTGAAGTAGTTTCAAAGGAAATGTATTTTGGGGCAAGGAAAGCCTCTGTTGCTACCCACTACTCTGATTAGTGTGAATAGGCATTCACCCAAAGGTTCTGGCTATATGGTACCATGTTGGTAATGGATGCAAGACAAAATTCATGGAATTAAAGGATCTTGAAGATATTTTGCATGACATACAAAGTCATCAAACATACCATTAAATATAGTACTTTGTGCTTATTTGATAACCATTCTATTTGATTCTATAGTACTTCTAGTTTGTTAACTTAGAGTTTTCTTATTGAAATAATTTTTTTAAAATAAACCTGTATCTTTTTCTTTGTCATTGACATCAGTAACTCAGATGAATGTATATAGTTTGGAAAAAGATGCAATAGGAAGATTTTTAATTGCGATGGCTGTTACGGGATTTATTTTCTTCCTCTTGATTTTCCTTTTGGAGACCACCTTATGGAAAGTGAGAGCCTTTGTGTTTCGCTATATTCTTTTTGGTATCTACAAGAAATTTAATAAGGTAAGTAGCTGGGTCTTAGAGATATCTCTAAGAGGAAAAACATGTCTCTACACATACCTAACGCTATTATTGAATATAGGAATATAAATCTGTGTTGATTGAGATCCATGTGAATCAGAGATCTTCATTGTAATTTGAACTTTGTGGTTTCTTTTTTTTTTTCATTGTTTACATTTTTATTTTGTTTTTCCCCCCAAATATGTTTATTTTTTCAGTGTTACAAGATTAATTGTTCATGTACCACACCTAGTGTTCCATGTAGTACGTGCCCTCCTCAATACACACCACCAGGCTTGCCCAACCCCCCACCTACCACAACCCTCAGTTGGTTGCTCAGAGTCCACAGTCTCTCATGGTTCATCGCCCCCTCTGATTTCCCCCCATTCACCCTGCCCTTCTCACGATGTCCTCCATGTTTTTCCGTAAGTGGGACCATAAGATAATTGACTCTCTCCGCTTGACTTATTTCACTCCGCATGATCTCTTCCAGTCCTGTCCATGTTGATACAAAAGTTGGGTATTCAGCCTTTCTGATGGAGGCATAATACTCCATTGTATATATGTACCATATCTTCTTTATCCATTCATCTGTTGACAGGCATTTTGGTTCTTTCCACAGTTTGGTGATTGTGGCTATTGCTGCTATGAACATTGGGATACATGTGGCCCTTCTTTGTACTGCATCTGCTTCTTTGGAGTAAATACCCAGTAGTGCAATTGCAGGGTCATAGGGTAGCTCTATTTTTAATTTCTTGAGGAATCTCCGCACTGTTTTCCAAAGTGGTTGCACCAACTTGCATCCCCACCAACAGTGGAGGAGGGTTCCCCTTTCTCCACATCCTCTCCAGCATTTGTTGTTTACTGTCTTGTTGATTTTGGCCATTCTAACTGGTGTAAGGTGGTATCTCAGTGTGGTTTTGATTTGAATCTCCCTGATGGCTAAAGATAATGAACATTTTTTCATGTGTCTGTTGGCCCTTTGTATGTCTTCTTTGGAGAAGTGTCTGTTCATGTCTTCCGCCCATTTTTTGATGGATTATCTGGTTTGTGAGTGTTGAGTTTGAGGAGTTCTTTATAGATCTTAGATATCAGACCTTTGTCTGTAGTGTCATTTGCGAATATCTTCTCCTATTCTGTGGGTTGCCTGTTGTTGATGATAATTTTTGATGATTGTTTCTGTTTCCTTTGGATTAGACGTGGTCTCTCCCCTTTCATTCATAATTTTGTTAATTATGGTCTTCTCTCTTTTTTGGGGATGAGTTTGGCCAGTGGCTTATCAGTCTTATTGATTCTTTCAGAAAACCAACTTCTGGATTCATTGAAGCATTCTCCTGTTTCTCTAGTTTCTAACTCATTGATCTCTGCTCTAATCTTGATTATTTCCCTTCTTGTGCGTGGGGTTGGCTTAATTTATTGTTGATTTTCCAGTTCTTTAAGGTGTAAAGAGAGCTGGTGTATAGGCGATTTTTCAATTTTTTTGAGCGAGGCTTGGATGGCGATGTATTTCTCCCTTAGGACTGCCTTTGCCGTGTCCCATAGGTTTTGCATCGATGTGTCTTCATTCTTATTGGTCTCCATGAATTGTTTAAGTTCATCTTTGATTTCCTGGTTGATTCTTGAGCAGGTTGGTCTTTACTCTCCAAGTGTTTGAATTCCTTCCAAACTTTTTCTTGTGGTTGAGTTCTAGTTTCAAAGCATTGTGGTCTGAGAATATGCAGGGAATCATCTCAGTCTTTTGGTATTGGCTGAGTCCTGATTTGTGACCCAGTATGTGGTCACTTCTGGAGAAATTTCCATGTGCGCTCAAGAAGAATGAGTATTCTGTTGTTTTATGGTGGAATGTTCTGTATATCTAGGTCCATCTGGTCCAATGTGTCATTCAACGCTCTTGTTTCTTTTTTTTTTTTAAAGATTTTATTTATTTGTTTGACACAGAAAGAGAGATCACAAGTAGGCAGAGAGCAGGCAGAGAGAGAGGGGGGAAGCAGGCTCCCTGCAGAGCAGAGAGCCCGATGCGGGGCTCAATCCCAGGACCCCAAGATCATGACCTGAGCCAAAGGCAAAGGCTTCAACCCACTGGGCCACCCAGGCGTCCCAACACTCTTGTTTCTTTATTGATTTTCTGTTTAGTTGATCTGTCTGTTACTGAGAGTGGCATGTTAAGATCTCCTACTATTAATGTATTCATATCAATATGACTATTTTGATTAACAGTTGGCTTATGTAGTTGGTTGTTCCTATATTGGGGGCATAAATGTTTACAATTATTAGGTCTTCTTGGAGGATAGACCCTTTAAGAATGATGCAATGTCCTTCTGTATCTCTGACTACAGGCTTTAGCTTAAAATCTAATTTATCTGATATGAGAATCGCTACCCCAGCTTTCTTTGGAGGCCCATTGGCATGAAAGGTGGTTCTCCATCCTTTTGCTTTCAGTCTGGATGTATCTTTTGGTTCCAAATGTGTCTCTTGTAGACAGCATATGGATGGGTCCTATCATTTTATCCATTCTGCAACCCTGTGTCGCTTTATGGGAGCGTTTAAGCCATTCACGTTGAGAGTGATTATTGAAAGATAAGTGTTTATTGACATCATGTTGCCTGTGAAGTCCTTGTTTCTATAGATTTAAAATTTTGTTCTAAGTCACTCATGTGTTCTTTCTACTTTTATAGAACCCCCTGTAATATTTTCTGGAGTACCAGCTTCATGATCACGTACTCTTTTAAACCTTGCAGGTCTTGGAAACTCTTTATCTCTCCATCCATTTTGGATGTCAGCCTTGCCAGATAACATATTCTGGGCTGCATGTTCTTCTCGTTTAGTGCCCTGAATATATCATGCCAGCTCTTTCTGGCTTGCCAGGTTTCTGTGGACAGGTCTGACGTTATTCTGATGGGCTTTCTTCCATATGTAAGGAATCTGTTCCCCCTAGCTGCCCTCAGGACCTCCTGTCTAAAATTATAATTTGCAAATTTCAAGATTATGTGTGGGGTGTTTTTCTAGACTCATTGATCTTGGCAGGTGTTCTTTCTGCCTCTGGGATACGAACTCTTGTTCCATTCTCCAGATTGGGGAAATTCTTATGTAGAATTTGGTCAGCTATATCTTCTAGTCTTCCGTCTTTCTCTACCTCCTCTGGGATTCCAGTAATTCTGATGGTGGAACGTTTCATGGCATTGTTTATTTCCCTAAGTCTCTTCTCATGATCCCTGAGCAGTTTGCTCCAGCTCTCCTCCTGACCTTTCTTCTCAACCATTTTATCCTTTAGATCACTAATTCAATCCTCTGTCTCCATAACTCTAGCTGTTAGACTATTTAGATTGGATTGGATCTCATTGATAGCGTTTCTTACATCAGCTATACTGGCTCTCATTTCTGCCCTTAGAGATTCTATGCTATCATTAATGTTTTTCTCCATCTTAGCCATTGCCTGGATAATTGTTACCCTGAATTCCCTTTCTGACATACTGTTTATGTCCATGTCTAAGAGTTCTGAGGGAGAGGGTGCAGTCTCTGGGTTTTTCCTTTGTTGGGTGTTCCTCCTCCTAGTCATTTTGATGAGAACTGGATGAGAGGATGTATAGCTGGATATATTGCCCACGATCCAGGCAGGGTGCACTCTGGAAGGTTTAGGAGCAATTGGGATTCACCACCAAAAAGAAAGGATAAGGATAAAAAAAGAGAAAAAGAAGAAATCCCAGCCAGAATGGGCCCTAAAATAAGATTTATAAGGTATGTAAACTAACATGAACAAACATATATACTGACAAAAGTAAATGAGAAGAAATAAAAGAACCTAGTCAGATTGAACCCCAGGAGTAAGATTTATATAATACCAGAACAAAAGCAAATACATAGAAACACTGACAGGAGGATAAGATGGGTGGGTGGTTATAACTCCTCATGGGCAAGGAAGGTTATTTCAGGTCTTCCTGGGTTTATTGTTGTATTAAGCCTCTAGTTGTAATGATAAGTAGTTTAGGAAAAAAAAAAAAAAAGAAATGTGAAAACAAGTGAATAAAAAAATAGAAAATAAGAAAGAAAAAACACACTTTTATCTATGAAATATACTGTTTTGAGGGTATTATCAGGTGCTTAATATATTGATTTCCCCTGGTGTTGGGGATTTAAAATTTTATGGGGACCCTATTGTTATAGTCCTTTTTTTTTTTTTTTTGACCTGTCTTCTGGGGGAGGGACCTGCTGCCTTGTTTTCCAGTCAATCTTGCTTGGGTTGAGTCATCCTGCCCCCCAGTCAAGAGTCTGTGCTCTGTGGAAGCCGGTTTCTCAGTCTTTTCACTCTCTG
>CM052805.1:14081483-14112652 GCA_028533885.1 Nasua narica | reverse complement strand
TATCAACATGGACAGGACTAGAAGAGATTATGCGGAGTGAAATAAGTCAAGCGGGGAGAGTCAATTATCTTATGGTCTCACTTACGTGTGGAGTATAAAGAAAATCATGGAGGGCATCGTGAGAAGGAAGGGAAGGGTGAATGGGGGGAAATCGGAGGGGGTGATGAACCAGGAGAGACTGTGGACTCTGAGCAACAAACTGAGGGTTTTGGAGGGGAGGGGGTGGGGCGGTGGGCAAGCCTGGTGGTGGATATTGAGAAGGGCACGTATTGCATCGAGCACTGGGTGTGGTGCATGAACAATCAATCTTGTAACACTTAAAAATAAACATATTTGGGGAGAAAAAAAAAAGAAAAAAAAGAAAAGAATAAACCCAAACCGTATTTCTTTGGATACTGCAATTATAAGGCTAGATTGTTAGCCCAGAAGAAAACTAATACAACTATATACTGTTTACCAAAAAAATTTTTTTAAATATGAAGACCCAGAAAATTCAAATGCAAAAAGATGAAAAAACATTTATAGGGAAACAGTAATCAAAGTACATATTATGTTATTTCTAAAAATAGCATATATGGGGCCCCTGGGTGTCTCAGTGGGTTAAAGCTTCTGCTTTTGGCTCAGGTCATGATCTCAGGGTCCTGGAATGGAGCCCCGCATGGGCTCTGCTCAGCAGGGAGCCTGCTTTCCTTCTCTCTCTGCCTGCCTCTCTGCCCTCTTGTGATATCTCTCTCTCTCTGTGTCAAATAAATAAATAAAATCTTAAAAAAAAGAAAAAAAAGAAGAGCATATTTTAAGCCTAGAAGCATCATTAGGGATAAAAGGGAGACATAATATTGTGATAAAGGGGTCAATCCATCAGGAAAATACAATTATAAATATGTATGCACTCATGAATATATAAACCTCTAGATATAAAGCAAACTATATGAAGCAAACCTTCAAACTATATTAAAATTTCACAGAAAAGAAAAGCAAATAGGCAACATATTAGTAACAATAGAGATGAATAGCTCTAAACAAAACTGAGTCTATGACATACATAAAGAGTCTCAGTAACAACAGGAAACACATTCTTAACAAGTACACATAAAGTATCTGTCAAAATTGACCACATGCTGGATCATAAAATATGACTCAATGTATTTAAAATAACTGAAATCATTCACAGTATGTTCTCTAAGGAAAGAGCTATGGACCTATGAATACATTTTCAAACCGCTTAGAAACTAAATCATACATTTCTAGTAAACATCATGGTTGAAAAATATTTTAGAACCAAAATGCCCTTCAACAGATGAGTGGATAAGGAAGATGTGGTACATCTATACAATGGAATATTATGCCTCCATCAGAAAGGATGAATATCCAACTTTTCTATCAACATGGACGGGACTAGAAGAGATTATGCGGAGTGAAATAAGTCAAGCGGAGAGAGTCAATTATCTTATGGTCTCACTTACGTGTGGAGTATAAAGAAAATCATGGAGGGCATCGTGAGAAGGAAGGGAAGGGTGAATGGGGGGAAATCAGAGGAGGTGATGAACCAGGAGAGACTGTGGACTCTGAGCAACAAACAGGGTTTTGGAGGGGAGGGCGTGGGGAGGTGGGCAAGCCTGGTGGTGGGTATTGAGAAGGGCATGTATTGCATGGAGCACTGGGTGTGGTGCATGAACAATCAATCTTATAACACTGAAAAATTAAAATAAACATATTTGGGGAGGAAAAAAAGTATTTTAGAAATTAGGAAATATTTGTGAATTAGTGAGAATATCAAACCTGTGGGATGCAACTGAAGTGATGAGATAATATAAAGTTTTGGGGTTTTTTGGTTTATGTGCACAATGTAGCTCTCCCAGTTAGTTCCTGTGATGACAGAAATGATTAGTGACCCTCACAAAGTTAGTGGTTTGCCCTTATAGTGCTAAGTGGCTGTCTGGTAAGTTGTGAGAAGAAAACACCACTGAGCACCTTGTCTACGGTAATGCACAGGGTGGCAGAGGAGGAGTGTCGTGTTGCTCTTTCTACCCTGGAGCTCTCTGTATTTATGAAGTGCTCTCCCCACCACTTCTAGCTTCTAATCTCTTTTATCTGTTCTAGTTTGTGTATGATCCATCACTCCTCCTCAGAACCAAAAGTTATAACCTTCCAACCCTAGAGCACCATGGACAATGATCCTAGGTTTTCTAATGGCATGGGAACCAGTGAAACTGGCCTCCAAGCCCCACATCTCATTTATTTTTTAATTTATTTTATATTTTTAATTCTTTTTTAAAAATATGTTCAGTTAGCTACTTTATAGTACACCACTAGAGTTTTTGATGTAGTGTTCAATGATTCGTTCACAGAGGCAAGAAGGGAGGATACCAAACGAAATGGGTATTAAGGACGGCATGTGTTGTGATGAACACTGGGTGTAATATGACCTACATCTAAGACAAAAGGGTTTGCTTTAACTTTCACAGCAGTATCTCACTGGCCCTTCCCATAGAAGGATGACTCTGGAGATGCCAGATGTAGAAAAAATGAGGAAAGTGACAAGTATAAACAGACCACAAACATTCTCCTGACTTTACTTTCAATAATAAGAGTTTCAGGGGTGCCTGGGTGGCTCAGTCATTAAGCATCTGCCTTCAGCTCAGGTCACGATCCCAGGGTCCTGGGATCGAGCCCCGCATTGGGCTCCCTGCTCCGCGGAAAGCCCGTTTTCCCTCTCCCACTCCCCCTGCTTGTGTTCCCTCTCTCGCTCTCTCTGTCAAAAAACTAAATAAAATCTTAAGAAAAGTGGTGCCTGCGTGGCTCAGTGGGTTAAAGCCTCTGCCTTCAGCTCAGGTCATGATCTCAGGGTCCTGGGATCGAAACCCCCATCGGGCTCTCTGCTCAGCAGGGAGCCTGCTTCCCCCTCTCCTTCTGCTTGCCTCTGCCTCCTTGTCATCTATCTTTCTGTCAAATAAATAAATAAATAAAATCTTTTTAAAAAATCTTAAAAAAATAATAATTTCAATAATTTTTCATCATCTATTCAATATTCAAATGTCCAAATGCTCATATACATGCACAAAATTTGAATGGTCCATGGCACAAAATCAAACATCTTGACCATTCAACTCAAGAACTCTGTTCTAGTAATGATCCACACAAACCTCACACCTTTTAGCTTAATTTCACTGGGAAAATACAGTCCACCAGGAAATACAAATCAAAACCACAATGAAATACTAGCTCACGCATGTCAAAATAGCTACTGATGAGCATGTGGAAAACAGATAATTCTTGTGCACTATTGGTGGGAATGCAAACTGGTGCGGCCACTGTGGAAAACAGTATGGAGGTTCCCCAAAACAATGAAAATAGAAATACCATATGATCTAGTGATTCCACTACTATTCTTGCTCTTGAGGTAATCAGATGACTAGGGGGAGGAGAGAAAAGTATTTATAAGAATATTTGTCTTTGTTTAATATAGGACAGGCGTAGTATAATAGGTTGTATCCTTCCATGTTTGTAGCAGCTGTGGGGCCAATGCGTATTAGAGAGCAAGCATGTCTGGAAGGTATCTTAAGAGACACATTTCCGTTTCTTCAAACAAGAATATTTTGTTTTAAAAGAAGAATGTAAAGGAAAAGATTTTCACTGGGGCATATTCCACAATGTATTCCCTGACATAATGAGACAAAGTATTTCTTTCTTGAGAGATTTAGATTTAGATATTAATATTAATTGAGGTAATTAATATTAGCTGAGTAGAATTTTCTGGGATGTACCAGAAAATAAGCCCCACAAAGGACCTTGTCTAACACTCACCATTAGTAAGCAGCTGGCAATGAAGAAGATGATGAAGTCCCACAGCAGAGCAGAGAGCCAGAAATTAATGGCAGAGACCCCACTCACAAACTGGATGTGCTTTGCCTTACTGATTCTCTCAGTCACTGTCAGAAGACAAAAGCCGCTGACAAAAATACTCACACCAAAAAACAAATTCAAGGCTACCTGCTGTCCTCTTATTGTTCTACAAAGGAATGAATAAAGAGGACACAGCGGTAAGATAACAAAATGGAAAATAATAGCTTATAAAAATAACTTTTTATTATAAATTATATTTTTATTTATTTTATTATTTTATTAACTTTTAAAATTAACTTTTTATTAAGAATGTGTTCAGATAGGGGAGAAGGACTATATTTAAATACCAAGGTCAATCTCAATAAAAAAGCATACATACCTTTCCTGAAGTTTTTTAGAAACCTTGTTTCGAGGCTGAGGTTTGTTGGAGACCGTAATTGAAGCATCAGGGCCAGAAAGTGCCATAAAAATAATATTGTCTAATACTGCCACGGATAATGGCGGTGAATGGTATGCCTTGTTGTTGAACCAAACGGTAACTTCTCTTTGACCTTTAAAGGTCGAATTTCCTTTAAAGGAAATTGCGATAATGCACGAGTAAATGCATTCTTGACTTTTCCACAAGTATGTCACTAAGTCACCTGGAATGAGAAAACTAAATGACCACAGGCTCAGCATGCAATACAGATCACTTAGTATGCATTTTGGAGAGGGAGAACCCAATTATTTCACTTGCCTGATACTTTTTCTATTTCCAGTGTCTTGCAACAGCTCTGACACATATAAACATATATATGTTAGATACACACATGCATGTTACTCAGCATGAAAAAGGAATGCAATCTTGCCATTTGAAACATTACTACTGATATATCTGTGAGATACAGTCTTTTTATTTTGTATAAACAACATAATATAGTAGAAAAGGGACCACATTACACATCAGGGTAATTAATTTCTCCCATTTCTCTCCCCTCTTCTCTGGTAAACTATGTGATCTTTGACAGTAAGTGTTCATCTAGTACACCTGTCATGGAGGAGGAAAAGGAATATGTGATTTAAGACAGCTTTTATGCCACCTAGCCTATAATGTGTATGTTGTAAAATCAGGATAATGATAGAAGTAATAACCAACATTTCCCAGTGCATTTTCATCTCCCACAATGGACCCTAAAGGATAAAAGAGAAAACAACCTGCCAAACTGTACAGGCTCTATGCTAACCTAAACCAACCCCGTCAAGGAGGCAGCAGCTGAAGGAAATGCAAAGGAAACACCTGGAAGGAAATGATCAGCCTTGAAAGACGATAAATTTGTTCCTTACAGATGTAATTTAGTGGGTTAGTATTTAGTTAGTGAGTAGGTTAATATTGCAGATTCCCACCAGGCAGTCCTAAAATCTAGTCCCTACTCTAATACATACTAGATACATTATTTGGGGCAACTTAGTTAACATCTCTAAGCCTCAAGCAAGTATGATTGTTACAGAAAATGAGATAATTGAAATATTTAGAAACCTTCTTACCAAAAGTAGTGTTCAGTACATGTAACCAATTGTTATTACTACCTTCCAAATAAATAAGTTCAGAGTAGCTTGCCCATAAAGTCTTCAACCTAACCTGTTTTAAAATATGGCTAATCTAGAGAAGCCTTCTTGTGTGAAGCTTTTTGGGATTTAGTACCACATTGCGAGCCTTGTTTTATGTGAAATTTTGTCCCAAATTTTAGAAAACAAAATATTTTAGTACCTCATTCTCTAGAAGGTATAGCTAATAGCCGTCAGATGACCCACAGTCAAAGTGCCTCCATTAATAATTAACTTTTGTGGCCAGTCTCCTTAAAGGATGATTCTTGTCTCTAATTTGGCTGCCTTTATTAGATTGGTGAGTATCAAGAAAGAAAAGGGCAATAGCTAAATATTCCAGTTAGCATCTCTCTTTGGGAGTGACACAAGCAGGTTTTCACCTACTAGCAGTCTTTTTCTTTTTGAAAGAGCCTTACCTTTCACTTCCTGAAGTTTTTGTTTCTTAGCCTTTACCATGATCTCAAGAATTTTTGTTAAATTCTGAGAAAAGTCAGAATGATCATCATCTGAGAAAAGCACAGTGGTTTGACCATATTGTTCCAAATCCATTTCCCTGGCAGGTTCAGTTTTACTTGCTGAAATCTGTAATCCTCTCATGAGAAAATACACAAGGCCCAGAAATCCCACTATCTGCATCAACAACAAACTCCAGTTGCGCCAAGAGAACATAGCCCTCTTTATGAACATGGCATAAAACTGCTGGCAGTGAAGAGGCCACTGACAAGAGGAGAGAAAGATGGCATCACAATGCTTGCAAACTTAATAAAATTCATTGACATTAATTTTCCAAACCTTATGGTAGAAGATGCACACATTCTATAAACATATCCTTGAATAGAACACAGCCATGGTTAGCACACAGGTAACAAGCAAAACTTCCTTTCTGGGTAGTATGTTGAGGCTTGGCTTTTAATCAAATTATACTGGAAAACTCAAAAGGATGATTTTTATCATAGCCTCTCCGAGCAGAACAACATGACATCAGTCTTTATCAATATTAAATTATGATCCTTCAATCCTATCTCTATTTGATAAGTAAAGCATTCCATTAATGTACACATGTAAAAGTTTCCATTGCTAGGTTTTAATTCATGTGATAGTGGATAATCAGGAAACAGAAAATGAATTTATTTTTAAACTGCAATAATGTGTTCAGTACTTTTCCTTCAACTTCTAAATTTAAAGCAAAGCGCCTAATTGTTATTTTGAAAAATGTACATATACTATTTTCTTTATTTTTCAAGCTTTTCGGCCCATCTATAGTTGATGATGTATTTTTTTCAGGTTAACAACAAAACCTGTTGCTTTAAAAGTAGAGATTGACCCTGAAAAGGTAGTCTGATATTAAAGAAAAGCATATAAAGCATATTACTTGGAATATGTAACCAATACTTTAATAATATGCTCACCCTGTATTTCCCAACATTTTGGACACCCCACAATTCATCGTGGAAAAAATCCCTAATCAATCAACCAATATTATCTGAATGAAAAAATCAGCATTTGGTTATTGTCACTGGCTAGAAATAAGGTAAAGTTTAGAAGGAAAACTTTTTTCACACATTGTCTTCAAAGTAGAAAACTGTGCTTTCTGACTTTTATAAGATGGCTTATTAGATATATTTCTAGAGTGAAAGAATATGCGAATGTAAGAATCAACTTTTCTAGACTGCTCTGCAAATCTTCTTTCATCTGCATCTTCATAAAAGAGGGAAATAGGGAAGAGTGAATCAGCAGGAGAAATGAGCAAGCAAGGAGAGGAGAAAAATCACATTTTGTAACATTCATGCCAAACATTATGCAACTCACATTTTGCTAGTATTAACTCATTAAAACGGTCTCGTGGAGAATGAAATTGAAGCACAAATGTGTTAACTATCTTGGTCAAGGTCAAATAGACAGTAAATGATAGAACAGGAATTCCAGTTCCAATTGGCTCAAAATTCTGTACTCTGGTTGTACAATACCCACTCTGCTTCACAACTGGCTCATAAGCCCTCAGTGAAGGCATGCTTATGGACAATTCTGAGAAATGTTGATCATCTCAGAATCCCTAGTCTTCACTAGGGAAACTATAGGGAAAAGACATTCAGGAGAATAATGAAAGAAATTATTGGCAATCCAATGAATTTTCCCATCCATACTAATGAGGAAATGGTTGGGGGACAGTCTATTAGGAAGTGCCAATGCATTCCAAGGCATAAATTTAACTGGCTTTCATGCACTGGTTGTTATACACAATTGATAAGTTATTGAACACTAATATGAAACTAAGTATATACTATATGGTGGCTAACAGAATTAAGAAGATGTTTAAATGGCTCTTATATGTGCAAATAGTGATAACTTTTGTTAAGGCCTTTTTTCAACTCTGAATGAACAAGCAATTTTAAAAACTGAGATAAGTGACTCAGAAATAAGAAGCATAAGGAATAACATGGAGGACATTAGGAGAAGGAAAGGAAAAGTGAATTGGGGGTAAATTGGAGGGGGAGATGAAGCATGAGAGACTGTGGACTCTGAAAAACAAACAGGGTTTGGGAGGGGTTGGGGTGGGGAGATGGGTGAGCCTGGTGGTGGGTATTAAGGAAGGCACGTATTGCATGGAGCACTGGGTGTAGTGCATAAACAATTAATCTTGGAACACTGAAAAAATAAAATTAAATTAAAAGAAAGAACAATGCTGAGAAAAATATTTGATTTTTAACTATCATATTTTAACTTTTGAATTAAAAATTAATTGGATTGTTTTACAGACTCTTACTTGGCCTTCCCTGGCTAAGAACTCTGAAGTTTCCTTTGAATTCAAACATTAAAATAAAATTTATCTTTTTATTCCATCCAAACTTATACCACTAGCATTACATTCTTAGTAAAGATGCTCACCCCAGTATTAAACTTAATATTAGAGTGTTCACTTGCGGTAGGAGAGTATGATCTCTCAAAACTTCTGGGAACATTCATATTCTGGTTCATGTTTTCTCTTCTGTCTTCCTCCTTTGGGGATGGGGTCTGGAAAGCTTCATCATCCTCCCTACTGACCCTACACAGAAGCAAACATTCATTTTAACTATAACAGTAGTTTCATTGCAAGATTCTCACAGTTGATGGCAAAAATATACAATGGAGTATTATGCCTCCATCAGAAAGGATGAATACCCAACTTTTGTATCAACATGGACAGGACTGGAAGAGAGTATACTGAGTGAAATAAATCAAGCAGAGAGAGTCAATTATCATACGGTTCCACTTAAGAGCGGTGCATAGGAAAAACATGGAAGATACTAGGAGAAGGAAAGGAAGGGTGAATTGGGGGAAATTGGAGGGGGAGATGAACCATGAGAGACTGTGGACTCTGAGCAACAAACTGAAGGTTTTGGAGGGGAGGGGAGGTGGGGGGTTGGGCGAGCCTGGTGGTGGGTATTGAGGGTATTACATGGAGCACTAGGTGTGGTACATGAACAATGAATCTTAGAACACTGAAAAAATTTTTAAAGAATTATAAAAAAGCACAGTTGTATAATGTTAACATTAATATTGGATAAAACAAACTGAACTTAATCAAGTTAAAGGTATAAGACAGTATCTTTTTTAGAAGAGAGAGCTGGTACATTTCTTTTATTTTAAAGAATGATACTAACTCTAGCAGAGTTTTATTTTTATAATGTTTCTAAGTGTATACCAGTCTAACAGATTTGATTTCTCAATGTTCTGCTCCAGGCAATCTAAATATCTGTAATGGTTTACGAGCAAATGAGCACAGAGTTCAGTTATCCTCCAAGAGTTCACGACTCTATAGGAGAAACAGACATCTTTATTTAACTTTAATATATGGGAGAAATGATAAATGGAATCATAAAAATCATACTATAATGGGAGATCTGAGGTCCACCCATGGGCATTCTGAAACCTGTGATGAAATCTTATAATTTGAGGAGATAAATTTTTCATTCAAACCAATCAGCCAGCAAGACTTTTTAATAACTTTCATTTACCAGGACCACACAAAAAAGTATCGGATACTGATTTGGCCTGACAATAATGTTTTAAATTCAAGGTAGTATTTGTGCTATGTCTGGTCACTGTGATACTATAGTAATAGATACCACTGAAGACAAGTATGGTTTTTACCTTGCCTCTTTTGTCTAACTCCTTTATTAGGTTTTTATTAATTTTACAAGACATATTCAATGGAAAAAGTTTTAAAAATTACAATAAGCCAAAGGAAAAAATACTCAATATCTTATGACTTGTCAGGCAAATGACATTTTTCTACATCCACATATGCACAGGCATAAATGTATGTATACACATATATAAAATACAAAATTTGGATCATGCTATATTACTCCACTGTTAATGCATCTTGCTCCTAAAATTATTTACATTCATTTTAGGTGTTGGGAAAATTGGACAGCCACATGCAAAAGAATGAAACTGGGCCACTTTCTTACACCATGTACAAAAATAAACTCAAAATGGATGAAAGACCTAAATATGAGACAGGGATCCATCAAAATCCTAGAGGAGAACATAGGAAGCAACCTCTCTGACCTCAGATGCATTAAATACTTGCTAGATACAACAAAAACAAACTACCGGGACTTCATCAGGATAAACAGCTTTTGCATAGGTAAGGAAACAGTCAACACAACTAAAAGGTAACCTATGGAACAAGGGAGAAGATATCTGCAAATGACTTATCAGATAAAGGGCTAGTATCCAAAACCAACAAAGAACTTATCAAATTCAATACCCCCCCCAAAAAAATTCCATCAAAAAGTAAGACAGAAGATATGAAAAGACATTTCTGCAAAGAAGACATACAAATGGCCAAAGGACACATGAAAAAATGCTCAACATCACTCAGCGTCAGGGAAAATACAAATCAAAACCACTATAAGATAACACCTCACACCAGTCAGAACGGCTAAAACAAACAACACAGAAAAAAACAGATGCTGATGCGGATGCAGAGAAAGAAAAATCCTCTTAAGGGGAGCACTGGGTATTACATGTAAGTGATGAACCACTACGTTCTACTCCTGAAACCTATATTACACTACATGTTAAATAACTAGAATTTTTTTTTAGAGAGAGAGTGTATGAGAAGTGTGGGGAAGGGGAAGAACAGGAAGAAAGATAGAATCCCAAAGCCTGACATGGGGCTCAATCTCACAATCCTAAATTTAGAGTAGATGCTTAATTGACTGAGCCACCAGGTGCCCCAACAAAATAGAATTTAAATAAAAACTTGTAACAAATCTTGGAACACTGAAAAAATAAAGTAAAAATTAAAAAAACTTGTAACAAAAAGAGAGAAGTAAAGAAAGAAAGCAAGCTAATTCAATGTTTTTTTTTTTTAAAATCGCAAACCAGTATCTCATGAACATAAATGCAAAAATTCTGAAAATTTTAAATCAAATTTAACAATATGATAATAAAATTAATTATATATGATAACTAAATGGTGTTTGTTACAATAATACGAGGGTTATTTTAATGTTTTAACATTTAAAAATTTGTTAATGTAATTTATCATTTTATGAAACTAAAAAAGATAAAGCATTTAATCTTCTCATTAGATGAGGAAAAACAATTTGACAAAATCTAATATTCATTCCTGATAAAAACTCTCATTAATAAAGGAATGGACGAGATCTTTCTCAAACTGATAAAGGACATCTACAAAAAACCTACAGCTTACATCATACTTATTTATGAAAAACTGAATGTTTTTTTCTCTAAGTTCAGAAACAAGAAAGAGATATTCTTAACTACTTCCGTTCAAGACTTTACTGGAGGTCTACCCATTGCAGCAGGGTAAGAAAATGAAACATCCAAAAGTCACATGTTTTCTATATACTGGTAAGGAACAATCTGAAATTGAAATTTTAAAAAATGCCATCTTCAGTAGCATCTAAAAATGAAAAATACTTCGGGATGAATCTTACAAAAGATGTATAAAATCTACACAGTAAATCATTACTGAGAAAAATTAAAGAAGATTAAAATACATGCAGATATATTATACTGAGTTCAGTTAGAAGACTCAATATTTTAAAGATACAAATTCTCCCCAAATTGATCTATGGTTTCCAACCAGATCAATTCCAGCCAGATAAACCAGCATGCCAAAGAAGTTTTTGTAACAACTGATCAGCTGATTCTAAAATTTCTGACTCAATAAAAGGACTTAGAATGCATTGTGCTGATGAATAGGAAAGAATTCTCAAATCCTGCCAATCATATAGTGAGCTAGTTCAACTGCATTGGTGAATATATGGCAACATCAACAGTGAGTTGAAAATACCCACCTCCCACAATTTACAAATTCCACTGTTAGATATACACTCTAGAGAAATTTCACATATTTGCCCAGAAGGCAGATACAAAGATAGTCACTGAAGTGTGTAATAGAAAAATAGTGGAATAAATAATACAAGGTAATAAAAAACATGATACCTATGTAATGAAATATGATATATATCTATTGGGAGGAATTAACTAAATTTCTCTTTATACAAATGTCAACATGTAGAGATACAAAATGTCTAATTTTTTAGAGAAAAAAATTTCTCGGGGCTATTAAATATACCAGTTATATAAAACATTAAGCTCATAAAACATGTTTATACATGTTTATGGATGCATAAATGTGTATACAATAATATTAAAATATGATTTCTCCACTGTAAAATTACCTTTTCTCCCTGTTTTGTACTCTGCTCTTTAGAAGCATGTTATTAGACACAGATCATACTCAAGGGGAGAAGAGACTGAATACATACACCTCCAGGAAGGAGTAGTAGCTATAACATTATCTGGAATTCTACAAGGAAGATTTGTCTCTCTTCTCCATTTATTAATTCAGCCCTCTACTTATATCAGTATGGACTCATGTAATACTACCTTGGCCAGGTGATCAAAGTAATAGTTCCATCACAGTAATATGTCATTTTACTATCATGTACCCCCCCATATGATAAGGGGAAGAGGGTACTTCATCTCTACGATATTCTTCCCAAAAAGCCATAACCCCATTCTAACCATGAGAAAAACATAAGGCAAACCCAAATTCAGGAACATCATACAAAACACCTGATCAGAATGTCCAAGGTTATGAAAAATAAGGAAGTTGTAAGAAACTCTCACAAACCAGATCAGACTAAAGAGACATAATGACTAAACATAACATATACTGGATGGGATCCTGGAACAGAAAATGGACTTTAGTGGAAAGACTAGTGAAATGTGAATAAAATGTGGGTTTAATTAATAGCAATTTGCCAGTGTTGGTTTCTTAGTCATGACCAATGTACCGTGGTAGTGAAGGATGTTAACAACTGGGAAGCTGTGGAAGACGTGTACAGGATTTCTGTATTATCTCTGCTACTTTTCTGTAAATCTAAAGCTATTCTATTATTAAAAGTTTATCTCAAAGAAGTAAATCATTAAGGATGTCATCAATAGTACTTGCTGAAACCAAGATGGCATAAGAATCTCAAGGCCACAAGCTTTCTGGTTAGGTTTTTAACAAGACTGGCCCTAAAAACCCTCAGTGGCAAACCATTCGGATCTTCTCTCACTCTAAAGAGCTTTTTCTTTCCTTTCTGTTCTCCCTTCACTTAAAAACTTACACTTCATTTCACCCTTTTGTGTCCAGAGATTCATTCTTCAACTCAGTAAGACAAGAACCCTGCGATCCTGCAACAATATCTTCTGCTCATTTCTTAATTGGATTATTTGTTTTTTGGGTGTTGAATTTGATAAGTTCTTTACAGATTTTTCATACCAACCCTTTATCAGATATGTCATTTGCAAGTATCTTCTCCCATTACATAAGCTGACTTTTAGTTTTGTTCATTGTTTCCTTTGCTGGACAGAAGTTTTTTATCTTGATGAAGTGCGAATAGTTCATTTTTGCTTTTGTTTTCCTTGCCTCCAGTGATGTGTCTTGGAAGAAGTTGCTGCAGGCAAGGTCAAAGAGTGCTGCCTCTGTTCTCCTATTGAGAGGAGGCACTGTCGCACACTAAGGTCTCTCATCCATTTTGAATTTATTTTTGTATATGGTGTAAGAAAGTGGTCCAGTTTCATTTTTCTACACTGCTGTCCAGTTTCCTCAACCCTATTTGTTGAAAAGACTGTCATTTTTCCACTAGATATTCTTTCCCGCTTTGTCAAAGATTAGTTGACCATATAGTTTTAGGCCCTTTCTGGGCTTTCTATTTTGTTCCATTGATCTATGTGTCTGTTTTTATGATTGTTCTGATGATTACAGCTTTGTAATATAGCTTGAAATTCGGAATTGTGATACTTGCAGCTTTGCTTTTCTTTTTCAAGATTGCTTTGGCTATTCAGGTTCCATATTCAGGTTCCTTTTGTGGTTCCATACAATTTTTTTTTTTAAGATTCTACTTATTTATTTGACAGAGAGAGATGACAAGCAGGCAGAGAGGCAGGCAGATTGAGAGGGGGAAGCAGGATCCCCACTGAGCAGACAGCCCCATGCGGGGCTTGATCCCAGGACCCTGAGATCATGACCTGAGCCGAAGGCAGAGGCTTTAACCCACTGAACCACCCAGGCACCCCTTGGTTCCATACAAATTTTAGGACTGTTGAAGATTTATTTGAGAGAGAGAGAGAGCACGTACGTGCAAGTTAGTAGAGGGGGAGAGGAAGAGAAAGAATCCTCAAGTAGACTCCCTGCTTTGCTGAGTGGAGAGCCTGACGTGGGGCTCAATCCGAGGACCCCGATATCATGACCTGAGCAGAAATCAAGAGCTGGACGCTTGACTGACTGAGCCACTGAAACACCCCTTACGATTAGTTGTTCTAGCTCTGTGAAAAATGCTGTTGTTATTTTGATAGGGACTACATTAAATATGTAGATTGCTTTTGGTAGTATAGACATTTTAACATTATTCCTTATTCCAATCCATGAGCATGAAATGTTTTTCTATTTCTTTGTGTCCTCTTCAATTTCTTTCATACATGTTCTAGAGCATTCAGAGTACAGATCTTTTATCTCTTTGGTTAGGTTTATTACTAGGTATCTTTTTTTTTTTGCTTTTGTTTTAAAGCAATTTCTATATTCAACATGGGGCTCAAACTCAAAACTCTGAGATCAAGAGTCAGATGCTTCACTGACAAGCCAGCCAGGCACTGCGGTTTTTGGTGCAATTTTAAATGGGACTGATTCCTTGATTTCTCTTTCTGCTGCTTCAATATTGGTATAGAAATGCAACTTTGATGAATTTGTTTACCAGTGGAGTCTTTTGATAGAGACTTTTAGGTTTTCTACAGAGAGTATCATGTCATCAGTGAATAATTAAACTTCGACTTCTTCCTTGCTGATATGGATGCCTTTTATTTTCTTTTTGTTGTCTGACTGCTGAGGTTATGACTTCTAGTACTAAGTGAAACACCAATGGTGAGAGTGGACATCCCTGTCTTGTTTCTGATCATCCTCAGCTTTTCCCCACTGAGGATGATATCAGCTATGGGCCTTTCATATATGGCCTTTATGATGTTGAGGTATGTTCCATCTATCCCTATTCTGTTGAGGGTTTTTATCAAGAATGAATTATACTATACTTTGTCAAATGCTTTTACTTCATTTATTGAGAGGATCATATGGTTCTTTTCTTTTATTAATGTAGTATATCATGTTGATTTATTTGTGAATACTGAACCACCCCTACAGCCCAGAAACAAGTCCCACCTGATTAAGATGAATAACTCTTTTAATGTACTGTTAAATTCAATTTGCTAGTATTTTGTTGATAATTTTTACATCCATGCTCATCAGAGACATGGGCCTATAATTCTCCTTTTTAGTGGAGTCTTTGGTTTTGGAATCAAAGTAATGCTGGTCTCATAGAATGAGTTTGGAAGTTTTCCTTCCATTTCTATTTTTTGGAATAGTTTGAGAAGAATAGGTATTAACTCTTCTTTAAATGTCTGGTAGAATTCCCCTGGGAAACCATCTGGCCCGAGACTTTGGTTAGGAGATTTTTTTATTACTAATTCAATCTCCTGTTTATGGGTCTGTTCAAATTTTCTATTTCTTCCTGTTTCAGTTTTGGTAGTTTGTAGGTTTCTAGGAATTTATCCATTTCTTCCAGATAGTCCCATTCGTTGACATATAATTTTTCATAATATTCTCTTATAATTATTTGTATTTCTGTGGTGTTGGTTATGATCTCTCCTCCTTCATTCATGTTTTTATTTATTTGGGTTCTTTCTCTTTTTGGTAAGTCTGGCGAGGGGTTTATCAATCTTAACAATTCTTTGAAAGAACTAGCTCTTAGTTTTATTGATCTGTTCTACTAGTGTTTTTGTTGTTGTTTCTATATCATTTATTTCTCCTCTATTCTTTGTTATTTTCCTTTTTCTGATGGTGTTAGGCTTTATTTGCTGTTCCTTTTCTAGCTTTTAGGTGTAAGTTAGGTTATGTATTTGAGACTTTTCTTATTTCTTCAGGTAGGTCTATATTGCAAAATACTTCCTTAGTCACTACTCCATGAAGCAGTGAGAGTGACAAAGCTGTTTCTAAGCCTGAGAAAATGAAGTCTAGAAAAGTCCAGAAAAGACTTTTTGTGAGATCTTTTGACTGCTAACCAGATGGCCTTCTCTTAGCAGTATCCCAAAATCCCTTCTCTTTGAGCTTTCACACAGTGCAAGGTAATCTCAGACCATAAACCATGAACAATTTAAGTAGGTTACAGAGACATGATTAAATTAAAGATTTTAAAGTAATCCTTATTATGACCTCTAATTTAGATACTGGACTTTTGCTATAAACCATAAATTCTCTTTGCTCTAGGCCAGTCCTAATCCCCCATTCTCGAAAGGCACAGGCACCCAAACACAAATCCAAAAGTTTCATAAATAACTTTCCCACCCAATACTCCACTACCCTGGGTATTTAGTACTTGGGTTTAGTTGTTTTCTGCAGTTTCACAGCCTCATGATTTGCAGGGAAGATCCTGTCTCTCCAGCTCAATGAACTACTATTTTCACCCTAGTCCCATGACTCATAGGAGCCTTAGCTCACCAGAGGAGCAAGGGGTATACACTGGTCTGTTGGCATTCATAGAAGATTACAATACCTAACAATCTAATACTATTTTTTCAATGACTCCAGCCCCATACAGGATGGGTTTTGATTTCAAAATGAAATCCAATTACAGAGGAAGAGATTTTTCCTCTCTCCCATCCCTCCAAGCATCATTACTCACCTAAGGAAAACTTCTTCCATGGTAGTGATCGAGACACCAAAGCTACCAATGCCCAGCTCTTTCTGCCTGTTTTCCAGATCAGTAAGCAGGTCTTTAAACCTAGATTAAGGAGAAGAAGAGCGAAAGCTACCACCAAAACAGATTACTTTCATATTATTATTTCTTGTTCCTAATTAATTTCCTTCAGCGGTGGAAAAAATGTAGATCATCCTTCACTGCAATGTTTGTTAAAGTTTCCATATCTCTGATGAATCAGAAATGTGGAACATATAAAGGGGGAAAACTACCAAACTGCTATCATAAACTACTTCCTGGTTTTCTGATAAAATTATCAATTGACTTCCTCTACATATTAACATTCATCTCTAATTAAGATTTAATTTACTTAATATATGCTATAGTTCCAATAAAATATTAAATCAAAAGGAAAGATGTTTTCAAATTATTTAGAAGCAGAAGAAACTTAACAAAGAAAATGAAGTAAAAATAATAGAAAGCAGGGGCTAGAAGAGAATTGTTTCCTCATATAACCAGGTAAATTTTGTGCCACTTCAAGAAAATGTGATGAAGTGCCATCAAGGTTTCCGAAAAAGTTTTGTTTTTTTTCTGAGGTTTATGTGTCTCTACTTTAGAAGATCATCTACTCCAGAAATCTATTCAGTTGTTGAACCTATCTCTACTATGTTCTCTCTAAGGAGTGAACATGACCACAAAAAGGAGACTGGAAATTCCCTATTTTGGAAAATCCTATCAAAATTTTCTCTATTTTTTGAGCAAAATTAGATTCAATTCACTCTATCCCATAGCTGGTGGGAAAGTAAGTTTCAGAATATTAATCTGACATGTTTATCAAGGCAATAATAGATATGCATATAATATGCACACATGTATATTTTCAGTATATGCATAGCAAAATCTCATAAAATTTTTTAAACTCTGAACCACTCTATTTTTTTAAAATACTTTATTTATTTATTTGACACAGAGAGAGAGAGATCACAAGTAGGCAGAAAGGCAGGCAGAGAGAGGCGGGGGGGGGGGGAAGCAGGCTCCCTGCTGAGCAGAGAGCCCGATGAGCAGGGAGCCTGCTGCGGGGCTCGATCCCAGGACCCTGAGATCACGACCTGAGCTGAAGGCAGAGGCTTTAACCCACTGAGCCACCCAGGCACCCCTGAACCACTCTATTGAGGCCAGATTGACATTCATACAAGCTGTACATATTCAAAATACACCATCAAGGCCATTGACAATTCATCACCTTCCAAAATTTCCTATCCCATTCATTCATTCATCCATTCATTTTTGTTAAAAACATAAGATTTACCCTTGTGGAAAATTTTAAGCACACAATACAACATTGTTAGCTATAGGAACTATGCTGTTTAGTGGATCCTGAGAACTTACAGTCCTTACAAAAACTGAAACTTTGTATCCTTGATAATCACTTCCCCATTTTCCTCTCTCCACAGCTCCTAGAAACCATGATGCTAGTCCCTACTTCTATGAGTTTGACTATTTCTGATTCCACATAAAACAGAAATCATACAATATTTGTCTTTTTGTGTCTGGTTTACATCACTTAGCATAATGTCTTCTAGATCCATCCATCCATATTTTCACAAATGGTAGGATCTCCTTCTTCTTTAAAGTTGAATAATATTTCAGTATGTATATACCAATTTTCTTTATTCATCCATAGATAGACATTTAGGTTGTTTCCATATCTTGGTTATTGTGAATAATGCTGCAATAAACATGAGAGAGCAAGTGTGTCTCTTCGAGATCCTGGTTTCAATTCCTTTTGATAAATACCCAGAAGTGGGATTGCTGAATCATATCATAGCCCTATTTTTAATTTTTTTGAATAATCTCTATACTATTTTCTGCATAAAAAATCTTAAGCAATATACAACAAACCCAAATCTTAAGAGTAACTATTTCTAAGGAAAAGGATTATGGGATCCTTTGACTTTTTAATACCTTCATTGCTGTAATGAAAAACTTTAGTATTAATTGTATTTTGGTGTATACATGTTGGTTAAACAGCAGACCCTGGCCTCTTTAGGGCGGGTGAAATCAGAAAACAAAACAAAAATTTTAATGAATCATCAAGCATTATTACCCTTTTTTTTCTGATTAAAAAACTAGTAAATATAAAAAATGTGGATAATACAAATATTTAGAGAGGAAAATAAGAATAGTTTTACTACCCAGAAAAACACCACTGTTAACAATATAATATACTACTTTGATTCTATTTTTTAACTTTTATTTCCATATTTTGCATATTGGTAACCTACATTATAGGATTCTATACCCCACTTTTAAATTTAATGTTATGAGTGTTTTTCTAGGAAAACATAAATTCCAAAGATGGATTCAAATCCCATTGTATGACTGTTCTATATTGAATTAAGTTTTCTTTATTGTTGGGAATTTAGATGTTTCTAGATGTTTCCTTGGAAAACAATTATGTCCTGGAATTGTTGGGTCAAACTTTGTGAATATTTTTAAGAGTTTCCCACTACTAGTATATAAAGAGGAAATTCACAAAATCATTATCAATACCCATTATCCTTTCAAAAGTTTTTCTTCCTCAGGGTGCCTGCGTGGCTTAATCAGTTAAGTGTCAGTTCATGATTCCAGAGTCCTGGGGATCAAACCCCATATGAGACTCCCTGCTCAGTGAGTCTGCTTCTCCTTCTCCCGCTGCTTCTCCCCCTTCTTCTCTCTGTCTCTCTCTTGCTTACTCACTCTCTCAAATAAACAAAATCTTTTTTTTTTAATTTATTTATTTATTTGACAGAGAGAGAGAGAGAACACAAGCAGGCAGAGAGGCAGGCAGAGAGAGAGGGGGAAGCAGCCTCCCTGCTGAGCAGAGATCCCGATGAGCAGGGAGCCTGCTGAGATCCCAGGACCCTGAGATCATGACCTGAGCCGAAGGCAGAGGCTTTAACCCATTGAGCCACCCAGGCGCCCCTCAAATAAACAAATCTTTAAAAAAGAAAAGTTTCTTCCTCTAAAAGCAAAAAGCATTCTAATAAAATCTAGTTTAAATTGCTTCTCTATCATTACTAGTGATTTAGAAGAATTTTCTCTATATAGGAAATTTCCATATCTTTTAATGAAAATGGTTTCTCACTTAAATACTTTCTTGATACAAAAGTAATGTTTAACTATAAAACATTTAGAAACTATAGATAAAAATGTACAAATATAGGAAGATGACAGAGGAGGAGGATTCTGAACTCAACACATCCCATGCACACCAAAACAAAACCATTAACTCTGAAACCAACCTGAAGACTGGCAGCACAGATCTTCCACAGCTAAAAAAAATAGAGTGAAGACCACATCAAAAAGGGTAGGAGAAGCAAAGGTGCAGTCAGGAACCAAGAGAATCAAACCCCGCACCAGATACCCCTGGCCCTGGGATCCATACTGGAAAGATAAGTCCCCATAACACCCGGCTTTGAAAATTAGTGGGGCTTGACTCTGGAAGCTTTAAAAATTATAAGACTCACGTCCTGGAGAACCGGAGGGCAATAGGAAACTGAATCCCTGTTCTTGAAGAGCCAGCACACTAAATAACATGGCCAGAGAAATAGCACAGATACAGCAGTTTGTAAAGTGTCACAGGTATACGTGGATATTGATTGACTAACTTTAGGACATGTGTCCGAGGTGGGGGGGCAGGGATTTACAGATTTTCCCAGGAACAAAAGTGTTTACAAGGCATCATTTTTCCTGCTTTCTCTCAACCTAGATAGCCAGATAGTTTACAGAAGTCAGTTCTAACACTCTTTATCTACCTTGTTAGAACTGTGAGGTCCACCCAAGCATTCCCTTGCAGACCCATACCACTTAACCCAACTGTCTCAGCAGGTTCTGCAAAGGACAGCTACATATAGAAGAATGAAAGTGGACCATTCTCTTACACCAAACACAAAGATAAACTCAAAAAGGATGAAAGACCTCAATGTGAGACAGGACGCCATCAAAATCCTAGAGGAGAACACAGGCAGTAACCTCTTGGACATCAGCCACAGCAACAGACAAGTATCTCCAAAAGCAAGGGAAACAAAAGCAAAAATGAACTTTTGGGACTTCATCAAGATAAAAAGCTTCTGAAAAGCAAAGGAAATAGTCAACAAAACTAAGCAGGAACCCACAGAATCGGAGAAGATATTTTCAAATGACATTACAGCTAAAGGGCTAATATCCAAGATACATAAAGAACTTCCCAAACTCATCACTCAGAAAACAAATAACCCAGTCAAAAAATGGGCAGAAGACATAAACGGACACTTCTCCAGAGACGACATACAAATGGCCAACAAACACATGAAAAAATGTTCAACATCACTAGCCATCAGGGAACTACAAATCAAAACCACAATGAGATACCATCTTACACAGGTTAGAATGGCAAAAATTAACAAGACAGGAAACAACAAGTGTTTGCAAGGATGTGGAGAAAGGGGAATGCTCTTACATTGTTGGTGGGAATATAAGCTGGTACAGCCATTCTGGAAAACAGTATGGAGGTTCCTCAAAAAGTTAAAAATAGAGCTACCCTATGACCCAGCAATTGCACTACTCAGTATTTACCCCAAAGATATAGATGTAGTGAAAACAAGGGGCACATACACCCCAATGTTCATAGCAGCAACATCCACAATAGCCAAACTACGGGAGGAGCCAAGATGCCCTTCAACTGATGAATGGATAAAGAAGATGTGGTACATATATTCAGTGGAATATTATTCAGCCATCAGAAAGGATAAATACCCACATTTCCATCAACATGGATGGAACTGGAGGGTATTAGGCTAAGTCAAATAAGTCAGTCAGAGAAATACAATTATCATATGGCTTCACTCATATGTGGAACTTAAGTAATAGAATGGAAGACCATAAGTGAAGGGAAGGAGAATAAGGAGACATGATAACTAAATACAGTTAGTATCCTGGATTGAATCTTCAAACAGTTGGAATTTTTTTTTTTGGAATTTTTTATAGGCATTGTGTTGATTATGTAGGGAGTACTGCCATCTTAATATCAATCCATAAATACAGGATGTCTTTCCATTTCCTTGAGTCTTCTTTAACTTCTTTCAATGATTTTTTATAGTTTTCAAAAAGTTATATGTCATACAGTTCTTTTGTTAAATTTTTGCTATTTTATTGTTTCTATAGTACTGTACATGGAATTACTTTCTTAATTTCATTTTCGGATTGCTCATTGCTAGTGTATAGAGAATATAAGTAATATTTTAATATTATATCTTGCAATTTCACTGAAATAGCTTATTAGTCCTAATACATTTTTAAAGTTGGTTCTTTATAATTTTCTATATACAAGAACATGGTATCTATGAATATAAATAGTTTCACTCCTCTTTCTGATTTGTATTCCTTTTACTTATTTTTCTTCTCTAGTTGCCTTCTGTTACTAAGGTTAATACAAATGGCAAAAGATGTCTTAGTTTGTTCCTTATCTTACAGGGAAAGCTTTTATCCTTTCACCATTAAATATGATGCTAGTTGTGGATTTTTCACAGACACCTTTTAACAAGCTGAGAAACTTGCTTTCTATTCCAATTTGTTGAGGGTTTTTATTATGAATGGGTATGGATTGTGTCAAAGGCACTTCTTCATTTTTTGAAATAGTCATGTAATTTTTGTTCTTTATTCTATTAATGTGGTGTTTTACATTGATAAGTTTTGCATGTGAACCAACCTTGTACTCCTGAGACAAATCTGACTGGGTCAAGGTATATAATCCTTTTTAAATGCTTGTGGATTGGTTTTGCTAGCATTTTGTGTTTGGGTTGAGATGGGTTTTTGTTTTTTTGCCTCAATATTCTAAAAGTGATTTTCTATAGTTTTCTCTTCTTTTTCTAGTTTTATTATGTGGTTATACTGGCCTCATAAAATGGAACTGGGTTCCCTCTTCTATTATGGAACAGTTCACAAAAGACTGTATTCATTTTTACTTAAACATTTGGTAGAACTCACCAATGAAGCCACTTGATCCTCGTCTTTTCACTGTGAAAGATTCTGATTCCTAGTTCAATCTCTACTTCCTAGAGATCTAATCAGATTTTTTAAATTTTTCTTGAGTCATTTTTTTAATATTTTATTTTTAAAATAGTTTTAGGTTTCCATTAAAATTGAAAGAAAGGTACAGAGATTTCCCATATACCCCCTGCTCCAACATACAGAGCCACCCCCATCACAATCACTCACCAGAATGTTGCTTCTTTTTTTCACCAAAAATGAGCCTTCATTGACATATCATAATCACCTAACATCCACAGTTTACTCAAAGGTTTACTCTTAGTGCTATATATTCAAAAGTTTGGACATTACAGAGTATTATAACAGTATTATTACAGAGTATTTTCACTGCCCTAAATATCTGTGCCTATTTATCTCATCCCACCTACACCCTTGGTAACCACTGATCTTTTCATTGTCTCCATAGTTTTTTTTTTTTTCCAAAATGTCATATAGTTGAAATCATCTGGTATGTAGCCTTTTAAGATTGGCTTCTTTCACTTAATAATATGCACTTAAGGTCTCCATGTCTCCTCAGTTTGATAGCTCATTTCTGTGAAATGCTGAATACTACTCCATTGTCAGGATGAACCATAGTTCATCCATTCACTTACTGAGGACATCTTGCTTGCTTCCAAGTGTTGGCAATTATGAATAAAGTTGCTATAAATATCCAAGTGTAGGTTTTTGTGTGTATGTATGTAACTACTTTGTATATATACCAAGGCATGTGATTGCTGAATCAAATGGCAAAAGTATGTTTAGTTTTGTAGGAAACCACCAATTGTCTTCCAAAGTGCTTGTGCCATTTTACATTCTGCCAAGCAATGAATGAGAGTCCTTGTTGAATCCACAGCCTTGTCTGAATTTGGCGTTGTTAGTGTTCCAAATTTTGGTCATTCTAATCAGTGTGTAGTGGTATCTAATTATTGTTTTAATTTGCATTTACCTGATATGAGGCGAGCATCTTTTAATATGTTTATTTGCCACTCATATGTCTTCCTTGGTGAGGTGTCTGTCGGTTGAGGTGTCTTTGGCCCATTTTTAGTAGTGCCTGAGTGGCTCAGTCAGTTAAGCATCAGACTTTTGGTTCTGGCTCAAGTCGTGATCTCACAGGTCATGAGACTGAGCCCTGTGTTGGGCTCTGCAGTCAGTGCATAGTCTGCTTGGGATTCTCTGTCTACCTCTCCCTCTGCCCCTCCCTGCTGCATGCTCTATCTCTTTCTTTTTAAAACAAATAAATAAATCATTTAAAAAGTCTTTGGCCCATTTTTAAATTGAGTTGTATGTTTTCTTATTGTTGTGTTCTAAGAGTTCTTTTAATATTTTGGATAACAGTCCTTTATCGCATGTATCTTCTACAAATATTCCTTCCAATCTGTGGCTTGTCTTTTAATTCTCTGGATATTGCCCATGACAGAGTAGTTTTTCATTTTACTAAAGGACAGTCTTTCAATGATTTCTTTCAGAGATCATGCTGTTGGTGTCGTATCTATAAACACTCATTGCCATACCAAAGGGCATCTAGGTTTTCTCCTAGATTACCTTCTACTAGTTTTATAGGTTTTCATTTTACATTTAGACCTATGATCCATTTTGAGTTAATTTTTGTGAAGAGTATAAGATATGTGTCTAGATTAATTTCTTTTACATATGGATGTCCAGTGGTTTCAGTACCATTTGTTGAAGAGACTATCTTTTTTCCACTGTATTGCCTTTGCTTCTTTGACAAAGATCAATTGCCTGTGTTGATGTTGGTCTATTTCCGGACATACCGTTCTGTTCCATTGATCTATTTTTCTATTCTTTCACTAATATCACACTGTCATGATTATGGCAGATTTATAACAAGTCTTGAAATTGGTGTCAGTCCTCCAACTGTTCTCCTTCAATACTGTGTTGCCTTGTACCTCTCCATGAACTTTAGAATCAATTTGTTGATATCCATCAAATAACTTATTGGGATTTTGATTAATATTGCACTGAATCAAGGAGTGCCTGGGTGGCTTAGATGGTTGAGGGTCTGACTCTTGATCTCAGCTTAGGATTTCATCTTAGAGTTGTGAGTTTGAGCTCCATGCTAGGCATGGAGCATACTTTAAAAAAAAAAAAAAGACTGCATTGAATTATAGAGTGAGCTGGGAAAAACTGATATCTGACAATACTGTCTCTCTATACATAAACATAAAATATTTTGTTTTTTAGTTTTTTTATTTCATTCATCCAAGTTCGACCGTTTTCCTCATAAAGAACTTGCATATATTTGGTAGACTTATACCTAAGCATTTCATTTTTGGAGGTGCTAAATTTAGAAGTGTGTTGATAATTTCAAATTACATTTATTCATTGCCAATATATATATAGGAAAGTGACTTACTTTTGCACATTAACTTTGTATAGTGAATCTTTGCTATAATCACTTATTAATTCCAGGAGGTTTTGGCGGTTTTTTGGGTCAATTCTTTCAGACATTTTGTATAAGATGATTGTGTCATCTGTAAACAAAGGCAGTTTTATTTCTTCTTTCCCAATCTACATACATTTCCTTGTCCTTTCTTATTACATTAGCTAGGACTTTCAGCATAATGTTGGAGAGCTGTGGTGAGAGAGGACTTCCTTGCTTTGTTCCGGCTATTAATGGGGAAGCTTCAAGTTTCTCAACACTAA
Source organism: Nasua narica (assembly GCA_028533885.1). Classification (NCBI taxonomy): domain Eukaryota; kingdom Metazoa; phylum Chordata; class Mammalia; order Carnivora; family Procyonidae; genus Nasua; species Nasua narica. The sequence goes on along the minus strand of CM052805.1, from coordinate 14,087,252 downwards.
GCATGATGTTAGCTATAGGCTTTTTGTAGATACTCCTTATCGAGTTGAAGAAGTTCCCTTCTACTTAGCTTCTTTACAGAATGCCAACAAGCTAGCTTTAAGGGAATATGAAGCTAGCAATTACATCTTACAAGAAGATGAAGTTGGCATGGTCCTGGAAGTTTATGATAAATTTCCTCTTCCCTTAGTTTCTGTCTTTTGCCGTTTGCCTGGCTTTGGCAAGGGCACAGTCCCAATTTCCACATGCAACTCCCAATGTAGAGCTGTGCACCATCATTCACACTGTAAGACATGAAGCCAGAGCCAAAGGGTCTAACAGCACTGTATAGTGCATATGCATGTATATACATGACCACTCTGTCTGCAAGACATCGTAATGGAAAGTTATAGCCAAAATTAGATCTAAAGTTGGAACCTTCTTCTCTTACAATATCTGCTAAAGAATGAGCATCTGCCAACAAACCTACCAGTGCCATTCCAAAAGCCAATCAACATTAAAAAGTCATCCATTGGAACCCTCTTTGTAAAGCTGAGAAAGGACTAGCTTTTCTATCCCAAAGACAACACCATCTTTACATCTGATTCCTAGAGCTATACTACTATTTTTCACAGCCTTCATAGCATATACAACTTGAAAAACTCTTCCATCAGGACAGAATGTAGAGGCTGACAATTTATACCCTGCCCCAACTGAGCTCACTGTGCTGAAACCTCTGGGGCTTCAAGGCCCACTGCAGCTGGAGACTAGTAACAGGCTCTCTCACTGGCTGCCCTGGAAAGTAAATTGACTGTTACTTGTCAAGTGGCAACCAGAAAAAATCTGCTTGCCAAGCCCAAGGAAACCTGGAAAAGTAATAGTTATGTCTGGTTACCCAAAATCATTTATCTGAGATTCTCTGGATCCATACCTGTGTGTGTACTCTTTGGGTAAGATAAATGATAATTCAGCTGCAACATTGCTCTCCAATCTGGCCTCAGGTATATGTTGATCAATCACTTCAATAATTTTTTCAACATTACAGTGAGGTTCCTTCACCATAATTATATGGTATCCCACACCTGAAAACATCCATTTAAAAATCAAAATTTTAAAAATGTAATCTTCCAAATTAAACACTCTCCTCCCCCCAAAACAGGCTCTTGCCTGTTAAATATATGATTTTTTAAGAGGAATCATGTTTGTGCTTAGGAACAAATGGATTTCAAATTACCTTCAACCCATTCCTCTTAGAAAGTCCCTGACTCTTTAACCTTTGGATGTATAGGCTTTTTATGACCACAATTTAAACTTGTTAAAGTTTTATTGTTATATATCTTTTTTTTTTTTTTTGGATTTTCTTCCTTCCATCATTCTGTAAATACTTAATACTTACTCACCACTTTTCCGACACATGTCAAAAGTGGAAACTTTACCTTACTATACTAATGAAAGAAAACCATAAAATTTCACCTTACTGTAATAGGAAGGCCTCACTTTGTCATACTAAAACAGGTTATGTGGACTTCCAACACCAAGTCTGACTGATCCGTTCAGGATTTTATACACAGGCTCATGTTCATGTGCATGTTTGTACACGCATGTGTGTATATGTATACACACATACCCATCTTTCTGGTTTTGTTGCTCTTACTCTTATTTTATCATTCATCACATTAAGGTGTCTTACTGTTAAATCCTAGAATGTAACTTTTGAATCCACTATTTCTAACTTCTTATATATACATTTGTACATCTAATAAAAACCACTCTAGTTTTTTTCAATGCCCTGCCATTTTCTATCCCTGACCATCTAACTTAATTTCTTACTGATCCTCCCAAAAAACCTTCTGATCCAGGTTGACGTCCTTATTGTTCTAGGGGTGAAACAGGTCCATTTTTATCCTCTTGCTTTCATTTACTTATCCAACTTCATTAAAAATCATGTTTTTTTCTTCATTGCTTTATAAAGCCTGCAACTGAAGACACTCTGAATAATCAAGATAGTTGAGTAACACCTTTGTGCCTACAACTAACCTACTATGGGAATATCAATTTCTATATCCTCATCTGTTAGTGAAAAAGCATTCAACGATATGAGTCCCTCTCTTTTTGACATTCATTAAATTGACTATTTAAAACCCAACATCCTCTTGCATGGGGAAGTGGTAGCATATGACAGTGCAAAGCATGGGCCTTGGTGTCAGAGGGACCCAGGTCCACTTACTCACATGGTTTGAATACATTTCTTAATATGAGTCCCAATGTTCTGCTTCATAAAAATAGTGATTTCATACAGATTAGATGAGATAATGTGTATAAACATGAATATAGTAACTCACCTGTAATATATGTGAGTTGGATGAATGAATTCAAATATCGAATTCATGATTAATGGAACATCATGTTTGACTATTCTCATTAATTTATCTCCTCCCAATTTTGAAGCACTCACTGCTTTGAGCCATATAAGTTCAGAACAACTTATACAGGTTTTTGTATTATTCATTTTCAATGTACTAGTTTCACTGACTAACCAGACTATATATTTATCAAAGTCAAGATAATTTAATTCCATAGTTTGGTCATTTTATGTTCAATAAATTCTTGTTCATCAAATACTGCCACATCTCAGGAATGTTCATGAAAACAAACTGGAAAGCATTTAACTCATTACACTGGGAGTCTGATATTGATTTGATTGAAAAGGGTCAGAAATATCTAGTCACTGATTTTTCTCCTCTCTAAGATGAATCTATGTACCAAATCCCTCAGAAGAATTACTTTACTCCTGCAACAAATTAACGCTTCAGTAGAAGCTACATGAAAGAAACATGACTTTTGCGGGGTCAAAAAAGAATATTTTCCAAGTTAGAATATACTTGTTAAGTAAAGAATGATCAAAGAGAGAGAGACCATATATTCTTTTCAAGAAAATTGAAGAGCCACAACACTGCAGGGATCCCTTGACCATGATGGCTATACGGTCACCCAGGACATCAGCTTCATCCATGTGGTGGGTGGTCAGTAAGATGGTACGATCATATTTATACTGCTGAAGGACACTCCAGGTGAATCTCCTCGAAACTGGGTCCATGCCAGATGTTGGCTCATCAAGTATCACCACCTAAAGACCAGAAGAACAATTCTATGATCCATACTATGTCCCTTATGGGATAACTTACTATTTGTGCGGTGCATATTTAAGTTAAGATACATAATTTACACTACATTATATTAAGAACTCTGCAAAATTAATAGTAACTTCAAACCCCATAACCACATTACACCACCAGGTCAATAACAGGAATCCCCTCTGATTATCATTTCAGAAGTTCCTTTTAGATTTGTGTCGGGTGAGTTTCATTTATCAGCTGAAGCAGGGACTCATGTTAACCATTCTTTACCTTGGAGCCTCCTATAAGTGCTATAATGATGGAGAGTTTGCGCTTCATTCCTCCACTCAGTGACCGTGCAAGTGAATCACGCTTTTCCAGCAGATCAAAAGAAGTTAGCATTTTATTAACTTCTGTGGCACGTATCTCTGGAGGTACTCCTTTTATCTAGAAAGATAGGGCCAGAGTTTACATGGTGCTTCCAACTTTATACTTTAAAAAATTCTTAAATCAGAACTTCTCTTACACAGTTATCTATATATAAGATGATTCTTCTTCCTTTTGCCTTCCTTTATGGTAAAAGTATAATGCCAAAAAACCTTCCACTAAATTAGGGTAAGGATGTCAATCCTCGGTCAGAGTGCCTGAAGCACATGAAGAATGGAGGAAAAGAACATCTCTCTGACTCACCACACAGTAGAAATAGAGATGTTCTGATACTGTCAATTCTGAAAACAATATGTCATCCTGGGGGCAAAAGCCCAAGTCATTCCTGATGTGAACCATGTCTTTTGAGATATCATATCCACTAATATACACCTTTCCACTTGTAGGAAGAGTCAAACCTGGAATTAAGCAGAAGAAATGACAGAAGCTTAGCTTCTGTGAGAGAACCTGACAACACACTCTCCGTTAGCACCTAAACTTCAGTCTACTTAAGGATTACTAAAAAAAGTTACCAGAGTCTTCTACAGAAGTAATAGTCTGGTAAATATATATGGTGTGGTGATAGGGAAAGAAATATTTTTTCCTTCATTTTTTGCTTATCTATATATCCCACTTTTCAATGAGTATAAAATAATATTAATTACTTGAATAATACAAAATGCTTTGAAGAATTTGCTGTTCCAATATTCTAGTACTGCTGCCTGCCATTTGACAACATATGTGAGCCATATTATTATGTGAGCACTGCATTATGAACACTGTGGTTGATTTTTCTTTTTAATGAAAAATTCAGCATGTAGGCCCCCTTACCCTCTAGAAGTTAAAATTTTGTTGGAAGATAAAATATAATCACATGTAATAATCTAAAAATAATTGCAGAACATTTATGCATAGATGTCAACTGGGCCAGTTTTCTGGTGAAACAGTTGATAATATACAAATATAGTTACAAAACTCCTTAAGTTCCACAACTCAATAATTCCATGTTAAGGGGGCGCTTGGGTACACAGTTAGTTGAGCATTGAGCTCTTGGTTTTGGCTCAGATCTGATCTCAGGGTCATGGGATTGAGCCCCTGTGTTGGGCTCCCTGATCAGCGTGGAGTCTGCTTGTGTTTCTCTCTTCTTCTCACCGCATGCTCTCTCTCTAAAATAAATAAAATAAATCTTTAAAAAAAATAATTCCACTTTAAAAAGTACACTCTAGGGGGCACCTGGGTGGCTCTGTCAGTTACATCCAACTCTGATTTCAGCCCAGGTCATGATCTCAGGATTATGAGGTTGAACCCTGTGTGGGGCTCTGAACCCAGCATGTAGTTTGTTGAGATTCTCTTTCTCCCTCTGCCCCTCCCCTACAATGCTCTAAAAAAAATAAATAATAATTTAAAAAATTTTAAAAACACTCTGAAAAGGAAAAATTATTCAAAATTGTCCATTACATTTAGGATAATTGAATGTCCTCCTTTACTCTTGTTGTTAGGTCTTCTAACCCATTTAACATTTGTCCCAGATTTTTCACTTTTAACAAAGTGTCATTATTAATGATACTAACATAAGATGGGGTAGGGACTGGGTTAGAATACCTCTAACTTTGTGTATCTGACTTCTGGCATTATTTTGTCTAGTGGTATGTGAGAAGCATGCACAACAAATAGAGTTATCACACTTTAATGCATGGTGTCTGAAAGAGGAACAGTAAGAATATTTTCTGACACAATGTCACTAACACATCCATTTCAAGAAAATTATGCAGGCACTCTCTGATACAATAAAGTGGGGGGTAAGATGACTGAGGCTATGAAAAGTTAACACAGACAAAACACAGCAGTAGAGTGAACACAACATACACCAGAAACACCTCCTGAAGCACCAGGCCCTGGACAATACATGACCTCTCAGAACCATTACTCTCAGAAAACAGAAAACATAACACGCTTTCCTAACATACAGAAGAAGACAGAGACCTAAACAAAATGTCAAAGTGGAGGAACTCACCCCAAAAGAAAGAAAAAGGCCCTGCAATTGCACTACTGGGTATTTACCCCAAAGATACAGATGTAGTAGAAGGAAGGGCCACATGTACCCTAACGTTCATAGCAGCAATGGCCACAATTGCCAAACTGTGGAAAGAGCCAAGATGCCCTTCAACAGACGAATGGATAAAGAAGATAGGGTCCATATATACAATGGAATATTACGTCTCCATCAGGAAGGATGAATACCCAACTTTT
>CM052805.1:14069492-14080983 GCA_028533885.1 Nasua narica | reverse complement strand
CTCTCTGCCTACTTGTGATCTCTCTGTCAAATAAATAAATGAAATCTTTTTTAAAAAATGCAAGAAGCAGAGGAATGAATAAGTGATAAGATAAAATTATGGAATATGATGATGCTGAAAAGAAGATGGAAAGAAAAATATTGGATCATGAATACATACTTAGGGAATTCAGCAGTTCTGTAAAGTGTAATAACATTCATATCATAGGAGTACCAGAAGAAGAGAGGGGGGCGGAAAGGGTGAGGGCTTATTTGAGCACATTAAAACTGAAAACTTCCCGAATCTGGGGAAAGAAACAGATATCCAAATCCAGGAGGCAAAGAGAACTCCAATCAAAATTAACAAAGTAACTTTAACAAAAGTAAGCCAACATGAAGACACATCGTGGTAAAATTTGCAAAAAACAAAAATAAAGGGGAAAAAGTCCTAAAAGCAGCAAGGGAGAAGAAATTCTTAACTTACAAGGGAAGACAATAAAGTTAGAAGCTGGAACTTCACAAGCCAGAAGAAAGTAGCATGATATATTCAACATGCTGAATGGAAAAAATATGGAGCCAAGAATACTTTATCCAGAAAGGCTGTCATTCAAGATAAAAGGAGAGATTAAAGAGGTTCCCAAACAATAACTAAAGGAGCACATGACCATTAAGCCAGCCCTGCAAGAAATATTAAAGGGGGCTTGTGAGTGGAAAAGAAAGACCAAAAGTGACAAAGACTAGAAAGGAACAGAAAAATCTCCAGAAATAATGACAACACAGGTAATACAATGACACTAAATTCATATCTATCAATAATCACACTGAATGTAAATGGACTAAATGTCCCAATCAAAAGACACAGGGTATCAGAATGAATAAAATAACAAGACCCACCAATATGTTGGCTACAAGAGAATCATTTTAGACCTAAATACACATGCAGACTGAAAGTTAGGGGATAGAGGGGCACCTGGATCGCTCAATCATTTAAGTAAATGCCTTTGGCTTGGGTCATGATCCCAGAGTCCTGGGACTAAGACCTGCATTTGGCTCCCTGATCAGTGGGAAGCCTGCTTCTCCCCCTCCCTCTGTCTTCCACCAACTCATGCTATTCTCTCTCAAATAAATAAAATCCTTTAAAAAATGAAGTGAGGGGATAAAGAACCATTTATTATGCTAATGGATATTAAAAGAAAGCTGGGGTAGCTATATTTATATCAGACACACTAGGTTTTAAACCAAAGACCATAATAAGAGATGAAAAGGGCACTATATTATAATAAAGGGGTCTAACCAACAAGATGATCTAACAACTGTAAATGTCTATTCCGCCAACTTTTGAGCACACGAATAGATCATTTAATAACAAACATAAAGAAATTTACTGATAATAATACAGTAAAAGCAGGGGACTTCAGCACCCCACTTTCAACAATAGACAGATCATTAAGCAGAAAATGAGTAAGGAAACAATGGCTTTGAATGACATACTAGACAGAAGGACTTAACAGATGTATTTAGAATGTTTCGTTTTAAAGCAGCAGAATACACATTCTTTTCGAGTGCACATGGAGCGTTCTCCAGAATAGATGACATACTGGGTCACAGATCAGCCCTCAACAGGTAAAAACGACTGAGATCGTACCATGTATATTTTCAGACCACAACGCTATGAAACCCGAAGTCAACCACAAGAAAAAAATTTAGAAAGACCGCAAATATATGGAGGTTAAATAAAATTGTACTAAAGAAAGAATGAGTTAGCCAGAAAATTAAAGAACAAAATAAAAGGAAACAAATGAAAAAGAAAACATGACACTCCCAAACCTTTGGGATGCAGCAAAAGCAGTCCTAAGAGGGAAGCATATTGCAATATAGGCCTATCTCAAGTAGCAAGAAAAATCTCAAATACAGAACCTAACTTTATATCCAAAGGATCTAGAAAAATAAAGCCCAAGTCCAGGAGAAGAAGCGAAATAATAAAGATTAGAGCAGAAATAAATGATATAGAAACAAAAATAAGGGGCACCTGAGAGGCTCGGTTGGTTAAGTGTCTGCCTTTGGCTTGGGTCATGATCCCAGGGTCCTGGGATTGAGCCCCGCATTGGGGTCCCTGTTCAGTGGGGAACCTGCTTCTCCCTCCCTCTTTTCTGCTCCCCCTGCTTGTGCTCTCTCTCTCTCTCTCTCCATCAATTAAATAAATGAGACCTTTAAAAACAAACAAACAAAAAAAGCCCAGTAGACAGATCAATGAAACTAGGAGGTGTTCTTTGGAAGAATTAATAAGACTGATACACCCTTAGTCAGACTTATCAAAAAGAAAAGAGAAAGAGCCCAAATGAATAAAATCACGAATGAGAGATCACAAGCAATAGCACAGAAATACAATCATAACAGATTATAAAAAATTACATGCCAACAAACCTCAAGCTGTATTAAAAAGCTGTAATCATCAAGACAGTATGATACTGGCACAAAAATAGACACATAGAGCAATGGAACAGAATAGAGAACCCAGAAATGGACTCACAACTCTATGGTCAACTAATCTTCGGCAATGCAGGAAAGGATAGCCAGTGGAAAAAAAAGACAGTTTCTTTAACCAATGGGGTTGGGAAAACTGACAGTAACATGTAGAAGAATGAAACTGGACCACTTTCTTACACCATTCACAAAAATAAACTCAAAATGGATTAAAGACCTAAATGTTAGAGAGGAAACATTAAAATCCTAGAAGAGAACAAAGGCAGCAACCTCTCTGACATTAGCCATAGCAACTTACTAGAGACATCTCCAGAGACAAGGGAGACAAAAGCAAAAATGAACTACTGGGACTTCATTAGGATAAAAAGCTTCTGCACAGTAAAGGAAATAATCAACAAAACTAAAAGGCAATCTTTGGAATGGGAAAATATATTTGCAATGACATATCTGATAAAAGGTTACTATCCAAAATCTATATAGAACTTACCAAATTCTACACTCAAAAAACAAATAATCCAGTTAAGAAATGGGGAGAAGACATGAATAGACACTTTTGCAAAGAGGACACCTAGATGGCTAATAGACACATGAAAAGATGTTCAACATCACCTGAGCATCAGGGAAATACAAGTCAAAACCACGATGAGATACCGCATCACACATCAAAATGGCTAAAATTAGTAACACAAGAAACAACTGATTTTGATGAGGATGTGGACAAAGGGGAACCCTTTTACACTGTTGGTGGAAATGCAAACTGATGCAACCACTCTGGAAAATAGTATAGAGGTGACTCAAAAAAGTTAAAAATAGAACTACCTTATAACCTAGCAATTGCATTGCTAGGTATTTACCCAAAGGATACAAATATACTTATTTAAAGGGGTACATGTACCCTGATGTTTATAGCAGCATTATCAACAATAGCCAGACTATGGAAAGAGCCCGAATGGCAATCAACTGAAGAATGGGTAAAGAAGATGTGGCATATATACACAATAGAATATTACTCAGTCACCAAAAAGAATGCCATTTGTAATGACCAGGATGGAGCTAGTGTATATCATGCTAAGTGAAAGAAGTCAGTCAGAGAAAGACAAATAGCATATGATTTCACTTATGTGGAATTTAAGAAATAAAACTGATGAAAATAGGGGAAGGGAAATAAAAAGAGGGAAGCCTACCCTAAGAAACTCTTAACTATACGGAACAAACTGAGGGTTGCTGGAGGGGAGGTAGGCTGGGGATGAGCTAAATGGGTAATGGGTATTAGGAGGTCATTTTCTATGATGAGCACTGGGTGTCATATGTAAGTAAGGAATCACTGAATTCTACTCCTGAATCTAGTATTATACTATAGGATAGCTAGTGGAATTTAAATAAAACTTGGAAAATAAATAAATAAATAAACCTTAAATCCCTAAAAAAAAAAAAAAAAAACCAAGTACTTGCCTTATTAATACACATTGATGAGATGAATGAAATTACTGCCTCATCTGAAATGTATTGGTTGCTATGAATTACAAGTGGATCACTTAGTAAAGTGAGAATTTTCTGGGATGGTAGTGAATTTCTCCAGCTTAATAGGCAATTGGATTACAGAGACGTATGCACATGTCAAAATTCAGCAAACAAACACTTAAAATTTAAGTGTTTCATCATAATAAAATTTTACACCAAAAGAAAACTATAATTAATGATATTATCAAATTATTTAGTAAGAAGCATACTAACACCTAAAATTAATTTTGAGATGCCTAAAATTGGGATCAAGACAAGTGTAGTAAAATATTAAAATAGTAGAATCTAGGTGGTAGGTGTATAAAAGTACAAAATCTTTCATCTTGGATGAACGTTTGAAATTTTTTAATTTAAATTCAATTAGCCAAGATATAGCGCATCATTGGTTTTTAATATACTGTTCAATGATTCATCAGTTCAGTATACACCCAGTGCTCATCACATCGCATGCCCTCCTTAATGCCCACCACCCAGTTACCCCATCCCCTCACCTTTTGGCAATCTTTAGAGTTTGTTTCCCAGAATCAAGAGTCTCATATGGTTGTCTCCTTCTCTGATTCCATTTAGTTTTCCTCCCTATCCCTATTGTCCTCTGCACTATTCTTCATATTCCACATATGAGTGAAACCATATAATTGTCTTTCTCTGACTTATTTCACTAGCAAAACACCCTCCAGTTCCATCCATGTCAATGTAAATGGTAGATATTCATCCTTTCTGATGTCTGAATAATATTCCATTGTATATATGTACCACATCTTCTTTATCCATTCATCCATTGAAGGACATCTTGGCTCCTCCCACAGTTTGGCTATTGTGGACATTGCTGCTATGAACATTGGGATGCATGTGCTCCTTTTTTTCACTACATCTATATCTTTGGGGTAAATACCTAGTAGTGCAATTGCTGAGTCATTGGGTAGCTCTATTTTTAGCTTTTTGAGGAAGATCCATACTGTTTTCCAGAATGGTTGTACCAGCTTGGATTCCCACCAACAGTGTAAGAGTGTTAAATATCCTTGCCAACATTTGTTGTTTCCTGTTTGTTAATTTTTGTCATTCTAACTGGTGTAAGGTGGTATCTCATTGTGGGTTTTGATTTGTATTTTCCTGGTGACTAGTGATGTGGAGCATTTTTTCATGTGTCTGTTGGCCACTTGTATCTTCTCTGGAGAAGTATCTGTTCATGTCTTCTGCCTATTTTTTTGACTGGATTATTTGTTTTTTTGGGTGTTAAGTTTGAGAAGTTGATCCTGGATACGAGCCCTTTATCTGCAATGTCATTTGCAAATATCTTCTCTCATTCTGTAGGTTGCTTTTTAGTTTTGTCGATTGAAAATTTTTTAATAAATATAAAAATCCATTCATAAGAATACATATTATACATTTTATAATGAACACTATGTAAATTGAATTAGAATGGGTTTCCTACAAAGGAGACAGGGGAATAAAAGGGAAATAAGACAATAGAAAATAAAGGAATAAATGAATAAGAATTAAAAAGAAGAGGGTCTTTGCATTCACCAATGAGAACAATATGTTATAAAGAAAAGGCATGTGAGATGAAAAATAAATACTGATTTTTAAACTTTATAACAAATAATCTGTACATAAAGAGTGTGAATTAATCAACAACTGTGTACATAACTTAAATAACAATGATGTCAATGTCAAGAGGGTACACAGAAGCTTCAGAGTTTGATGCATGGTATCTGTAATCAGGGTGACCCTGAAAACTTACCTGTAAGAATCGATAAGGTAGTAGTCTTTCCTGCTCCATTAGGTCCCAGAAGAACAGTGATTTGCCCCTCATATACATTGAAAGATAAGTTTTTTACTGCTATGATGGTATCCTTATCCATTGTGAATTCCTGTGGAAAAAAAATACTATGTGTCTATTATCAGTGCTTATAAAGGACAGGCATGTCTATCAACTATCCAGAAAAGAATAAATGAAAGAACATTAAACTCAAAAGGAGAAAAAGCCAAAGCATAGAAAAGATAAAACTGTGAAAAATAAACAGTATTTAAAGGCAATATATGCAGAGACCTTAAAAGTAGGTCTACAAAACTCCGCATCTCATCCAGTCCCACTTCAGTTCAGCTACTTTCCTAAGGTTGATAACGCCACAGTCTGATCATCTACGTCTTCCTGCTAAGTTCCAGAAATTCATGGTGGACACACATTATACTAGGTTTCCTTGAGGTACTCCAAACACTACTCATTAGCATATCTGAAAATGTATTCCTTATGCCACATTCCTTACCACAACCCACGTAGATGTACAAAGACAGAAACCTGAGACTGACTTACCTTACACTGCCTCATCTACTAAAACAAGTCACTGCTAATCAATCCCTTCATTCAACAAATATTTATTGAGGACCTATACTATGTGGCATACATTGTGTAAGGTACTATGATTAATGAACAAGACCAAAACAGCTCCTGCTCTCATGAGAGAAAAATTCCAGTAGGAGAAACACACAGAAATCAAAAACCTGTAAATGATTACCTATTGTAGTAACATTGGTAGACAGTGCTACTTTATATAAGATAATCAAGTAAAGCTCCTTGAAGTCATAAAGCTTTTCTGATTAGTTTCAGAGGTATAATTTAAGGATTCATCTGTTGCATATAACACCTAGTGCTCAGTACATCAAGTGACCTCCTAAATGCTCATCACTCAGTAATTCCATCCCCCCACCTGCCTCCCCTCTAGCAGCCCTCAGTTTGTTTCCTAGAGTTCAGCATCTCTTCTGATTTACCTCCCTCTCAATTTTCATCTTATTTTATTTTTTCTTCCCTTCCTCTATGTTTATGTTTCCTAAATTCCACATATGAGTGACATCATACAGTATTTATCTTTCTCTGACTTATTTCACTTAACATAATACCCTCTAGTTTCATCCATGACACTGCAAATGGCAAGATTTCATTCTTTTACATAGCTGAGTAAAATTCCATTGTGTGTATGTGTATGTATGTATACATATGTAATATATACATACCACATCTATTTTGCCTTTTAGTTAACTGTTTCCTTTGCTGTGCAAAGCTTTTTACCCTGATGAAGTCCTAATAGTTTATTTTTTTAAAGTCTCTATTAAAAAAATTATTATGTTTGGTTCATTTTTGCTTTTGTTTCCCTTGCCTTTGGAGATATGTCTAGCAGGAAGATTCTGCAGCTGAGGTAAAAGAGGTTGCTTCCTGTGTTCTCTTCTAGAATTTTGATGGAGTCCTGTCTCACATTTAGGTCTTTCATCCATTTTGAGTTTATTTTTGTGTATGGTATAAGGAAGTGGTCCAGTTTCATTCTTCTGCATGTGTCCCATCTTCCCAAAACCATTTGTTAAAGAGACTGCCTTCCTTCACTTATCGTTTCCTGCTTTGTTGAAGATTAGTTGGCCATAGAGCCGAGGGTCCATTTCTGGGCTCTCTATTCTGTTCCATTGATCTATGTGTCTGTTTTTGTGCCAGTACCATACTCTCTTGATGATTACAGCTTTGTAATACAGCCTGAAGTCCAGAATTTGATACCTTCAGCTTTGCTTTTCTTTTTCAATATTGCTTTGGCCATTCGGGTCTTTTCTGGTTCCATACAAATTTTAGGATTGTTTTTTCTAGTGCTGTGGAAAAAAATGCTGATGGCATTTTGGTAGGGATTGCATTGAATTTGTAGATTACGTTGGGTAGCACAGATATTTTAACATTATGTGTTCTTCCAATCTATGAGCATGGAATGCTTTTCCATTTTTTGTGTCTTCCTCGATTTCCTTCATAAGTGTTCTCCAGGGGTACCTGGTGGCTCAGTCATTAAGCATCTGCCTTTGGCTTGGGTCATGATCCCAGGGTCCTGGATCAAGCCCCACATCAGGCTCCCTGCTCAGCAGGGAGTCTACTTGTCCCTCTCCTGCCTGCCACTCCCCTTGCTTATGCTCTCCCTCTGTGTCAAATAAGTAAATAAAATCTTTAAAAAAAAAAATAAGTGTTCTCCAGTTTTCAGAATATAGATCTTTTGCCTGTTTGGTTACATTTATTCCTAGGTATCTTACTGTTTTTGGTGCAAATGTAAATGGGATAGATTTCTTGATTTCTCGTTCTTCTGCCTCATTGTTAGTGTAGAGAAATGTAACTAACTGCTGTGCATTGATTTATATCCTCTGACTGCTGAATTCCTGTATCAGTTCTAGCAATTTTTGGGTGGAATCTTTTAGGTTTTCTACATGGAGTATCATGTCTGCAAAGAGTGAGCTGGACTTCTTGTCAATTTGGATGTCTTTTATTTCGTTTTGTTGTCTGATTGCTGAAGCTAGGACTTCCTGTCCTATGTTGAACAACAGTGGTGAGAGTGGACATCCCTGTCATGTTCCTGACCTTAGGAGGAAAGCTTTCAGATTTTCTCCACTGAGGATGATATTCACTGTGAGCTTTTCATATATGGCTTTTATGATATTGAGGTATGTACCATCTATCCCTACACTGCAGAAAGTTTTTATCAATAAAGGATGCTATAAATTTTGTCAAATGCTTTTTCTGCATCTATTGATAGGACCATATGGTTCTTGTCCTTTCTTTTATTAATGTGGTATATCATCATATTGATTCATTTGTGGATGTTGAACCAGGCTTGCAGCCCAGGAATTGGGCTGCAATTCCCCCTTTGTCATGGTGAATAATCTTTTGGATATTGCTCATTGCATCCTATTAGCTAGAACCTTGTTGAGAATTTCTGCATCCATTTTCATCAGGAATATTGGTCTATAATTTTCCTTTTTGGTAGGGTTGTTGTCTGGTTTTGGGGTCAAGGTAATTCTGGCCTTATAAAAAGTGTTTGGAAATATTCCTTCCATTTCTATTTTTTTGAAACAGATTGAGAAGAACATGTATTAATTCTTTAAATGTTTTGTAGAATTTCACTGGGAGGCTATCTGGCCCTGGACTTTTATTTGTTTAGAGATTTTTGATTACTGATTCCATTTCTTTGTTGGTTATGGGTCTGTTCAGATTGCCTATTTCTTCCTTTTCAGTTTGGTAGTTTATATGTTTCTAGGAATGCCTCCATTTCTTCCAGATTGCCTAATTTTTGCATATAATTGCTCATATGTTCTTACAATTGTTTGTATTTTTTTTTTAATTTTATTTATTTATTTGAGATAGAGACAGTGAGAGAGAGAGCATGAGAGGGGAGAAGGTCAGAGGGAGAAGCAGACTCCCCGCGGAGCCGGGAGCCTGATGTGGGACTTGATCCCAGGACTCTGGGATCATGACCTGAGCCGAAGGCAGTTGCTTAACCAACTGAGCCACCCAGGCACCCAATTGTTTGTATTTCTTTCGTGTTGGTTGTGATCTCTCTTCTTTCATTCATGATTTTATTTGGGTCCTTTCTCTTTTCTTTTTGATAAGGCTGGCTAGGGGTTTATTGATCTTATTAATTTTGTCAAAGAACAAGCTCCTAGATTCGTTGATCTTTTCTAATGTTTTTTGATTTCTGTATCACTGGATTTCTGCTCTAATCTTTATTATTTCTCTTCTCCTGCTGGATTTAGGTTTTATTTGCTGTTTTATTTGCTGCTCCTTTAGGTGTAAGGTTAGGTTGTACATTTGAGGCTTTAGTTGTTTCTTGAGAAAGGATTGTCTTGCTATATACTTCCCTCTTAATACCTCCTTTGCTGCACTACAAAGGTTCTGAACAGTCCTGTTTTCATTTTCATTTGTTTCCACATATTTTTTAATTTCTTGGTTGACCCATTCATTCTTTAGTAAGATACTCTTTAATCTCTATGTATTTGTGTTCCTTCCAAATTTTCTCTTGTGATTGCATTCAAATTTTAAAGCATTTGTTGTCTGAAAATATGCATGGTATAATCTCAATCTTTTGTATCACTTGATTTGTGACTTGAGACTTGATTTGTGATCCACTATTTGATCTATTCTAGACAATGTTCTGTGTGCACTAGAGACAAATGTATATTCTGTTGTTTTAGGATGGAATGCTCTGAATATATCTGTGAAGTCCATCTGGTCCAGTGTGTCACTTGAAGCCCTTGTTTCTTGTTCATCTACTTAGATGATCTGTCCAGTGCTGTGAGTGGGGTGATAAAGTCTCCTACTATTATTATATTATTTATCAGTGTATTTTTAAAAATTTCATTATTAATTGGTTTATATATTTGGCTGCTCCCAAGTTAGAGGCATAAATACTTACAATTGTTAGATCTTCTTCTTGGATAGACCCTTTTATTATGATGGACTGTCCTTCCTCATTTCTTATTACAGTCTTCGGTTTAAAATTTAATTTGTCTGATATAAGGATTCCATGCCAGCTTTCTGTTGATGTCCGTTAGCCTGATAAATGGTTCTCTAGCACCTCACTTTAAATCTGGAGGTGTCTCTGGGACTAAACTGCATCTCCTGCGGACAGCTTATCAATGGGTCTTGTTTTTTAATTCAATCTGATACCCTATGTCTTTTGATTGGAGCATTTAGTCCATTTACATTCAGAGAAATTATTGATAGATATGAATTTAGTGCCCATTGTATTACTTGTAAAGTTGCTGTTTCTATAGATTATCTCTGTTCCTTTCTGGTCTATGTTACTTTTGGGCTCTCTCTTCACATAAAGGATTCCCTTTAATATTTATTGCCAGGATGGTTTAGTGCTTACAAATTCCTTTAGTTTCTATTTGTTCTGGAAGTTTTATATCTCTCTTTCTAAATGATGGCCTTACTGGATAAAGTATTCTTGGCTGCATATTTTGACCATTTAATAGGTTGAATATATCATGCCAGTACTTTTTGGCCTGCTAGGTCTCTGTGGACAGGTCTTTTGTTAGCCTTATGTTTCTAACCTTGTAGGGTGGTCAAGACCTTGTGTCCTGAGATGCTCTCAGGATTTTCTCTTTATCTCTGAAATTTGCAAGCTTCACTTTTGTACGTTGAGGTGCTGACCAATTTTTATTAATTTTGAGGGGGGTTTCTGTGACTCCTGGACTTGAGTACCTGTTTCCTTCCCCAGATTAGAGAAGTCCTCAGCTACAATTTGTTCGAATAAACCTTCTGCCCCCCCATCTTCTAGGACCACTATTATGTAGATATTATTTGCTTTTTGGAATCGCTGATTTCTCAAAGTCTTCCTTCATGATCCAGTAGTTGTCTTTTTTCTTTTCAGCATCTTTATTTTCTATCATTTGTCTTCTATAATCACTGAGTCTCTCTTCTGCCTCATTTGTCCTTGTTGTTAAGAGCTTTCCTTCTTTCTTCCATCCTTCCATCCTTCCTTTCTTTCTTTCTTTCTTTTTCTTTTTTAGAGCTTTCATTTTTGACTGCATCTTGGTAAAGATATTCGCAAAGGACACTACAGACAAAGGTCTGATATCTAAGATCTATAAAGAACTCCTCAAACTCAACACTCACAAAACAGATAATCACATCCAAAAATGGGCAGAAGACATGAACAGACACTTCTCCAAAGAAGACATATAAATGGCTAACAAACACACGAAAC
>CM052805.1:14042372-14069392 GCA_028533885.1 Nasua narica | reverse complement strand
GAATTGTATCTTCCTTGCCAGAGAGCTGAACTCAGTGTAAGCAGCTCTAGATTCAATTACGTGGTGCTATTTTGCTCCCTGAAGGCTTTCGGCACCAAGGGGGGATGAAAATGGCAGCACCCTGCTCTCTAGACCCAGAACTGAAAGTTCATGCCCCCACTCTTCAGTGCCTTCACAGAAAAACAGTCAATCACTTTTGTCTCCCTGGTTTGCGTCCAAACTCTGTTCACTCAGCCTGTGACTGATTGTTTTCCAAACTAGTGGTAGACATCAAATTACATATTAGGAAACTCACAGAACACTAACCAGGACTAATGTCAAAAAACCCAGACCTAGACATACCATATTTAAACTGTCAAAAACTAAGTAATAAAAATCTTTACAAATGAAGATTTTGAAAGCAGCAGAGGGTGGGAGTGTCAAGAACCTTACCTATTGAGGAATATGGATAAAATTATACTAGACTACTCTCTATTTCTTTTTTAAGATTTTATTTATTTATTTGACAGAGAGGAGAGAGATCACAAGTAGGCAGAGAGAGAGGGGGAAACAGGCTCCCTGCCGAGCAGAGAGCCCGATGTGGGGCTCGATCTCAGGACCCTGAGATCATGACCCGAGCCGAAGGCAGAGGCTTTAACCCACTGAGCCACCCAGGCACCCCTAGACTACTCTTTAGATGGGCAGAAAAGGAGGGACAGATAAAACAAGCAACAAAGAACAATTGCAACAAATATAAAATAGTCGTAATACTGTAGACATTTATTCAACTATATTAATAATCACTTTACATGATAATGGACTAAATATACCAATTAAAAGAGACTTGACAAGGTAGATTTTTTTAAAAGGTGCAACTACACATTACCTACAAGAAATTCACTTAAAATACAAAGACATAGATGATTAAAATTAAAGGGATGGAGAAAGATATATTATGGTGCACTAATAAAAAAATCTGGAGTAGCTGTATTTAGATAAAACAGACTTCAGAACAAGGAAAATTACCGGAGATAAGAGAGGCATTATCAGAATGATGTCAGCAAGATGGTAAAATAAAAGTCCTCAGCTCTCCCCACCCCCACCCACATAAACAGATTTAGCAACTACCCATGGATAAGAATGGCACTGTGAGATTTCTGGAGCCTAGAGGTAAGGTTACAGCACTCTGGTGGAGCACAGAAACTGAGGGAAAGAGGAAGCAGTTTCATTCCGCCCACAGTGCCTCTCCTCAAAGCCAATACAGATCAGCATCAAGAAGGATCCCTTCAGCCCACAATTTCTCCAGTGGGAGAAAGGGGTAGATATCCAACTTCCCCAGATTTCTGTCTTTCCTACTTCTGTCTTGCCTCACATGGAATGCCAGGGGAACTAACACAGCTAGACCACCAGGCAAGAGCTGGGACCAAAGAGAAAGGATAAAGGCTCTCAGATGGTGGCACTGCTGGACTCAGTGGTAATTCCACAGTTCCCATCAGCTAGCCCTACCTAGCCACGAAGTCTCACTGATAGATCATCCTGAAAACAGAGGCCCACCAGCCAATCCTGTCAAACAACAGAGCCCCTCCAGCAATCTTGTGGGAATGTAGAGGCCAGGCATCCCTCCATGACCAGAAAACCCCACCAGCCAGCCCCATTAGACTATAGTTTTACCAGCCTGCAGACCACCAGCAATGGGCTCTGCCTGACCATAGACCCTGCAGTTCTCATACAACAGTATACCCCATGACCCCCAACAGTAAGCCACATCTGCCCATGGGCCCCACATGCTGGCCCACCCAGAATTCCAGGCTAGGATGACTGGTAAATGTCTTATCTTGCCAAAGGCAGTCTGTAAAAATTGAAGTAACTTCTTAAATGTGCAGATACCAAGGCAAAGTTACAGAGATCATGAAAGATCAAGGAAACATGACACTACGAATAAAGCTCGAGTAACCAAGCCTAAAGAAACAGATTACGAACTGTCTGACAAAAAACTCGAAATAATCATACAAAAGAAAGAAGCTCAGTGGACTATAGGAGAACTCAGACAGACAACTAAACAAAAACAATACATCAACAAATGAGAAGTTCAACAAAGAGAGAAGCCATGAAAAAACCAAAATCCTACAGCTGAAGAATACAATGACTGAATTAAAAAAAAAAAATCAATAGAAAGCTTAAACAGTAGACTCAATCAAGCTGAAGAAAGACTTAGTAAACTCAAATACAGGTCATTTGAAATTATCCAGAGAAGCAAAAAGAAAAATGAAAAATAATGAAGAAATATCATGGGACATACAAGACAGCATGAAAAGAAATGACATATTAAGAGAGTCACAGAAGTAGAACAGATAGAGAAAGGGTCGGAAAGCTTATTTGAAGAAAAAGTGGCTGAAAATTTCCCAGATGTGGGTATAGAAATAAACATCTAGATTCATGAAGCTTAAAAATGCCCAAATAGGTTGAACCAAAGAAGTCTACATAAAGACACATTAAAATTATATGTCAAAAGTCAAACACAAAGAGAATTTTCAAAGCTCCAAAAGAAAGCTAGGTCATGGGGCGCCTGGGTGGCTCCATGGGTTAAAGCTTCTGCCTTCGGCTCAGGTCATGATCTCAGGGTCCTGGGATTGAGCCCCACATGGGGCTCTCTGCTCAGCGGGAAGCCTGCTTCTCCCTTCCTCTCCCCCTTCCTCTCTGCCTACTTGTGATCTCTCTGTCAAATAAATAAATAAAATCTTAAAAAAAAAGAAAAAGAAAAAGAAAAAAAAAAAAAAGAAAGCTAGGTCATTATGTACAAGGGAACCCACATAAGACTATCAGTGGATTTCTTATCAGAAATCCTGCAGGCCAGGAGTCCACAGGATGATATAGTTAAAAGGACACAAGGAAAAAACCAAAACCAACAATACTCTTAGTAAATCTGTCCTTCAAAAATAAAGGAGAGGTAAAGACCTTCTCTGTTAAACAAAAGCTGAGCAAGTTCACCAAAAGACCTTCCTTACAAGATGTGATAAAGGAAATTCTTCACATTGAAAAGAATCGATGTTAAAGAGCAACATGAAAAAAAAAAAGAGCAACATGAAATCATATGAAAATACCAATATCATTGGTAAAAGTAAATACACAAACACAGAATATACTAATACTGTAACGATGGGGCATAATCACTTTTAAACAGTATAAAAGTGAACAAACAAAATGATTAAGAGTAACTATAATTGCAAAATTTGTTAGTAGATACACAATACAGAAAGAAGTAAACACTGACATTAATAACAAAGTGTGGGGAGGGAATAAAAGTGGACACAATTAAGGTTAAGGTGTTATTAAGGTGTTATCAGCTTAAAATAGAGGTCATAATTGTAAGGCTCAATGTAGCTTCACAGTAACAACAAAGAAAAACTTCTAATAGGCACACAAAAGAAGAGACTAAAAAACAAAGCATATCACTACCAAAAAATCATCAAATCCCCCCCCCCCAAAAAAAAGAGAGAGAGAGAGACAGCAAAAGAAAAGAGAAGAGAACCATAAAAGAGTCAGGAAAACAATGAACAAAGGGGCAGTAGTAAAACCTGACTTACCAAGTTACTTTAAATGTAAATGGACTGAATTCACCAATCAAAAGACCTGGAATGACTGAATAGATTAAAAAAAAAAAAAGACCCAACTAAACGCTGTCTATAAGAGATTCACATATATTTAAGGACACAGTGGGCTGAAAGTGAATGGATGGAAAAATGGTAACCAAAAGAAAGAAGAGGTGGCTATACTTCTATCAGATAAAATAGGTGTCAAGTCAAAAACAGTCACAAAAAACGAAGAGGGTGACTATATAAACACAGAAGGATCAATTCAGCCAGAGATATTGCAATTGTATGTGCACCCAACATCAAGCCACCTAAATATATAAAGCAAATATTGACATATCTGAAGGAAGAGATAGGCAGAAATACAGTAATTAACAGTAGGAGACATCAGTAGCCCAGCTTTTTACATTTTTTTTAATTTTTTTTAAAGATTTTTATTTATTTATTAGAGGGAGAGAGACTGAGAATGAGAGGGGAGAAGGTCAGAGGGAGAAGCAGACTTCCCGCAGAGCCAGGAGTGCGATATGGGACTCGATCCCGGGACTCCGGGATCATGACCTGAGCCGAAGGCAGTTGCTCAACCAACTGAGGCACCCAGGCGCCCCCAGCTTTTTTTAAAAAAAGATATTTTGATGTCTTTATTTGAGAGAGAGAGAGAGAGAGAGAGCACACACGTGCACAAGAGTGGGGGGAGGGGCAGAGGGAGAGGGAGAAGCAGATTCCCCACTGAGCAGGGAGCCTGATGTGGGGTTAGATCCCAGGACCCTGGGATCATGACCTGAGCTGAAGGCAGGTGTTTAATCAACTGAGCCACCCAGGTGCCCCAATAGCCCATTTTCAATAATGGATAGATTATCCAGACAGAAAATCAATAAGGCAACAGCAGTCTTAACAGAACAAATAGATTTAACAGAGATATAGAGAAAACTACAGAATAACAGAATACCCTTTCTTTTCAAGTGCACATGGAATATTCTCTAGTATAGATCACATGCTGTGTCTCACAGTAAGTCTTAACAAATTTAAGAGGACTGAAATCATTCCATGATTTGAAATCATTCCAAATCATTCTATAAAACTAGAAGAAAAAATTGGAAAAACTCCAATTTGGGAATTGGAAAAATTCACAAATACATGAAAAGTGAGTAACACATTCTTGAACCACCATTAGGTCAAAGAAGAAATCAAAACGGCAAATTAGAAAATATCTCAAGACAAATGAACATACCAAAACTCACTGAATACAACAAAAAGCTGTACTAAGAGCAAAGTTTATAGCAACAAAGGCCTACATAGGGGCACTTAATTGATCCAAATAAACAAATATATCCAGCAATACCTCTTCACCAAAAGTTTGGACAATGGAGAATTCAGCCAAATAGTGTAATGCACAATTGGTAGAACAAGTAAAACCATAACTGTAAACATAAATTAATATTTACACATCAAATCATCACAGTTCCAGCTAGACATTAGCTCTTATAGTGGGAATACCGTAAAAGACACCATCATCAAAAAAAAAAAAAAAAGACACCATTATAATACAAAGCTGGATTCCACTCTGAAGAAATGAGAAAGAAACACATGGATTTTTATTTTATTTGCACATCTTTCACTTTTATTTTGTCAAATAATTAATATGCTGAATACAACTTTTATTAACATCTTATAGTGGGGGATAGGGCCATGGCCAGTGAAAACATTTACTATACACCATAAATTAACTTTCAGTGCATTGGGAAAAAGAAAGTTAGAAAACAGTACCTTGTACAGATGGTGAATCCTGATACCAGCCACCAAATCAACAGGCTCTTCTTCAAAATAATCACTTCGAATTGCGTCAGCAATTTGTTTATCTTCTTTATACTTAATGCTTACAGCTTTACCAAACCAGTAGGATTTCTAAGAAAAGATCAAAATCATAGTCATCATGATGTCAGTGAAAAATGAAATGCCCTTAACAACACTTTGGCTCATTTCACTTTGGTTTTGAGGTGGGTTGAAGCACATAAATTGAAACAAAATTTGGATGCAAACTATCTGGAAAGTGAACTCTACACAATAAGCACAAAACCTGTTATTTAAAAGCTCACTGTCCAAGAAGAAAAACAAAATAAAACCCACTTTAAAATGGCTCAGTGAAAAGCATTCTATCACTCTAAGTCAAGTGTCTTTATTTGGACAGGGCAGTAGACAGATACCTGGAGATTCCTAACACATTTTCAATGAGTCTTTGAGTTCAAAATTCTTTTTCATAAAAATACCTTTAAAAATACATTATTCATCTTTCTATTGCATTGATATTTTCATTGGTGGTATAAAAGCAATGTTGAGTAAAACGCCCGGTGCTTTGACACTAATCAAATTACTAGCATAAAACTGTACTAAGCAATCACCATCTTCTTCACCACTAGACATAGTAATAAATTAAAAATAAATCTATTTCACTTAATTCTATCTTTTATGAAAAAATAAAAATTACTTATTAAGTTTCATTCCTTGAATACAATATTTTAAATATTCTCTGTGATGAAATGGGAAATATGAATAAAGCATTTCTATAGCAAATGAAAATATAACGGAAGCTCTGAGAAAAATTACTGGTGTCATTTGAGTTGTGAACTAGCCACTTTTTTCATGGAAACTGCTTTTTTCTGAAAGAATGACAGACATAAAAATTATGGTTCTTTAGACTTGGATATATAGCAGACATTTTCTTGAAAATTAATGAAGACCCTAAAAAGGAAGTAAGCCATTGAAGGTGTTGAAAGGATTTCAGTTCCCTGGCTAGCTTTCTATAAAAGACCAACTCTAAAGGCCCTCGTTGGCAACCTTGTCAGGACCCCTCTCACTCTTGAGAGCTTTTATGTTATCTTCACTTAATAAACTTCTATCGCTTTACCCACAAAAAAAGAAAATGAAGAGATATTATTACTTAAAAGAAAAGAACTGACAATAGCTGCTAATGATAAAACTGGAACTTTCAAGTGAAAATTAGAATTCTGAAAAACTGTTGTGTGACAAATTTAAATTCTTAAAAACTTAACATCATGTTGATATTAATAAACATGATGCTTTGATAATGTATGAATGAAATAATGAAATGTATGATGAAATGTATGATGAAAAGATAGAATTAAGTGAAATAGATTTATCTTGGATATTTCATCCAAGTCATCACTTGGAAGGTATATATCAGTGAACCAATATTTTCAAATAACCAAAATATGATGTTACAAATTTATGCATGGTTAAAGATCTATTCAAATCACAAGATACACCAATGAATATTATTATGAAAAAGAGTAAGAAATGTTTGTTAATGTGTTTTCAGATTCCAAACTTCAACTATCTGCTAGAAAATTGTCATTAGTTGAGTTTTGGTGACGCACCAAAGAATACCCAAATTTGTTTAAAAGGCTACTGATATACTCCTTGTTTTTCAACTACATATCTGCATGAGGCTGTATTTTCTCCATATACTTTAAGCACAAAAAAAAATAATGCAAAAGGTTAAATGCAGAGCGAGATATACACTCTCCAATGAGAATCTAGTTATCTTTTATTAAGTAAATATAAAAGATATTTGAAAAAAGTTATAAAACAGGCCACTCTTCTAATATTTTTAAATTTTGAAAAAAAGCTATTTTTCCCCAAAATGTCAACTTCAACATGCAACGGGTTTATTAGTAATATATTTAAATAAGTTAACAAATGTTTTTTAATTTGTTTTAATTTCTAAATATGGTTAATATTGATAGATAAAACTCATTAATCACAGCTCTTTGGGGTGCTCAATAATTTTTAAGATTATAAATGATTTCTGAGACTAAAAAGTTTGGGAACCAGTCACTTTGAATCACAGAACAATAAAGAAGGTGACTGAAAATAGACTAAGATAGAGATGCTTCCTACTTTGCTATGGCTTTGATTCTAAGTAATTTGGGCTAATAATAGAAAAAAGCAAATGGTGATAAACCAGATATGAGACACAATTCATCTCCTCCTCACTAGGACCTATAGATCCCACCACATATTCATTCAGATGGGTGATTTTTTTTCTGTAGAAAGCTATTGGATTCTATTATACATGTCATAAAGTTAGCTTGCAATGGCTTTAGTTCAGAAAGAATAAAAACTGTATTAGTATCATAAGATTGGAGTACCACAGAGAGGGTGTTCAATAAGGTAATAATGTTCACTGTTTAACAAACTAAATACATAAGAACTGGAGTTTCTCTCAGTAATACAATCATTAGAACTTACCTGCACAAAGAAATACCATGGCTTGGGCACACCATACTTCCCTGGAAAGACAGCATCCACATACCAGGCCATAAGGCCAAACAAGAAAGCATCAAATAAAAGCATTCCCATAACATGAGCCAAAGTAAGATCATCATCTGGGCTCACTGGTGATCGGATGTTACCCCACTGGACACCATATTCTGAAACATAATAGTGGACAGTTAACTTGAGGCGCCCAGCTGTGACTATAGCAAACTTATCCAGTGGCTTCAGCATTAAACAAGAATGTACTGGTACTCTCTCGAGACAGGTACTGTCTATTTGCTATTTACTGATACTTTGAAATTCAGGCTGTTCAAGAGGATAATTAAGTAATGATACAATTTGCCTCTTCTTACAGCCAAACTCAACTAAAAGTTAGTAGTGAATGAAACAAAAATAGTCACAAAAAGTCCATAATGTAAGCTTTAAAGCCATAAACAGACCTACTGGTTGTGATAGTGACCCTATTCCTCGATTTTCTTTCATGTGAATCTCCACTGAAATAATCAGCAAGATATATACATTTGGAAATACATTCATCAATACAAAAACAAGGTTTGGCTTCTAGTTTCAGGCCTGGCCTGTAAGGAGCTCAGGAATCACCACACCATCCTAACAAGAAGTAAAAAGGTGAACTGAAATTCTTCTTAGATCTATTAGAGACATGAGGTCACAGGGCAAACAAACCACTGCCGCCACAACTGGAGAGACAGATAGGCAGGCACAGAGAATTTAATGAAACAGAAACTGTGAGCAGAAACCTCCAAGGAAACCAGAACTGGGGTAGGAAAACCTGAACTATAACTGATGAATTGCCAAAGCCCAGGGTATACAAATCTAAGGGTTAAATATTCCAGGGGATCAAGTCACTGAGGCTTTGTAAGTTTTACCTTTGGAAGCCCTGCCAGTTCGTCACATAGAATATCAGAGAAAAATCCCCTCATACTCCTAGGACGGAGAGGGGGAAAAAAAGAGCCATTTTGAAATGTGCTTGTGCATTTCATTCCTAATCAGGCCTTCCTTCATGAGAAACTTTTCTACCAGAGCCTAACTTACCTAAGGGAAGGGAAATATCTAACTCTAGCCCCCTCGAGCCATCCTGTCCCATCTAAGCAGGGCAAAAAACTGAGAAGCACTGATGGAGTTCATAGTCCAAGGGTACAAACTTACGAAGTGACTGAGGCCGAGTCATAGGACTACACACCTTACCTCTACATCACTAAAGGCCTATTTACCATGTCGTTCCTTTTACCCAATATCCCATATCATTTTTTTTTCACTGCTTATAAGAGATTCACTTTATTTTCATTATTTTTTATGTCAACATTTTATTTCATTTATTTAATTTGAGAGAGAGAGAGAGAGAAAAAAAAAAAAGAAAGAAAGAACACAAGCGGGAAGGGGAGAGGGAGAGAGAGAATCCCAGGCAGACTTCCTACTACGCACAGAGCCAACGGGGGGGCTCAAGCTCAGGATCCCAAGATCATGACCTGAGCCACAATCAAGAGTCGGACACTTAACTGACTGAGCATCCAGATGCCCCTCTTATACATCTTTTAACAAAAAATTATAATGCATACTGAAGGGTAAAGAACATAGTTTGAAGAGAGTGAATGAGCATCTGAATTAGACTTTGATATGACAAAGATGTTAGGATTATCAGACAAGGAATTTAAAAAAAAACTGTAACATGGTTAAGTGCTTTATTATTATTTTTTTAAGATTTTATTTATTTGATAGAGAGAGACACAGAGAGAGAGGGAATACAAGCAGGGAGAATGGGAGAGGGAGAAGCAGGCTTCCTGCCAAGCAGAGAGCCCAATGTGGGGCTAGATCCCAGGACCCTGGGATCTTGACCTGGGCCGAAGGCAGATGCTTAACGAATGAGCCACCCAGGCGTCCCATGGTAAGTGCTTTAATGGAAGAAATACACAACATGCAAGACCAGATGGACAATGTGTGCAGCAATGGGAATTCTAAGAAAGAATAAAAAAATGCCCGGAGTCCTTGGTGAAAAGCTACAGGGGAGGCTGCGGCAGCGAGAATAATGGACAGGAAGGTGGGAGAGAGAAGTCTGAGAAGCCACAGCCAACTTATAGCCTGTGGAGTAACAGGGGAAAGTTCCAGTCACAGTGCTGAGAAGTGACCAGCTGAATGAGAAGCTGCAGACCTCTAAACAGAACCTATGCAGACCTCCAAGTTTGGGTGCGGGAGTCAGATGACAAAGCAAGCATTATCCATATTCATCCAGCTTGGATCAAGTACATCCAAACTAAAGAAACTTCTAATTCTTGCTCCACAAACCCTTCAGTGGCAGCAGCTTTAAATGAAGATGAAGACAGACAGCCAGAGGCCATGCTTCCTGAGACTGTGAAAATACTAGAGGGGATACATCAACATCAGTAGGACCTAACTCCTTCAAGAGAGGAAAGCAGGGTTTCCTGATAACCATCTATGGGACTGAAATATAAAAACCTCTTATCGGAAAGGTCCATGACCAAGACAATTAAAATCAGGGTGTGAGGTGGGTACAAAGTGAAAAAGGATCAGTTTCCTATGTATAAGACTATCTTTGGAGCTGCTTTTCTTTGTAAAGGTTGAGTGCTACACAAATACATGAATTTGAAATTAGGGGTCATGTATGTTTTACATACAGATTTCAAGACATTTGCTAATTTTGTAATTTCCTATCAATCATTTACAAAGATTACATATAATGGAAAAATCAGAAATGGTACCTTTCAAGAACTGCTTTTTTTGCTAGGCACAACTATTAGCACACTGAGTGGGAAGCTGAAGCAAAAGCACTCACTGAGTGGGAAGCAAAAAGTTGCTATTTGAACTGCAAGTAGGGGCGCCCGGGTGGCTCAGTTGTCAAGTGTCTGCCTTTGGCTCAGGTCATGATCCCTGGGTCTTGGGATTGAGCCCAAGACATGGGCTCCCTGCTCAATTATCATATGGTTTCTCTTACTTGTGGAGTATAAGGAATAACATGGAAGACATTAGGAGAAGGAAAGAAAAAGTGAATTGAGGGAAATCAGAGGGGGAAACGAACCACGAGAGACTGTGGACTGGACTCTCAGTTTGAGACAGTTTGAGAAATAAACTGAAGGTTTGGAGGGGAGGGGGTGGGGGGGTGGGCGAGCCTGGTGGTGGGTATTGAGGAGGGCACGTATTGCATGGAGCCCTGGGTGTGGTGCATAAACAATGAATCTTGGAACACTGAAAAATTAAATTAAAACAATAAATTCAATTAGCCAAAAAAGAAAAAAATAGCAAAAATGAATAAAATATAGAAGTAGAAAACCAAAAAGACATAGCCACACCCCCATATAAGGCAAAAATCTCCACTGTAAATAAATTAATCTAAAACATAAAAAAAAAACCAACCTTACTCAAGGAAAATGGATAATATGAACATTTCTACTTCTATTAAGGAATCAAATTTGTAACCAGAACCCTACTCCAGGCCCACTTCTGGTAATTTACTCTTATGCTACATATCCAATAACACAAAAATAAGTATAATAAGTATATATAATTCATTTCAGGTTTATTTTAATTGAAAAATACTATAAAGCTCCTACATGCTCGTAGATAAATGATAGGTTGAACTTTGCCACACCCATACAACATATCTGTAAAAACTAATGAAGATGTATCTGTAAGCTCATAGGGAATGATTTCTAAAATATGTTAGCTGAAAAGCATATTGTAAAGGAGTATGCAGTACACTAACATTTTTATGAGAAACTAAGAAAAATTTAAAAACTGCAAATTTTTTAGAAAATAAAACAGAAAAAAAAAGAATTAAGTAAGATTTTATCTCTATAAGGGTGAGATGTACTGGTAAGAGAAGGGAATGACTCTTATCTAAGGGATAAGGGAAACAGGCTTGGTCACCTCTATCATAAGGGAAACAGCTTGGTCACCACTGTATCATGCTAAGAGTCATGCTTTATCTAGTTTTTACTTTCTACAAATTGTGTTAATGTTTTACATGCTCATTTATATCAAACTAACAGTGGTGGTGGGATGAAAAATGGGATGCAAACAGAAACAAATGTGCCTACTTATATTTCAAATGAATAATTACACTGAAAATAAAAAGTAGTAACCCAAGTAATTTTTTTAACACAGTACTTCGACTGCACAGCCTCAGACTAAACGCAGAATTACAAACAATTACCATACTTAATATGTCTGTTGTTTACAGTGGTATGGATGAGCGGTTCCCTAACTATTTCCAGAGTAGTGCAAAACTGAACAAATGTGTAATTATATTGATAATGGTGGCTGACAACATTTCTCATGGTTGGACAGGGAAGTATATATGGGATATATGGGATAGGGAAAAACTAGGAAGAACTCTTGATAATAGATAGGAATTGGATCCAACAGTGTGAACTCACAGATGTTCAAATATGGATATTAGCTGGATGTCTCATCCTTGGCACTACTGACATTTGAGCCTGTATACTTCTGTTTCAGGGACTGTCCTATACTTTGTAGGATATTTAGTGGCATCTCTGGCTTCTACAGACTGGGTATCAGTAGCAATCCTCCGCTAGGACATGATAATCAAACACCAAATATATCTCCAGAATTGTCAATATCCCCTATGTGGCAAAACTGCCCCCCAAGATGAGCCCACTGATATAAAGACATGTAAATACATACATAAATACATACTTGCATATATATATGTTCATATAAATAGGTACACATATATGTGGTGTGTGCATATATATATAGAACAGAGATACCATTTTTATGATAAAAAAATTACAATCCAGAAAAAAATATTTAAGAAACACTATAATCATCTCTCACCCACTATCCTACCCACTTCATTGGCAACCCCGGACAACATGCCTTTTCTTCCTGGAAATCAAATCATCAAAGTCAATTTTATAAAGGAAAGACTCACGCTTCATTTCCATATGGCTTATAATATTAACCCCCAAAGATACTGCAACATTTGAAAAGAGACAGAAAGCCAGCTTCTCGGTGAGGGCCAAGTGTGTATACATGGTCGACACGAATACATGTGGAAAAAAGCTGATAAAATAGAGGAAACCTCCAACAGAAACAGCCAAAGTAGCTGAAAAGTAAGAAGGAAAATATAGAGTCAGTTCAAGTAAACTACAAAAGCTTAATGTAGAAATCTCATCTTATTACAGAAGAGCTCTAAAATGTAGACCCCACAAAAGAAGGGAAACAGGCTTGGTCACCACTGTATCATGAGCATCTAGAACAGTGCTGAACAGAGACAGGTGCTCAATAAATATTTTTACTTAAATGAATGAATGAATGAATGAATGATACAGGGAATAAACTTTTCTAGAATCTATCCTTCTAATGCTATTATTGTGGATATTTACTCATCTAAAAAAGGATTTATCCTCATGTTTATAGAAACTTCCTTTTTCATTTTTATTCATGACTACTCAGCCTAATAATCTCTAGATGTACGCTACCACTAATCACATCATATGAATACACCTACACTGTTTCCATTTATTTTGGGATTTTGGAAGATGAAAACTGAAAAAGTTGACAGTGGTTTTAGATATATTTCCAGTCTTATTTATGCTACTTTGAATACTTATTTATACTTTATAAAATACTTATTTATACTTTATAAAACAGTACATTAAGAAGACAGAAAAAAGTCAGTATAACAGAGAAGCATCTGGATTAGGATGCTATATATTATGGGGATTGCATTATTTCAGAACAACTCTTTCAACGGTGACAGAAAAATCTAGACAAATTATTTTTAAAGTTTGTTTATTGATTGAATGATATGTTCAAGTATTACTTTTTAAGTATGTTAAGTGACAGAGGTACCAAGCAAGGACAATTTATAGGGCTAAAATCAAGGTAAAAAGACGAGAACTCAAGAGAGGTAAGTCTAAAATTTGTTGCTAATTTCCAGCTTGAAGCATTTGTAAAATCTAAACTACGGCTTAGACTCTGACGGACTTTGGAGAATTGTCTGCTCATGTCTTCTGCCTATTTTTTGACTGGATTATTTGGTTTTTGGGTGTTGAGTTTCAGAAGTTCTTTATAAATCTTGGATATCAGCCCTTTGTCTATAATGTCATTTACAAATATCTTCTCCCCTCCTGTGGGTTGCCTCTTTTTTTTGTTGTTGTTGACGATTTCTTTTGCTGTGCGGAGGAGAGTCCCAAAATGAAGTCCCAAAAGCTCATTTTTGCTTTTGTTTCCCTTGCCTTTGGAGATGTGTCTTGAAAGAAGTTGCTGTGGCCAATGTCAAAGAGGTTACTGCCTATTTCAGCTGGGTGATGGGTATTAAGGAGGCCATGGATTGCATGGAGCACTGGGTGTTATACACAAACAATGAATCATGGAATACTACATCAAAAACTAATGATGTACTGTATGGTGACTAACATAACATAATAATTAAAAAAAAAAAAAGAAAAAAAGAGTCTTAGGGGCTGAGCAGAGCTTCTGACAGTGTCAAAGGCATACAGAAATTAAGACATGCTAAAAAAGCCATAATTAACACCTCAAACTTTTACTGAGGGCCCTGAAGGGCCACATCTAAAGTACACGTGTACCAGAAACAGATCATTTTCAATCACCTCAAATCCTTACTGGATTATTATCAAATCTCTAATCTAGGGGTGCTAGAGCCCCACACCTAAATGACAGATGGATTTAAAAGTAAATGCTCTATTCAGGAAAAAAAAAGTTATCCAAAGACTCAAATAATTTCTAAAATTTTTATATGCAATGCTTTATATTAAATAAATTACTGGGAATACCAGGTGTTATAGGCTGAATTGTGTCCACCACCCCAATATTCATATGTTTAAGCCCTAACCTCCAGTACCTCAGAATGTGCTATATTTAGAGACAGGGCCTTTAAAAGGATGATTAAGTTAATACAAGGTAACGTAACCCTCTGGGACAGAGCTGTAAGAGTGTTAAAACACTCCTCAATATTTCACCCTTCTTTATGACTGAGTAATATTCCTGTGTGTGTGTGTGTGTGTGTGTGTGTGTGTGTACACCACATCTTTATCCATTCATCGGTCAATGACATTTGAGCTGTTTCCATAACTCGGCTATTGTAGAATAATGCTGCTATAAACATAAGAGTACATAAATCCTTTTGAATTAATATTTTTGTATTCTTTGGGTAAATACCTAGTAGTGCAATTACTAGATCATAGGGTAGTTCTATTTTTTTAACATCTTAATTTTATTTTATTGTTTTCAGTGTTCCAAGATTCATTGTTTATGCACCACACCCAGTACCCCAATCAATGTTCATGGCAGCAATGTCCACAATCACCAAACTGTGGAAAGAGCCAAGATGCCCTTCAACAGATGAATGGATAAAGAAGATATGGTCCATATATACAATGGAATATTACACAGCCATCAGAAAGGATGAATACCCAACTTTTGTAACACCATGGATGGAAATGGAGGAGATTATGCTAAGTGAAATAAGTCAAGCAGAGAAAGTCAATTATCATATGGTTTCATTTTCTTGTGGAGCATAAGGGATAACATGGAGGACATTAGGAGAAGGAAAGGAAAAGTGAATTGGGGTAAATCAGAAGAAGAGACAAAGCATGAGAGACTGTGGACTCTGAGAAACAAACTAAGGGTTTTCAAGGGGAGGAGGGGGTTGGGTGAGCCTGGTGGTGGGTACTGAGGAGGGCACGTATTGCATGGACCACTGGGTGTGGTGCATGAACAATGAATCTTGGAACACTAAAAAAAAAATTATTAATAGATTTGTTTAAAAAATAAGAATTCTTCAATAAAAAAAAGAATAGTGGTTATTATCAGAAAGGAGCACCTAAAGCATTTCTTAGATACTAGCAATTTCTGTTTTTTAATGTGGTATGTTCAGTACTTGGATGAACACCTGAGTGTTCATTTTATTATTATGTACGCTGTATATACACTCTTGCATTTATTTATTTCATGCCATGGGAAAACTTAAAGGACTTATAATTAAAAAAAGATATGGAAAAGTATCAGTAGAAAATAAGAGAATGATACCACTTCATATATAGATCATTTCCTACATATTACATATAGTTTTAGTCAAAAAGCCAACTAAAACAGGACTCACAAAAAACAAACAACCAGAATACTTCAGATATGTAAGTAGATTGCAAGAGGGATAAAGAAGCACTTCCATAACTTCCAAAATATAAAATTTTATATAACTCACTAATCTGCTATTAAAACTTGGAATTTTTATCTGCTGATTGCATTCACTAATGCCCTTCTCACATAAACCACAATCTTAATACCTTGGTGAATTTAAGCAAGGCAAGAATTTGCTGTTCCATCTGTGTGGCACCTCTGTTTCTCATTCACCTGCACAGCAAGAGTGGCTCTTTGGGGTTTGACCTTTATTTGAGGAGTCCCCTTACATAGTCCACTTTTGGCAGGTTCTCCAGACTTAGCTCTTGAATCACTGTCAGAAGAAAATACCAAAATCTCTGGTGCTCAAAAGAAAATCCCAACACAAAAGCTATCTGGTTTTTAATCACCTCCCACCTAATTTTTGGACTTTGTGCCACCTCGGCAATGTTCATAAATAGAAGGGATTTTAAAAAATATTTAATCCGTATCATAGTTGTTTTGGCCAATGAGTTGTCCCTTGGCCTTTGTCCACTTTACCCTGCTCTTCAGCAAGTCACCTTCAGCCTAACTTTGACATAATGATTCTCTACACTCATAGTTGTTTTTTTTTTAAGATTTTATTTATTTATTTGACAGAGAGGGAGATCACCAGGAGGCAGAGAGGCAGGCAGAGGGAGAAGGGGAAGCAGGTTCCCTGCTGAGCAGAGAGCCCGATGCGGGGCTCGATCCCAGGACCCTGAGATCATGACCTGAGCCGAAGGCAGAGGCTTAACTCACTGGGCCACCCAGGCGCCCCTCTGTACTCATAGTTTTACTGTACTTCATGATAGGTGATAGGTATGACTCCACTTTGTAAGAATGCACCAACTGGTAGCAATGTTATTGCTGAAACAATAAAAATACCTATGAAATGTAAATTTTACCATAAATCAATTTTTTTATAGTACTTGTAACTTGAATGACTGAGAGAAGGTAATACTCTAATTACTCAGCATATATGAAAGATATAAAAGTGAAAATGATGAATATTTGTTGTCTGAAAAAGAAGATATACTTATTTTTTAAATAAATGATAACAGAAAATGACCACTGGAGAAGTAATTGTACAAATTCCCTAATTTAGCCCAGTCTGAATTTATCCAGTTACACATCCCTCTCATATGTGAGAACACAAGGGGCAGGAAGTTGATTCTCAGGAGCATTTTGCATACTCGACATGGTTCCTGGCATGTGAAGAGTGACCCAAAGACTTTAAAGAGCAGGTGAGTGAATGAATGAATATTTCCACATGACCCTATTTTAGTTGACACCCTATTGTCACATGTGATCTTACACTGGTTTTTATCCTCTTCTAATGGGCATCCTCTGCTGTACTGATTTTCCTGATCTTTGTCCTTCCTTCCAAATCATTTTACATGCATATGACATCTCTTTTTTTGTTAAAGTGTAATAAGCAGAGGCTGGATATGAGGTGGCAGCTGAAGTTTAGCAAGAGCTCCCAAATGAAATCCTCTTTAAAGTCAACTGAAATGCTGAGAATCTCTCAAGGGAGAAGTCTTAGACTCACCTGTATCGAACAATGTGGAAATCAGAAAGCCAAAGAATATAGAGGTGATGACAAAGCACAGGAAAAAGACGAAGACGAGAGACGGGT
Source organism: Nasua narica (assembly GCA_028533885.1). NCBI lineage: Eukaryota > Metazoa > Chordata > Mammalia > Carnivora > Procyonidae > Nasua > Nasua narica. Next base: position 14,051,734 of record CM052805.1, on the reverse strand, counting down.
CACTGTACTCGATGACTACCTCAGGTGCGATCTAACAAAACAACCGGGACACCAGTTTAGTCCTCCTGTAAGAGGTGTCATAGATAAACAAGGGAGGCCAAAGAAAATACCCTTACCACTTCAGTAGCCCTAGTAAAACAGGTCACTGCTCAGAGCGATGCAAAGTTAACTAAATAACTCTTTTCTTGTAGAAGGGCTGCCCATCTAGGTCTATGGTTTTGTGTGCTGATAAAGTGAACAGCTTCTGAATTCCCAAGGGGACGCAATGAAAAATGTATGTATTCTTTTGTAACCTAAAACCCAGTCAGCCCATCCCCACAGTTATTTTAGCCCTCTCAAACTTTAGATGCAGTATGCTGCATTCAAATACATACTTGCCTTGACAAATAAAATCACGCACAGTAAACAGATGATAATTAAAAACATCAGAAAGAATGAGACAAAATAGGAAGCCCAGAGCATAGCATTACTGAGTCCTATCATGAGCTGGTACTCCTGCAGGAGAGTAAACACAAACCAGATATCATAGAAAAACAATTCTTAATTTTCAAAATGCATTCGTAAATATTATCTAACTTATTTCCCACAAAAACTTACATAAGTTAAGTTCTACATTCTACAGAGAAATCAAGTCTCAGAATAGTCAAGTGACCTGATCAAAACCATCCACCTAATGAGTGGCAGGGCTACAATTCCAACTCAGAATTCTGAGTCCAGATCTTTTCCCTGTTAACTTACCAACTGTGGTTCTAACACAAGAAATAATTAAAAATTTAAAACACAAAATATAAGACCACCTTTCTTTTTATTATGTTCTACCTCCAGGAAGTATTAAAGGAAGATATAGAAGCTTTAATTCAATTACAGGCAAACTACATCCTATGGGCTAAAACCAGGCTATCTCATACTTTTATAAAGTTTTATTGGCACACAGCCATGCTCACTCATTTCTGTACTATGGCTTTGTTCATCCTACAATAGAGTTCATAGCTGTAATATGGGCTGCAAAGCCTAAAATACGTATTATCTGGTTTTGTTTACAGGTAAATTTTGCCAATACATAATTTACAATAAACCCTTCTAATTTTATAGATCATAAAGCCAGACTCAAAGATGGTGAGTTGCTTCTACAAAGTTGCGCAGAAGGAGCTCCCTGTTCTGTGCTCCTCCCCTTCTATCATGCTGCCTTTGTACATTTCTGAGGTCACTTTTCCCTGGTACAATGAATCTGAGACCGATTCCCCTGGTTTTAATCCTGATTCTACCACTTACCAGCAATATAACCTTGAGCAAATTCCTTGACCTCTCTGTGCCTCAATGTCCTCATGTATGAACACTAAAATCCAAATAACATAATGGGCAAGATTACAGAGTTTTAGAAGTGAGTTTCATGAACTATAAATCAGCATAGTATCCAAAATATGTAAATAACTTACAAAATTCAACACCCCAAAACCAAAAAAGCCAATTAAAAAATGGGCAGAAGACATGAACAGACATTTCTCCAAAGAAGACATACAAACAGCCAAGACACATGAAAAGATGTTCATCATCACTTATCATCAGCGAAATGTAAATCAAAATGAGATATCACCTCACACCTATCAGAATGGCTAAAATCAAAAACATAATAAACAACAGGCGTTGGTAAGGATGTGGAGAAAAAAAACAGACCCTAGTAATAAACTTAACTGAAGAATTGACAGACCTGTACTCTGAAACTATAAAGTATCAATGAAAGAAACTAAAGATGACACAAATGGAAAGAAATTCCATGGTCATGGATTGGAAGAACATATATTGTTAAAATGTTTATACTCCCAGAGCAATCTACAAATTTAATGAAATCCCTGTCAAAATACCACCATCATTTTTCACAGAGCTAGAACAAACAATCCTAGAATTCACGTGAAACCACAAAAGACCCTGGATAACCAAAGTAATCTCAAAAAGAAAAAACCAGAGGTATCACAATTCCAGATTTTAAGTTATACTACAAAGCTGTAGTATTCAAAACAGTATGGTATTGGCACAAAAACAGACACATTCAACGGAATAAAATAGAAAATCAAGAAATGAACCACAACTATATGGTCAATTAATCTTCAACAAAGAAGGAAAGAACATGCAATGGAAAAAGTCTCTTCAACAAATGGTGTTGGGAAACCAGACAGCAACATGCAAAAGAATGAAACTGGACGACTTTCCTATACCACACATAGATTCAAAATGGATTAAAGACCTAAATATGAGACAGGAAACCATTAAAATCCTAGAGGAGAACACAGTCAGTAACTTCTTTGACATCAGCCAAATGACATTCTTCTAGCTATGTCTAGAAACAAAAGCAAAAATAAACTATTGGGACTACATCAAAATAAAAAGCTTCTGCACGTTAATGGAAACAATCAACAAAAATAAGACAAGCTACTGAATTGGAGAAGGTATTTGTAAATGATACATCCAGTAAGGGATTATCATCCCCAAGTATATTAAGAACTTATACAACTCAACAGCCAAAAAAACAAATAACCCACTTAACAAATAGAGAGAGGCCCTGAATAGACATTTTTCCAAAGAAGACAGAGATAATCAAGAGACATGAAAAGATGTTCAATATTACTAATACTCAGGAAATGCAAATCAAAACCACAGTGAGATGACACCTTATACCTGCCAGAATGGCTACAATCAGAAAGACAAAAAATAAGTATTACTGAAGATATGAAGAAAGGAACCCTCTCACATTGTTGGTGGGAATGAAAAAGGGTATAGCTACTGTGGAAAACAGTACAGAGGTTCCTCAGAAAATTAAAAATAGAATTACCATATAATCTAGTAATTCCACTATTGGGTATTTACCCAAAGAAAATGAAAACACAAATTCCAAAAGACATATGCATCCCTATGTTAATTGCAGTATTATTTACAGTAGCCAAGATATGCAAGCAACCCAAGTGTCTATCAATAGATGGATTAGGAAGATGTGGAATATATATTATGAAATATTACTCAGCCATGAAAAATAATGGGATTTTGCCATTTGCAAAGATGTGTATTCTAAATATAAAGAGATAACTACAAACTGAAATGGAAAATTTTCAAAAGGAACAAGAGATTTATAACACAATATTCAAAATATTCAGGATACAACCCCAAATTAATAAACAAACCAAGATAAGGAAAATATAAGCTCTAAAAACAAAAAGAAAATCCTCAGATGCCAAATCAAGATGACATAGATATTAGAATTATCTAATAATGACTTTAAAGCAGCTATCATAAAAAAGTGCTCTAAGCAATCATGAACACCAATAACTCATTAATCAATAATAATAGAGGGAAATCTTTAACATGCTTCTCCCTATAACTGACATAAAAATCCATGTTAAAGATATAAACAGGGGCACCTGGGTGGCTTAGTTAAGTGTCTGCATTCGGCTCAGGTCATGATCTCAGGGTGCTGGGATCAAGCCCCGCATCAGGCTCCCTGCTCAGCAGGAAATCTACTTGTCTCTCTCCCTCTGTTCCTCCCCTGGCACAAGTGCACGCTCTCTCTCTCAAATAAATAAATAAAATCTTAAAAAAAAAAAAAGATATGAACAACAGGGAAACCTGCTTGACTCAGTCAGTAGAACATGATGTGACTCTTGATCTCAGAGTTGTGAGTTCAACCCCCACAATGGGTGTAGAGATTACTTAAAAAAAATAATAAAAAGGTAAAAAAAAAGATATGAACAATATTGGGGTGTTTGGGTGGTTCAGTTAGTTAAGTGTCTGACTCTTGATTTTGGTTCAGGTAATGATCTCAAGGTTGTGAGATCCAGCCATGCTTCAGGCACCACAATGGGCACAGGGCCTGCTGAAGATTCTCACTCACCTTCTTCCTCTGCCCCCCCACCTCCTCTCTCTTTCTAAAAAAAATATGAACAACATGACTACCAGTTACTGTAACATACAGAGAAAAATGCAGCCAATGAACACATAGTACACATTGTTTTTAGTGCACACATGCATGTAGAACATTTGCTAAAATTGGCTATAGTCTAGCCCACAAAGCTAGTGCCATAAAAATTTCAAAAAGCTAAACTCAAGGACACCGCAGCGCTGCCAAGTCCAACTGGTAGCAGGAGCCAGGCAGGGAGCGGAGGATGTGTCACGAGCAGGGCTCGAATGCAGTGTGCCCACAATGTGGGGTGGATATACCTGCTTCTAATGTGGCAATAATTGACATCATGTCCGTGATATCCCATACCAAAATGTCTTTGAGAGGAACTAGAGGTGAACTATAAAGTGAGAGCCAGTTTCTTCACTACTCTGCAATCTAGTAGAAAAACATTTATCCAAGGACAAATCAGGGTACACTTTGACTAGATTGTGGTTTACACATTCAGCTATACATTCCCTCAATCACCTCTCACCAAAATGACTAGGAGGAGGAACACCCAATAGAGGAAAAATTCAGAGACTGTGACCTCTGCCACAGAACTATTGGGTATGGACAGAACCAGTATGTCAAAAAGGGAATTCAAGGTAACAATTATCCAGGCAATGGCTAGATTGGAGAAAAACATTAGTGACAATATAGAATCTCAAAGGGCAGAACTGAGAACCAGTATGGCTGATGTCAAATATGCTATCAATGAGATACAATCTAATCTAAATAGTCTAACAGCTAGAGTAATGGAGACAGAGGATAGAATTAGTGATCTAGAGGACAAGATGATAGAGAAGAAAGGTCAGGAGGAGTGCTGGAACAAATACCTTAGAAGCCATGAAAATAGACTTAGGGAAATACGTGACGCCACGAAACGCTCCAACGTCAGAATTATTGGGATCCTTGAGGGGGTGGAGAAATAAGGAAGACTAGAAGATATAGCTGAACAAATTCTGGATGAAAATTTCCCCAATATGGAGAATAGAACAAGTGTTCATGTCCTAGAGGCAGAAAGGACACACCCCCCCTAAGATCAATGAGTCTAGAAAAACATATAGACACATCATTGTGAAATTCGCGAGTTTTAATTTTAGACAAGAGGTCCTGAGGGCAGCTAGGGGGAAGAGATTCCTTATGTACAGAGCAAGACCCATCAGAATAATATCATACCTGTCCACATAAACCTGGCAAGCCAAAAAGGGATGGCAAGACATATTCAGGGCACTAAATGAAAGAACATGCAGCCAAGAATACTTTATCCAGCAAGGCTGATACTCAAAATGGATGGAGAGATAAAGAGCTTCTAAGACCAGCAAGGTTTAAAAGAGGATGTGGCCACCAAGCTGGCCCTACAAGAAATATTAAGCAGAGTTCCATAAAAGAAGAACCCAAGAGTGACACAGAATAGAAATTTACAGAGACAATCTATAGAAACAAGGACTTCACAGGCAACATGATGTCGATAAACACTTATCTTTCAATAATCACTCTCAACATGAACAGCCTAAAGGCTCTCATAAAACGGCACAGGGTTGCAGACTGGATAAAATGACAGGACCTGTCCATATGCTGTCTACAAGAGACACATTTGGAACCAAAAGATACATTCAGACTGAAAGTGAAGAGACGGAGAACCATCTTTCATGCCAAGGGGCCTCAAAAGAAAGCTGGGGTAGTGATTCTCATATCAGATAAATTAGATTTTAAGCTAATGACTGTAGTCAGAGATACAGAAGGACACTACATCATTCTTAAAGGGTCTATCCACTAAGGAGATCTAACAATTGTAAGTATTTATGCCCCCAACATGGAAGCAGCCAACTACATAAGCCAACTGTTAATCAAAATAAAGAGCCATACTGATATGATATGAATACATTAATTGAAGGGGATCTTTTTTTAAAGATTTTATTAATTTATTTGAGAGACAGAGAAAGTGAGAGACAGCATGATAGGAGAGAAGGTTAGAGGAAGAAGCAGACCCCCCGTGGAGCTGGGAGCCTGATGTGGGACTCGATCCCGGAACTCAAGGATCACGACCTGAGCCGAAGGCAGTTGCTCAACCAACTGAGCCACCCAGGAGCCCAATTGTAGGGGATCTTAACACGTCATTCTGAGCAATAGGCAGATCATCTAATGAATACCCAACTTTTGTATCAACATGCATGGGACTAGAGGAGATTATGCTGAGTGAAATAAGTCAAGCAGAGAAAGTCAATTATCATACGGTTTCACTTACTTGTGGAGCATAAGGAATAACATGGAGGACATTAGGAGAAGGAAAAGTGAATTGGGGTAAATCAGATGGGGAGATGAAGCATGAGAGACTGTGGACTCTGAGAAAAAAACTGAGCGTTTTGGGGGGGTAGTAGGAGGATGTGTGTGCCTGCTGGTGAGTATTAAGGAGGGCACATATCACATGGAGCACTGGATGTGGTGCATAAACAATGAATCTTGGAACACTCGCAAATATAAAAAGTAATAAAATAAATAAAATAAAATAATAAAATAAAATAAAATAAAATAAGACAGATCATCTAAGCAGAGAATCAACAAGGAAACAAGAGCTTTGAATGACACATTGGACCAGATGGACCTCATAGAAATATACAGAACATTCCACTCTAAAACAACAGAATACTCATTCTTCTCGAGTGCACATGGAACTTTCTCCAGAATAGACCACATACTGGGCCACAAATCAGGACTCAACCAATACCAAAAGATTGAGATGATTTCTTACATATTCTCAGACCACAATGCTTTGAAACTGGAACTCAACCACAAGAAAAAGCTTGGAAGGAATTCAAACACTTGGAGGCTAAATACCAACCTGCTCAAGAATGTTTGGATTAACCACGAAATCAAAGATAAACTTAAACAATTCATGGAAACCAATGAGAATGAAGACACATCGTTCCAAAACCTATGGGATATGGCAAAGGCGTTCCTAAGGGGAAAATACATAGCCATCTAAGCCTCACTCAAAAAGATTGAAAAATCGCGTATACACCAGCTCTCTTTACACCTTAAAGAACTGGAAAATCAACAAGAAATCAAGTCAACCCCATGCACAAGAAAGGAATTAAGATTAGAGCAGAGATCAGTGAGTAAGAAATCAGAGATACAGCAGAACGCATCAATGAAACCAGAAGTTGGTTCTTTGAAAGAATCAGTAAGATTGATAAACTAATGGCCAAACTAATTCAAAAGAAAAAAGAGAGGACTCAAATTAATAAAATTATGAATGAAAGGGGAGAGATTACGACTAACACCAAGGAAATAGAAACAATCATCTGAAATTATTATCAACAGTCACATGTCAGTCAGTTAAGCAACCTAGAAGAAATGGATGCATTCCTGGAAACCTATAAACTTCCAAGACTGAAACAAGAAGAAATCAACAACCTGAATAGATCAATATCTAGTAACGAGATTGAAGCAGTGATCAAAAACCTCCCAAAAAACAAGAGTCCAGGACCTGACGGATTCCCTGTGGAATTCTACCAAATATTTGAAGAAGAAATAATAACTGTTCTCCTAAAGCTGTTTCAGAAAATAGAAACAGAAGGAAAACTTCCAGACTTTTTCTATAAACCCAGCATTACCCTGATCCCCAAACCCGGCAAAGACCGCATCTAAAAGGAGAATTTCAGACCAATGTCCTTGATGAATATGGATGCCAAGATTCTCAACAAGATCCTAGCTAATAGGATCTAACAGTACATTGAAAACATTATCTGCCATGACTAGGGGGGATTTACCCCTGAGATGCAAGGGTGGTTCAACATTCGCAAATCAGTCAATGAGATAGAACAAATCAATAAGAGAAGAGAGAAGAATCACATGGTCCTCTCAATTGATGCAGAAAAAGCATTTGACAAAATACAGCATCCATTCCTGATTAAAACTCTTCAAAGTGGAGCACCTGGGTGGCTGAGTGGGTTAAGTCTCTGCCTTCAGCTCAGGTCATGATCTGAGGCTCCTGAGATCGAGCCCTGCATCGGGCTCTCTGCTCGGTGGGGAGTTTGCTCCCCCCTCTCCCTCTGTCTGCCTCTCGGCCTATTTGTGATCTCTTTCTCTCTGTCAAATAAATAAATAAAATCTTAAGAAAAAAAAACTCTAAAGTGTTGGGATAGAGGGAACACTCCTCAACTTCATAAAATCTATCTATGAAAAACCCACAGCAAATATCACTCTCAAGGAAGACAAAATGACAGCCTTCCCATTGAGATCAGGAACACAATGATGCCAACTCTTGCCACTGTTGTTCAACAAAGTACTAGAAGTCCTAGCAACAGCAATCAGAAAACAAAAAGAAATAAAAGGTATTCAAATTGGCAAAGAAGGCAAACTCTTTCTCTTCAGAGATGACATGATAATTTATATGGAAAACCCCAAACACTCCACACCCAAACTACCAGAACTCATACAACAATTTGGTAATGTGGCTGGATACAAAATTAATGCACAGAAATCGGGTGCATTCTTATACAATAATAATAAAAATATAGAAAGGGAAATTAGAGAATCAATTCCATTTACTATAGCACCAAGAACCAAAAGATACCTGGGAATAAACCTAACCACAGAGGTAAAGGATCTGTACTTGAGGAATTACAGAACACCCATGAAGAAGACACAAAAAGTTGGGAAAGCATTCCATGCCTATGGACCAGAAGAATAAATATTGTTAAAATGTCTATACTGCCCAGAGCAATCTATACTTTCAATGCCATCCCAAACAAAATTCCAATGGCAGTTTTCAAAGAGCTGGAACAAACAATCCTAAAATTTGTATGGATCCAGAAAAGACCCCAAATTGCTAAGGAAACGTTAAAAAAGAAAAACAAAGCTGGGGCATCACATTGCCTGATTTCAAGCTTTACTATAAAGCTGTGATCACCACGACAGCAGGGTACTGGCACAAAAACAGACAGGTAGGGCCATCTGGGTGACTCAGTGGGTTAAAGCCTCTGCCTTAGGCTCAGGTCATGATCTCAGGGTCCTGGGATTGAGCACCGCATCGGACTCTCTGCTGAGCAGGGAGCCTGCTTCCCCCTCTCTCTCTGCCTGCCTCTGCCTACTTGTGATCTCTCTCTCTCTCTGTCAAATAAATAAGTAAAACCTTTAAAAAAAAAAAAAAAAGGAAAACAGATACATAGACCAGTGAAACAGCAGAGAGTTCAGATAAGGACCCGAAACTCTATGGTCAAATAATCTTCGACAAAGCAGGAACAAATATCCACTGGAAAAAAGAGAGTCTCTTCAATAAATGGTGCTGGGAAAACTGGACAGCTATGTGTAGAAGAATGAAACTTGACCATTCTCTTACACCATACACAAAGATAAACTCGAAATGGATAAATGACTTCAGCGTGAGGCAGGAATCTATCAAAACCCTAGAGGAGAACATAGGCAGTAA
>CM052805.1:13987027-14041872 GCA_028533885.1 Nasua narica | reverse complement strand
TTACTGCCTATGTTCTCCTCTAGGGTTTTGATAGATTCCTGCCTCACGCTGAAGTCATTTATCCATTTCGAGTTTATCTTTGTGTATGGTGTAAGAGAATGGTCAAGTTTCATTCTTCTACACATAGCTGTCCAGTTTTCCCAGCACCATTTATTGAAGAGACTCTCTTTTTTCCAGTGGATATTTGTTCCTGCTTTGTTGAAGATTATTTGACCATAGAGTTTCGGGTCCTTATCTGGACTCTCTACTATGTTCCATTGGTCTATGTGTCTATTTTGTGCCAGTACCCTGCTGTCTTGGTGATCACAGCTTTGTAGTAAAGTTTGAAATCAGGCAATGTGATGCCCCCAGCTTTGATTTTTTTTTTCAACATTTCCTTAGCAATTTGGGGTCTTTTCTGGATCCATACAAATTTTAGGATTGTTTGTTCCAGCACTTTGAAAACTGCCGTTGGAATTTTGATCGGGATGGCATTGAAAGTATAGATTGCTCTGGGCAGTATAGACATTTTAACAATGTTTATTCTTCTGGTCCATGCACATGGAATGCTTTCCCATCTTTTTATGTCTTCTTCAATTTCTTTCATGAGTGTTCTGTAGTTCCTCGAGTACAGATCCTTTACCTCTTTGGTTAGGTTTATTCCAAGGTATCTTATGGTTCTTGGTGCTATAACTTTTCAAAGTATAGGGATAGAGGGAACATTACTCAACTTCATAAAGTCTATCTATGAAAAACCCACAGCAAATACCATTCTCAATGGGGAAAAACTGACAGCCTTCCCAATGAGATCAGGAACACAACAAGGTTGCCCACTCTCACCACTGTTGTTCAGTATAATACTAGAAGTCCTAGAAACAGCAATCAGACAACAAAAAAGAAATAAAAGGTATTCAAATTGGCAAAGAAGAAGTCAAACTCTCTCTCCTTGCAGGTGACATGGAAAACCCAAAAGACTCTACCCCCAAACTACCAGAATTGATATAGCAATTCAGTAATGTGGTAGGACACAAAATCAATGCACAGAAATCAGTTGCTTATACTAACAATGAAAATATAGAAAGAAATTATAGAATCAATTCCAACAGTGGTACCTTGATCATTACCAATGTATTTTTCAACATCCACAACTTTTCTACATCCACAACAACAGGCTTGTCTAACTCAGTAAGGCCTCAAACAGTTCTATTTATTTTCTTTCCTATTATGTTAGCCAATTATGGGAAAGATTAGCTCCCTCTTCAAAAAGTGACTAACAGAAAAGGAAAAAGCCAAGATATAATAAGAGTAGGAATAGTAAAATTTAAATGTAGAATGCTACATATTTTAAATATTACATGAAAAGAAAATGATTTACTGGAGAGCTGAGCCAATCTCAGGGTAAATTATGGTAGATCTGAGTAGCCTGACAAGGCAACAAGGTACAGATGCCAAATATCAGTAACGGCTGAACAGAGAAAGAAGTCAGTAGCATGAGAAGGAACTGGCAAGTGCACCAAGTCTAGGAAAACATTCACATAACTCAGTAATTCAAAAGCAACATTTTAAGTAGCTACATATTATCAATACACAATTCTTGACCTCAAGGAAGTGACCAAGTATTCAGGAAGCAAGGAGAGAAGGGGAGACTTTGGATAGGTAGTTACTGCAAGAGTTTTATAGAAATTAATACTAAGAGTTACCCCAGAAAAAGAGGGACAGACAGAGCATCAAAAGGAAAGAGGATAATGTGATCAAAGACAGAGAAGCAATAGACCACATAGTACATACAAACAACTATTACTGGTTCAATATTGCTAGAGCATGAAGTTCAAAGAAAGAAGAGGCAATATGAGGCTGAAGGGCTATTCAGAAAACAGGTTACTGATGACCTTGAATTCTACACAAAGGACCTTCTGTAGTTCATGGAGAACCCCTGGAGTGTTTTACACAGCACAATGACACGATCTTTTCTGTGTTCTTGGTGGATCACTGTGGTATCTATGGTAGAGAGAGGTCTTGCCCAGGAAAATTGGCTAAGAAGAGTTGGTTTTGCGGGGCAGGGAGGGTATAAGAGGTCACAAAATCAGAAAACAGGTAAGACATTTTGCTAGATAAATTGTGGAAAAAGAGAACAGGCACCTGGAGAAATAACCTGGGGAAAAGTCTTGTCAGGTATCCATTCTAAATGCTAGACACAGTGAAACATCAACAAAATGGAAGCTTGTACTGCACCAAAGTTATTTGGAATTTGAGCCAGAAGCTCTACATATACCAATGAACCTCTATCACCAACTTCATATAGTTTTGAGGCTGTAATTAGTGTAAAGCAGGCACAGCTGGGAAAAGTGAGGAGAGGACGGAACAGAAAGAAAGGCTACCTACCGTCCTACCAGTGATTTTCCTTTCTCTTTCCTTCCTTCCATTAGCAAACACTTGTATCCTAAGCAATGATTTGGCTCTGTGCATAAATACTATAGTTTGATCACTTCCCTCAACCCTGGCGGGCTCATCTCCAACTTGTGGTAAAGAGATACACCAAGTTACCAAAAGTTCGAACACTATCCATTTTCTCTCCTTGAGGCATGTTATTTATCAGGGTCTTTCTTGGGGTTTGTCCTAATTCTGATGCAAGCTGGAAAACCCTAAAAGCTGACACTAGAGATTTAGAAGAGAAATTAGGTAATCCACTCTAAAGAAAGAAGTCTTTCATGTTGGAATCTCTGCTGGTGTATGCCTTTTTTTTTTTTTAAATGGCCAAACTTTAACATTTCAAGGGCCTCCAGACAAGTTACTGGTGGGGTTACAGAAACTTCCATTCACACCACCAGTGATAATCAAGAATTCTGAAAGTTAAAGCAATTACCTCTTTGGAGACATAAAATAAATACATTAAAATATGATACGAAGTAAAAAACAGGGGGCATTCACCAAAGCAAAACAAGCAGCAAGTAGATTATTCTAATAAGAGGTCATAAAAACTCCTTCTGCAGTTCACAGTCCCAGGAAAGGGAGCTACCTCAGCTTAAACGACGTCCAGATATGAGTAAGGTGTTCTTGTTTTTGTTTTTGCTTTTAACTTTCACATAATAATAGTTTTGTTATAAAAGTCACTTCAGATACAAGGTTAGAATGCCAATAACACTTAAAATTAGCTCATTAAAGAGTTTAAATATCATATTACAGATATGCATTATCTGAAATTCCAGAAGGTATTTAAACATGGAACAGACATTGCTACACATCTTCTTTACCTAGCTACATTGTTATTTTCTTGACCACCATTGGCAAGACTGGAAGCATCTTTCTGGCCAGGGAGATCTGTAATGTGAATATCCTTACAAAAGTTCCCGTTACTCTATTTTCTGAATTTAAGACCATAAGGTAGCAGATAACAGTTTTCTCCTCACATTAAAAACACAGGTATTAAAATAAGTTGGCACAGAAACGCCTGAATGGCTCAGTTGGTTAAGCAGCTGACTTAGGCTCAGGTCATGATCCCAGGGTCCTGGGATCGAGTTCCGCATTGAGCGTCTTGCTCAGCGGGAGCCTGCTTCTCCCTCTCCCTCTGCCTGCCGCTCCTTCTGCTTACGCACTCACTCGCTCTGACAAATAAATAAACAATATTTTAAAAGGTAAAATAAAACAAAAGAAATTGGCACAGGATTCAAATCCCTGTTTTGTTATCTACTAGTAGTTAGGATCTTGGGCAACGTAAAATTTTTCCCATTTATAAAATGGGGAGGTTACCTATATCTCATTAAATCTCGAAAACCTAACATTTAATTATAAATTCTTTAGACAAAAATTTCTTACCTGAAGTGGCAAACGGTCATCACTATTTCTGAAGTCATGATCAAATACAATAGCGGCCAGCACACGAACTGTAGGTTTCTTCCCATACCGAATGTACTTCTCAAAATGTGCTTCTGAAGAAAAGCCTCGAAGTGAAGAGAAGAAAATCTCAGTAAGTCATCATATAAATGGAAAATGTCTAATAATTATCCTTTTCTGTACCACGAATACCATAATCCTGTTGTAACACAATACATTTTAAAACATTATTACTCAAACATTGACATTACAGATGACCTAATGGATATCTCAGGTACACAAAAATTCTTGTGTTTTATAAAAGTTGGAACACATTATAAACAATATTTAATCATTACAATAACTTTTATTAAGGTATTAAGGTAAACTGTGACAACGGGAACTTTTTTTTTTTAAAGACTTTATTTATTTATTTGACAGAGAGAGAGACCACAAGTGGGCAGAGAGGCTGGCAGAGAGAGGGGGAAGCAGGCTGCCTGCTGAGCAGAGAGCCCCATACAGGGCTCGATCCCAGGACCCCAAGACCATGACCTGGGCCGAAGGCAAAGGCTTTAACCCACTGAGCCATCTAAGCAACCCAGAACTTTTCAATTGTATTTTGAAATCTAGCAATTAAAAAAAAATGTGAAAGGAAATAAGTGACAAAATTATTTCTGAAGAAGGTTTATTTCAAAAAATAATTGTAGAGGGGCGCCTGGGTGGCAGATTTAAATTTCCAATGTTAACAGGTTATTAAAGTCTTTGATAGCCCCCTATAAGCAAATATAATTATGGAGAAATAAGATTTTTAAAATAAAGTTATATAACATGTGCAAAGACCCATACTGTAAAGATGTCTTTTCTGTAAAAATTGACATATAAAGTCAATGCGATTCCACTAAAAATCCAAACAATCTGTTAACTAACTTGGATTTAAATAAAACAAAACAAAACATAATAAAATATCAATCTTCTAGGGGCTCCTGGGTGGCTCAGTGGGTTAAAGCCTCTGTCTTCGGCTCAGGTCATGATCTCAGGGTCCTGGGATCAAGCCCTGCATCGGGCTATCTGCTTGGCGGGGAGCCTGCTTCCGCCTCTCTCTCTCTGCCTGCCTCTCTTGTGATCTCTTTCCCTGTCAAGTGAATAAATAAAATCTCAAAAAAAAAATCAATCTTCTAGAGTAGATCTCAAAGAGTTCTCACCACAAAAAAAAGTAACTATGTGAGCTGATGGATATGTTAAGTAGCTTGACTGTGATACTCAAGGTATATGTATATCAAAACATAGTATTATGTGACCTAAATATATACAATTTTTTTTGTCAATCACAAATAATATAAAAATAAAACTGGTAAATAAAATTTAAAAAATAAAACATTTCCCAAAAAACTCCAAACAATTTTATGAAAAATTACAAGCCAATTCTAAAATTTACATGGAAACACAATGGGTGAATAACAAAGTGTATTAAAAGATGAGCTTTTGGGGCATCTGGGTGGCTCAGCTGGTTAAGTGTCTGACTCTTGATCTCAGGGTTGTGAGTTCAAGTCCAGCATGTGCTCCACACTGGGCGAGGAGGCAATATATTCTCAATAACTCATATAACAAAGAACACAAAATATACTAATATCTTGGGGTGCTTGGGTGGCTCAGTCAGTTAAGCATTTCCCTTTGGCTCAAGTTGTAATCGCGGAGTACCAGGATGGAGTTCTGCCTCGGGCTCCCTGCTTGGGGTCTGCTTTTCCCTCTGCCCCCTCACTCTCTCTCTTTCATTCTCTCTCTCAAATAAATAAGTAAAAATTTTAAAAATAGACTAATGTCTATTTTACATGCATATAAAATTTCTTAACAAAATATTAGCAAATAAAATTCACAAAATAAACCCAAGTAAATGGATGGATAATTCCATAGTTGAAAAATCATTATATTAACAAAAATAAGAAAAATCACATGACCATCTCAATAAACACAGAAAAGGCATCTAACAAAATTTAATACTAATTAATGATTTTTAAAAAATCTTAGCAAATGAGGAATAGAAAGAAGCTTTTTAAACCTGATAAAGAACATCTACAAACAACATATAATAAATATGTTGCTCAATGGTGAAATACTGAAAATTTTTCTCCTGAGACAGGAAACAGACAAGAATGGCTTCATTAGTTACTTCCTATCAAAAGATAGAACATATCAAGTGTTGGTGAAGATATGGAACTGAAACTCTCACACATTTCTGTAAATCTAAATAGTTACATCCCCCATGACCCAACAATTTCACTCTTAGCTATATACCAAACAGAAAGGTGTATATATGTTCATCAAAAGGTACTTATAAAAATGTTCACAATAGCACTACTCATAATAGTTAAAATCTGGAATCTACTCAAATGTTCATCAATAATAAAGAGATAGATTGTATAATATTAACATAATGGGATACCATAAAGAAAATTAGTGATTTATGATCTCACACAACAATTTGGATGACTTACAAATATGCTGCTACGTGAAAGCACACAAACAAAAACTCTATCATACTGTATGTAACACAGAACGCTATCACGGGATATACTGAATAGCTTCATTTACATAAGGTGAAAAGCAGGCAAAACTAATTTATGGTCTTAGGTGTTAAAATAGTAGTTAAATTTGGGGCAGTCTTAACTACAACTTGACACAAAGAAAGCTTCTAGGGTGCTGAAAGTGCTCTAACTTAGAATTACAGATTCCTTATTAACTACAAATAGGAAATCTGCCTTGACAATGGAAACTGGTGGAAATCCATCTTACTCTAAAACGAGCAAGCATGATACCACCAATTGAGGAACAAACAGGTAACAAGCTTCCAAAAGTGATTCACTAAGAGGATCTTATAATAGAAAAATGTAGTATTTTCAACACAAATGATCAAATGGAAACTAAATGTAAGGAAGCAAGCAGACAAATACAAATTAAGAAGACGTCTACAAGATAATTGGCGAAGTCTTAAAAATATCAATGTCGGGGCGCCTGGGTGGCTCAGTGGGTTGGGCCCCTGCCTTGGGCTCAGGCCCTGATCTCAGGGTCCTGGGATCGACCCCAGATTGGGCTCTCTGCTCAGCAGGGAGCCTGCTTCCTCCTCTCTCTCTGCCTGCCTCTCTGCCTACTTGTGATCTCTCTCTGTGTCATTTAAAAAATAAAATCTTAAAAAATATATATATCAATGTCATTAAAGACAAAACAACAAAAGCAGTCTAAGAAAGTATTCAAAGCCAGAGGTCAGCAAATTATGGTCCTGTGCAGGTCAAATCTACCCATCTATTTTGGTATGGGCCTGGAAGCTATGGATGTTTGATAGAAACCCACATAGCCCATTAATATATTTACTATCTGGTCCTTGACAGAAAAGTTTGTCAAGCCCATTGAATATTTAAAAATCTCCAAAAGGGAGGCACCTGTGTGGTTATTGGTTGTGTGCATAATTCTTGGTTTCAGCTCAGGTCACTATCTCAGGGTCCTGGGATCAGGCCCTGAAACAGGGTCTGTGCTTGAGGAGTGGAGTCTGCCTGAGATTCTCTTTCCCTCTGCTCCTCCTCCAACTACACTCACTTGCACACACTCTCTAAATAAATAAATAAATAAATAAATAAATAAATAAATAAATAAATAAAATCTTTTAAAAAATCAATAACTGGATTCTGGATTATAAAAAAGAAAAAAGCTCTAAAGAATCTCATCAGGACAATTAGAAAAATATAAATATTGACTATATATTAGATAACATCACTGTATCAATTTTAAAATTCTTGGGTATAATAATTGTAAAGGTTATGTTGGAGAATGTCCTTATTAGGAGATACGTATAGTGTTTGAAGGTGATATGTCACGATGAATGCACCTTATTCTCAATGGTTGAGAAAAAAAAATCCAGTAATTTTATATATATTCTTTTAGTTTCACATACTTACATACATATTATATATGTGCATACAAGTGTGTGTGTATAGACGGCTAATAAAAAAGTAAGTGTGACAAATGTTATTTGGTAAATTTCAGCATATTTGCATTTTCTCCATAGGTTTGAAATTTTTCAAAATCAAATGTGTGTGTGTGGATTGAGGCCCTTCCATTGTGCTAAAAGTAAAGCACTGCATAATCCTCAAGAATTCTTTGCCACCGATTTTTTTAAAAGATGTTATTTATTTATTTGACAGAGAGATAGAGAGCACAAGTAGGCAGAATGGCAGGCAGAGGGAGAGGGAGAAGCAGGCTCCCCACCAAGCAGGGAGCCCAATGTAGGACTCGAACCCAGGACCCTGGGTAGACACTTAACCAACTGAGCCACCCAGGTGCCCCCTTTGCCACAGATTTTTAACAGACATTATAGCAATAATATTGATTAAACCAAGTTATCAAATACCAATATCAATGTCTTACCCAACACGAGCTTTCTAATCACAATTACATTAATAGTAGATACACTATACTATGCTATTCAGATACTATACTATCTGAACTTGAACTGGTATATAAAAAGCTTGTAGGGACACCTGGGTGGTTCAGTCAGTTAAGTGTCTGCCTTTGGCTCAGGTCAGGATCCCCAGGTCCTAGGAGTCTGCTTCTCCCTCTGCCCCTCCCCCTATTGTACAGCCACACTCTCTCTTGAATAAACAAATAAAATCTTAAAAAAATAAATAAAAGCTTCTTGTGAATAGTTGTTATAAAAAGTTCTAATTCTTCAGAGTAGCACTAAAATCTGAATATGGAAGTTTCCCAAATGAAGACTTTTACACATATCCTCTGAGCTATTTTGCTAGAATTGGTTCAACAGAAACTCGAACAAGGTTACCTGGCCCAATCAAGAGGAGGAAAATTTCTCAGCTCCCTTCCCTTTAAATTAGCACTTTACTATATTAGACATTAATTAACAAATGCCACCATGAACTTTCAACCCATCAGATCTCTACTCAAGTCTTCAGACACACTTTCTCATGAAGACTTCAATATGACAAAATAACAATGCCTCTTAGACTTTCCCATAAGAGCAGAGGATAAGGAACAGCAGCCTGTTCTCTATCCCCCACCTTCACATAAAGGGATACTTAAAAAGGTAACTTTCAGTCCATTACAAGCACTAATAATGTTCTTTGGAGATTCATGATTTCTAATTTTAAAATCCATGGGAATTTTACTTTAAGTGATACAATGTAAAGTTTTATTTTTTAAAGATGGTTTTTAGGATGGCAAAGTAAATATATAGCATCTACCCTCCCTTCCCATCTCAAAGCCCTGCCCTTAAAATGAGAAAAATACATAATTGTGTGAGTATACAATAGAATAAACCCACACACATGTGTAAAAGTATGAGACAAGATGTGAGAGATGCTTACCAAAATTCTGACAGTGTTTTTAATGTTGGAGACAGAGAAGAGAAACTAGGTGTAGAGGGAGGCGAGTGTAAGGTGATGAGAATTGTTTTGGTAAAAATTCTATATTTTTTTCAAATGCATTCATATATCACACTTAAGTAATATTTTCATTAAAATGTTTAAAATTAATCATCTTGAGGTAGAGTTTATGCAGGCATTCAAGAAGAAACTACTCAAGTCATCCTGAGGTTCTGTGTCTCTTTGGCACACTATCAGGTGCTTACCCTTGTTTAAGAACGCAATCAGAGACAAAGAAGATTTACAATTAGATAATTCTATCATATAATTTTAAATATTATATTTTGTTTATGACTACAATAAGAATATATCTAATATTATGTGACAGAGCTCATATTATTATATTCAGAGTTAATGCACTAGTTTATGGTCACTGAAGTATGTCTCTTCAAAAACAAATAATTATGTTATAAAAAATTTTCTTTTTTTTTAAAGAGTTTTGTTTGTTAGAGAGAGAGCATAAGCTGGGAGGGGAGCAGTAGGTAGAGGGAAAGGGAAAAGCAGGCTCTCCAATGAGCAGGGAGCCAGATTTAGGGCTCGATCTCAGGACCCTGGGATCATGACCTGAGCCCAAAAGCAGATGCTTAACCGACTGAGCCACCCAGGCATCCCTACAAAAAACATTTTAGACATCACAATTTCTAACCTGAAATATTGATACGTAATTTGGCTTTGACCATCTCAGTAATATTTTTTACCGCATCACTTTTAGAAGGCACATAAGCTAATTCATATTCATGTTTCCCATTAAAGAAAGTAGGCATGGCCATCAAATAAAGAGGACTGAATTCTGTGACATTCTGAAACGTCCT
The DNA here is from genome assembly GCA_028533885.1 of Nasua narica. Taxonomy (NCBI): domain Eukaryota; kingdom Metazoa; phylum Chordata; class Mammalia; order Carnivora; family Procyonidae; genus Nasua; species Nasua narica. The sequence goes on along the minus strand of CM052805.1, from coordinate 14,031,845 downwards.
CTTTACATCGGTCCGGTAAAACAAAATCAACAGAGAGAAGAAGACTGTCATGGAGATTTCCACAATTAAAGAAAATATCTTCCTTTTCTGCAAAAGAAACAGAAGGATTGTGATAATTAAGAGTCTGTATATGTGTATCTGTGTGTGAGTCTATACTCTTGTGCATATATGTGTATACAATTTAAACGTATTATTAAGCTCTGTTCTACAATACAAATGGCTTTCTAGTCTTTTTCACCCTTTGCCACATTTCATTATCTATTCTATTGATATATCCTTTGGTTACTCTTCAGAATTAGAATTGCTACATTAAGCTATGGAACAAAAAGGATGAAAAAAAACCCCCATAAACTAAAATGAAGTGAAAAAGCTATTTAAATTTCTCCCTGTTAGATTCATTAGCCTTTACAATCATTTCCTACAGACACCTCCACTTACCTTTAAAACGAAATTTTTCCAGAGGAGGACTGCAAATTGGTTGAGCCACAACGAACCCATTTTATCACAAAGAATGGAATTTCAACTCTAAGAAGGAAGTAAACATTTCAAAAACTTACATCACCTGGCAAAAATGTTAAATTTAGTCAAGTCAAAGGATTACTTCATTGTTTTACTCCTTTTTCATCAGTCCTGAAATAAGTACTTACCTGCGTCTATTTTTATATTAATTCATTATATTCACATATAATGGTCTTCTAATAAGTATGATAATATTAGATGATAGAGATGCAAAATGTAATAGGTTGCAGCCCCACATTTGCAAAGAAAGATGTAACTGTAAATCTGGAATATCCATTACTATTCTGATTGGCTCTGAGATAAATTCTTCCAAATTATAATTCTGAAAAACTTCCTATTTAATATCTACTCTGTGCCATATTCTATGTTAGGCATTAGGTGTATTCGAAACAATTGTGATCCTTTCCTCATGGTGTGAATAGTAGAGTATAGTAATTGAGAACCTAGGATCTAAAGTTGCGCTGTTTGAGTTCAAATGCTAACTCTCTCACAAGCTGTAAAATTTTGAGCAAAATAATTAACCTATAGCTGCTTATCATACGTAAAATCAGAAAAATCAAAGTACTTACCTTATAAGGTATTCTCCTGGGGTGATTTGTTACTATGGAGAGTGTGGCTAAAAGGCTATGCCCTTTTTAAAAATTCTGATAAAATATACAGAACGTGAAATCTGCCACTTTAACCATGCTTAACTGTACAGTTCAATGGCACCAATCACTTTCACGTTGTTGTGCAACCATCACCATTATCCATCCCCAGAAATTTTTTCATCTTCCCAAACTAAGACTCCACACCACTAAACAATCACTCTCTATTCCTTCCTCCCCTGGTCACTGGCAACCACCATTCCACTATCTGTATCTATGAATCTGACTCCTTTATGTACCTCATATAGGTGGAATTACTTCATTGCAACAGTATTTGTCCTTTTTGTGACTGGTTTATTTCACTTAGCATAAAATGTCTTCAAAGTTTATCCATATTGCACCATGTGCCAGAATCTCCTCTGTAATGTACCACTTTTAACAGTCTCATAGAGCTTTCAACGTCAGAATTGGACTTCAAGACATACCAAAGGGGGAGAAGGATGTGGTGTGTACTGCATTAGTACTAAAAGGTGTCACATGCTTTCAGCGAGTGAACCAGAAAGAGTAATCAGGGACTGCAGCAAGGAGAAGCACCTCAAGTGCTTCTGAACTTTCAGTGGCAAGCATTCATGGTAAAGGGCAGTTTCCGGCCAGAACACCAAGATGAAGACTTCCCCAGAGAACCTAAAGGTACAGGAGAGACAGAGGAATAGGAGGAACTCAGCCTTGGCCTAAGCACAAATTGATCTCATCCCAGTTAGCACACTAATCACTTTGATCAGTGAGCTGTAAGACTAAGGCCCAGGAAGATCCAGATAGAAAAGCACAGTTTTAAGAAACTGAACAGACAGTGATAACATGGATGGACCTAGAGGAAATTATGCTAAGTGAGATGTGTCAGACAGAGAAAGACAAATACCATGTGACTTCACTTGTATGGAGCATCGAAAAAACAAAACAAAGAAGAAACAGGCCCATAAAAACGGAGAACAAACTGGCACTTGCCAGAGGGGAGGAGGATGGGGAAATGGGCAAAAGTGGGTGAGTAGGAGTGGGAAGTACAGGTTTCCAGTTATGGAATGAATAACTCACAGAGATGAAAGGCACAACATAGGGAACACAGTCAATGGTTTTGTAGTAGTATTGTAGACTGACAGGTGATAGCTCTGCTTATAGTGAGCATAGTATAACATAAAAAGTCATTGAATCACTATGTTGTACACCTGAAACTAATGTAACATTTTGTGTCAACTATACTTCAAAAATAAATAAATAAGATGATGGTTTAACATGTCCTAAAAAACAGTACTTATATTGTTCCTGTGTCGGAAGCTACTGTCAATTTCTCAAATAAAAAAATTACAAATTAAAAAAAAAAAAGTGAATTGACATTGCAATCACAGCCCACAGAAGTGGGTTGGAACTTGTGGCTTAAACCTAACCAAGTAGGGTTGCCAGATAAAATACACGATGTTCAATTAAATTTGGATTTAAGATAAATAACAAATATATTGGGGAGACATACTTATACTAAAATATCCATACTTTATCTGAAATTCATATTTAACTGGGTGTCTTATATTTTATTTGCTAAATCTGGCAACCCTATGGCCAGGTCCAATTGCCCACTAAACAAAACAATATTCCCCACGGGATTTAAAACAGAACCCAGAGTGTCATAGTTTAACACACAAATGTCCAGAATGTAATCCAAAATTATTCAGCATACAAGAAACCACACGTCTCAGGTTGCACAGGAAAAGAAAATCAACATATAGTAATGGGGACATGGCATAGATGTTGGAACTACCTGAAAAAAAGCCTTAAAAGCAGCTACTATTATAATGCTCAAGAGAACAATTACAGTTTGAAACAAAACTTAAAGTAGAAGGTATTAGCAAAGAAATAGATATAAGGAAAAATGAAAAGAGGAATTTTAGAATTGAAAGTAACCTAAATAAAACACTCACTGGATAGACTCAATAGCAGAATGAAGATGACAGAGGAAAGAGCCCATGAACTTGAAAAAAGAGCAACAGAAATTATCCAATATAAACAAAACAGGGGAGGAGGAGATTGAAAAAAATGAACACAGCCTCAGGATTATGTGGGACAACACTAATAAAGTCTAACATACAATTCATCAGAGTCTCAGAAGACAGAAGAAAGAATGTGATGTTGAAAAGATATTTAAAGAAATAATGGTTGCAGACTCCCAATTGTGGCAAAAGATACAAGCCTATAGATATAAAAAGCTGCACAAACCCAAACAAAATATGTCTAGACAGATCATAATACAAATGATAAAAACTCAAGACAAATTAAAAAAAAAAACCTCTTGAAAAAAAGTCAGAGGAAAACAACACATTACCTATAAGGAGACAAGGTCTGAAAAACCGACTGGCATCAGGGAAGCCAGAAGTGGGCAAAGTTTTTAAAAAGGTATAACTGGATAGTTAGCAAAGAAATTCTTCAGAAATGCAGGTCTGAAATACAGACATTCACAAATGAAGGAAAACTAATTGCCTCCACTGACAGCTGGTCTGATCCATAAGAAAAGGAAGCTCTTCAGAGAGAAGGGAAATGAAAACAGAACGAAACTTGGAACATAAGAAATGAAGAAAGAGGAACAGAAGAGATAAGCATCTGGACAAATCAAAACAGGTTATTCTTCTCTTCCTGAGTCTTTAGAATATTTTGATTGTTGAAAACAAAGAATATACTTAGTTGATGAAGTGTTCAATAAATGAAAATGTAGTATATAAGAAAAATGCAGTACGAAGGGGGAAAAGTAATAAGAGTACCAATATTGTCATAAAACTACATTCTAATGTAATTGATAAAATATTGATTGTAAATAGACTATAAGTTAAGACTGTTTTGCAATCTCTAATGCAACAACTAAAACATTATACAAAATTGCAATGGATAAAATGCAACAGAAAAGACACTAGACACTAAATTAAATTCACATGGAGAAATAAAAAACCAGCAATGATTACAATGTAAATATAAAGCCAGTACTAATGTTCTCTTACTCATTTTTCTTATATGATTTAAAAGACAACTGCATAAAAATATATAAATTCATGTTTATTTGGCAAACAATGTATAAAGATGCGATTTGTGACAATAATAAAATAAAGGGGGGAGCAGAGGTAAATAGGAGCAAAATTTTTGTATACTACTGAAATTAAGTGAGTTATTAATTCATCTAGATTATTATAAACTGAGATGTTAAATATTATCAATAGGACAACCACTAGAAAAATTACTAAAATACATATTGTAGAAGAAACCAAAAGGAATCAAAATATTACACTAGAAAATATCTTATAGGGGGACTTGGGTGGCTCAGTCATTAAGCGTCTGCCTTCACCTCCAGTCAAGATCCCAGGGTCCTGGTATCGAGCCCTGCATCGGGCTCTCTGCTCAGGGGGAAGCCTGCTTCTCCCTCTCCCACTCTCCCTGCTTGTGTTCCTTCTCTTGCTGTATCTCTGTCAAATAAGTAATATCTTAAAAAGATATATGTATCTTACAAAAAAGAAGACAGTAGTAGAATCACTGAGTAACAAAAATTATATAAGACATAAAGAAAACAGAGAAAAATGTCTCAAGTCTTACCTTATCAAATTACATCAAATGTAAATGAACTGAATTCTCCATTTAAAAGGCAGAGATTGTATTATTCAGGGAAGCATTTTCCTGGCCTATCTAGGACAAGTTTCAAGTTCTTGGTAAATGAAATTTTATTTACATTAAAGACATAAAATTAAGTAAAAATAAATAAACAAAGGCAGAGATTGGTAGGATGGATATAAAAGCATGATTCAACTATATGTTGTCTACAAAAGACCCATTTTAGATCCAAAGACACACATTAGTTGAAAGTTAAAGGACAGGAAAAGATTTCCTTGAAAACAGTAAGCAAAAGAAGAGCCAGAATGACTGCACTAATAAAAGACAAAACATACTTTGAGAAAAAAATTGTTAAAAGAGACAAAGAAGTATATTATATGCAGATTAAAAGGTCATTTCATCATGATATAAAATTAGAAACATGTAAGACCCTAATAACAGGGGTGCGTTGGTGGCTTAGTGGGTTAAAGCCTCTGCCTTTGGCTCAGGTCATGATCTCAGGGTCCTGGGATCAAGCCGCACATTGGGCTCTCTGCTCAGCAGGGAGCCTCCTTCCCCCTCTCCCTCTGCCTGCCTCTCTGCCTGCTTGTGATCTCTCTCTGTCAAATAAATAAATAAAATCTTTAAAAAAAAAAGACCCTAATAACAGAGCCCCCAAAACATATCAAGCAAAAACTGACTATACTATATTAAGCAAGAAATAGAAAACTCAAAAATAATTATTGGAGACTTCAATGCCCTACTTTCAATAACGAACAGAACAACAAGGCAGAAATCAGTAATGAAATGAAAGTCATAAACACCACCATAAACATCTGGACCTAACATATACAGAAAAATCTACCCAATTATAACAGAATACATACTGTTTCAAGTTCACAAGGAACATTTTCCAGAAGAGACCATTAGGTCACAAAACAAGTCTCAACAGGGATGCCTGGGTGGCTCAGCCAGTTAAGCACCTGACTCTTGATTTCGGCTCAGGTCATGTTCCTAGGGTTGTAAGATAGAGCCCTGCATTGGGCTCCACACTGAGCATGGAGCCTGCTTAAGATTCTCTCTCTCTCTCACTCTGTCCTTCCCTCCTCTCTCTCCAAAAAAAAAAAAAAAAGTCTGAATGAATTTTAAAAGACTGAAATCATACAAAGTATCTACGAATCTTCCATAAACACGCCCACACTGAATTGAAATTTGAAATCAGTAAAGGAACGAAATCTGGAAAATTCAGAAATAAGTGAAAAATAAACAACACACTATTAAACAACAATTGGGTAAAATCACAAGGAGAGTTAGAAAATACTTTGAGATGAATGAAACTCAAGATAAAACATGTTAAAACCTATATGATGCAGCAAAAGCATTTTAACTATAAACTCCCACATTTCAAATCAATGATTTCAAATCAATAACCTAGCCTTTCAACATAAGGAACTAGAACAAGAAGAGCAAAATAAAATAACAGATAACAAAAAGGAGGAAATTATAAATATTAAAGTTGAGATAAATAAAATAGAGAATATAAAAACAGGAGTAACAAAAGGGACACACCTTCATTTTGACTGACCAAAATAAGAAAAAAAGGATCAAGTTACTAAAATAAGGAAAGAAAGAATGCTACTGGGGCACCTGGGTGGCTCAGTGGGTTAAAGCCTCTGCCTTCAGCTCAGGTCATGATCTCAGGGTCCTAGGATCGAGCTCCGCATCGGGCTCTCTGCTCAGCAGGCAGCCTGCTTCCCCCTCTCTCTCTGCCTGCCTCTCTGCCTACTTGTGATCTCTCTCTCTCTCTCTCTTTCTGTCAAATAAACAAATTTAAAAAATCTTTTTTAAAAAAAAGAAATAATACTACTACCAATCTTACATAAATAAAAAGGATGATAAAAGAATACTGTGAACAATTATAGGCAACAAATTTGATAACTTAGATAAAATGACAAATTCCTGGAAACACACAAACTACCAATTGAACTCAAGAACAAGTAGAAAATATAAATAGACTTATAATAAAAGGTTGAATCAGAAATCAAAAACCTGCTAGCAAAGAAAAGGCCAGGATCAGATGACTTCAATTGTGAATTCTACCAAATATCTAAAAAATGATTTAACACCAATCCTTCTGTTTGCTTTTTCAAACCACCACCAATTCCCCAATTCAGTCACACCCCATATGAGTGTTCTATAATTCAGTTCAGTTCTGACACTAAATTACCCAGAGTTAGCACAGGTTAAAGGCCCAGTCTGACAAGATTGCCTGCATGTAGATACTAGCCTCAAATAGGGTCCTCATATAGACTAACTATAAACTCAGAGGTTCCTACAATCCTCCTTAAGTTCAGTAATTTACCAGAATGACTCACAGAATGCAGGAATATTTTATACTTAAAATTATAGTTCAATGAGGGGGATATAGTCCAAGATGGCAGAGGAGTACAAAACCTTAATTTTGTTTAGTCCCAGGAATTCAGCTACATAGCTATTGAATTATTCTGAATATCTGTGAACTCAACCAGAAATTGAAGAAAAGAATAGCTATAACTCTACAAATAGAAAATAGTAGGAATAGAATAGAATAGAAAAGTAACCACTTTCTGCAAGGTAAGAGGTGCAGAGATGTGAACCTGAGGTGATAATTGGAAGATAAACCACAGGGGGAGGGAGCCTCCGTAAGCTAGCACCAGAAAGTGATATAGCAGTAGAGCACAAAATCAGAACTTTTAGTTAGAAGTCTGCTCTAGTGATGGACATGCCTACCTTACAGATTCATTTGGTCTGCATGATCCTGATGATCCCCCAGGCTGACACTGCACAGTACCAAGAGGTGATACCCCATCTAGAAAGAGTTCTCGTCCACAGAAAGGGAGATCAAGGTGAGCAAGAGGCTTCCGCAGTCTTGGTGCACCACACAAAGGACCTGAATATGTTTCACCCCATCCAGAGACCAGCAAAGCTAATACCAAGACAGAGATGGGTAGTAACAAGGAAGAAAGGCAGGGGCTACCATACCAGCCAAGCAATAGGAATGTCCCTGGTTCTCACTGACCTGTTCTGCAAAGGACTTTTCACCACTGAAGAAAACATTGGCCAGCACAACCAACTGCAGATTGCCTCCAGATTTCACTAGTTTTCATCCCACATGTATTTGGATTTGTAAACACCAGATACCTGCATTCCTCCCCAGCTCCCTATCCCCACCAAATCCCAGGATCCACACTGGCAGCCAGCCCCAGGCCTCTTAAGCTGCACAAGATGCCAACCTGTAACTGTAACTTGTAACTGACCCCCACCACCATATACAATTGAGGCCAGCTGTGCACCTGCCTACCACCAGCCTGATTTCCCATCACCAGACTCGACTGAAGTGTGCATACCTGTGGCCCATAGTCTACAGCCACAGAAGTGTAACCAACAGCCAAAGCCCCTATGGCCGTTTGTGGGCCCAGATTTGGCCCTATCTCCAGGCACTGGCCAGCACTACTGGGTTCATCTACAGCTAGCCCCTCCAGCTGTGCACCTGCAAATCCCTAGCCTGACTCTTAACACTGGCCTCCACCGCTGTGGAAACACTGCAGCCACAATAGTGCACACTGACAGCCAGGGCCCCCAGAGCTTCTTGTGGGTCCAGATCCAGTTTTGTCTCCTGTCACTGGCCTGGACCACTGGGCTTACCTGAAGCTAGCCCCACTAGCTGTACACCTGCACCCAGACAGTCAGACTTCTGTCCCCAGCCTCAGTAAGTACTTAACATGAGATACTAGCCAAGAGGGCATACCAACACTCAGGGCACCTGGAGCTGTCAGTGTATCCTCAGTTGGCTCTGGTCCCCACAACTGTGTGTCTGTCTACAACCATCCCCTGCCACTACATGAGTACCAGCAACTGGTCCCCAGAGCTAAGAATGTACACACTATGGGCTCCAGCCACCACCGCTGCCTGTCCTGGTCCATAGCCTCAGATCTGGAAGTGTCTCTGAGGACTCCAGCAGTCTTTGCAGTAAAAGTGAACCCCCACTGTGCTCACCAAAGGCTACACAGTTGTCAATGCTGTGGACTCTAGCAGTGCTGACCCCCAATGCTGTGGATCCCCCAAAAGACATCCTATTCCACCAGACTCAGAGCAGCCATATGCACTTGTATCACTAGACCTGGCGTCACAACACACTCCAGCATACTCCCATCAACAAGTGAAGGTCTTTCGCTGCCAAAGTTGATTCATGAAATCTGGAAAAGGTGACTGCCTCTTCCAATATGCAGACTCATATACGAGGCTACTAGAATCACAAGGAGTAGGAGAAACATGACACCACCATAGGAACACAGTATACTTTCAGTAACTGACCCCAAACAGAGATAATTAAATTGCCCAAGAAAGAATTCAAAATAAATGTTCTAAAGATGCTCAAAGATCTCCAGAGAATACATATAAACAATAAAATGAACTAGAAAAACAATGTAAGAAAAAAATGAGAAGTTCAACAAAGAGATAATAACCCTAGTCACAATAGCATCAAAAATAATAAAATACATAGAAATAAATTTAAAATAAGGAAATGAAAGATACATTCACTGAAAACTGTAAGACACTGATGAAAGAAATCGAATACACAAATGAACAGAAAAGTTATCCTAAGTTCATTACTGCTAAAATGTCCATACTGCCTAAAGTAATCTCCAGGCTGCCAAGGGTTGAGAAGTGGAGGGAAGTAAGAAAAGACTGGTCAAAAGGTACAAACTTTCAGTTATAAGATGAACAAATTCTGAGGATCTAATGTATAACATGACCACATTTGATAATACTGTATTGTACAACTGAAGTTTGCTATGACAGTAGATCTCTCTCACACACACAAAGGGGCAACTATGTGAGGTGATTGATGTGTTAACCAAATTGAATGAGGGAATTCTTTTACAGTGTATATTTACACCAAATCATCATGTTGTACACTTTAAATACACTACAATTTTATTTATTAATTATACCTCAATAAAGTTGGGAAAACAAGAAATTAAAGAACATCTAAATAAATGAAAAGACATCCCATGTTCCTGGACTAAAAGATTTAATATTTTGAGAGGGCAGCACTCCTCAAATTGATCTTTAGACTCAATCAATCCCCAGCTGCCCTTTTTCAGACATGAACACACTGATTCCAAAATTCATATGGAATGTCCAGAAACCCTGGATAGCCAAAAGAATCCTGAAGAAGAACAAAGTATGAGGTCTCACACTTAATGATTTCAATAGTTCCCACAAAGTGACAATAATCAAAACAGTATAGTACTGACATAAGCACAGATACATAAATCAAGGGAATAGAATTGGGAGCCCAAATAAACCCATTCATCTATGGTCAACTGATTTTCAGTAAGGGTGCCAAGTTCATTCAATGAGGAAATAACAGTCTTTCGTACAAAGAGTGCTTAAGCAACTTGCAAAAGAATAAATTTGAACTCTTGCCTGTACCACATACAAACATTAATTCAAAATGGATCAAACAGCCAAATGTAAGAGCTGAAACAATAAACTCTTAGAAGAAAATACTGGAGTAAATCTTCATAACCTTGATGTAGCAATGCATTCTTAGGACACCAAATAAAAATATAGGTAAGTTTGGCTTCAACAAAATCAAAATCTTTTGAGTATTGAAGGACACAAAAAAACAACTGATGAATGGAATAAAATGTTTTCAAATTATATATCTGATAAGGGTTTCATATACTGAATATATATATAGCACTCTTACAACTCAACAACAAAATGATAAACCAATACATTAATGAGCAAAAGATCTAAAAATGTATTTCTCCTAAGAAATTACACATATGGCCAAGAAGGACATAAAAAGATGCTCAACATCACTAGTCATTAGGAAAATACAAATCAAAACTACAGTGAGATACCACTTACCCACTAGAATGGTTATAATAGAAAACAAAACAAAACAAAAAACTTTTTTTAATGGAAAAAAAGTGTTGGAAAGAACTTGGAAAACTGGAACCCTCAAATACTGCTGGTAGGAATGTTAAATGGTATAGCTGCTGTGAAAAAGTCTGGCAGTTCCTGAAAAAGTTAAACATATAATTACCTTATGACCCTGCAATTCCACTCCTAGGAAAAGAAAACAAGTCCATGCAAAACCATGTATACTAAAGTTCATAGCAACATTACTGGTGACAGTTAAAAAGCAGAAACCCAAAATTTCATCAACTGATGAAAGGATAAACAAATGTGGTATATCCAAAAGGAGAATGAGGTATGTAACAACACTTAAGAAGCATGAAAGTATTATGCTAAGTAAAAGAAGCCAAACACAAAAGGCAACACATTTTATGATTCTATTTATGTGAATTACCCAGAATTGGCAAATCCATAGAGTTAGATCAGTGGTAGCCAGGGACTGGAGATGAGAGGCAATAACAGCAGCAAGTCACTGTTCAGTAAGTACAGGGTTTATTTTAAGGATGATGAAAAATGCTCTAAAAAAACAAACATAAACAAACAAAAATGTTCTGGAATTAGAGAGTGGTAATGGTGGCACGACATTATGAATATAACAAAACCAAAGAGTTCTCATACTTCAAATGGTAGAAATGAAAAATAAATAAAAAATAAAATAAAATGGTAGAAATCATTTTGTCCTCAGTGTAAAAAAAGAAAAACCCGATGAGATGGGTAAGAGGATATTCCTACATTATAGCTGAGATTTGCAAAGGTCAACTCACTTCCCTAAATTCAAATTAAAAGCAAAGCTGGGGCACCTCCCAAAACCTTATATATTTTTTAAAGATTTATTTATTGGGGCACTTAGGTGGCTCAGTGGGTTAAAGCCTCTGCCTTCGGCTCATGTCACGATCTCGGGATCCTGGAATCGAGCCCCGCATCGGGCTCTCTGCTCAGCAGGAAGCCTGCTTCCCCCTCTCTCTCTGCCTGCCTTTCTGCCTACTTGTGATCTCTCTCTGTCAAATAAATAAATAAAATCTTAAAAAAAAAAAGATTTATTTATTTATGGGACCCCTGGGTGGCACAATCTACTAAGCTTCGGACTTTTGGTTTCCTCCTCGGGTCAAGATCTCAGGGTCCTGCGGCGCCTGGGTGCCTCAGTGGGTTAAAGCCTCTGCCTTCCGCTCAGGTCATGATCTCAGGGTCCTGGGATCCAGTCCCAAATTCGGGCTCTCTACTCGGCAGGGAGCTTGCTTCCTCCCCCGACCCCTGCCTGCCTCTCTGCCTACTTGTGACCTCTCTCTCTGTCAGATAGATAGATAGATAGATAGATAAAAAAAAAAAAAAAAAAAAAAAGATCTCAGGGTCCTGAGATGGATGGAGGCCACTCCTTGGGCTGGCGCTCAGCAGGGAATCTTCTTGAGTTTCTCTCTCCCTCTCCCTCTGCTCCTCCCTCACCGTACTGGCGCTCTTTCTCTCGCTCAGATAAATAAATGTTCTTTTAAAAGATTGATTTCTTTTAGAGATAGAGAATGCTCCTGCACACACGGGGGGGGGGGGGGAGCGGCGGCGCGAGGGGGAGGCGGGGGGGGGGGGCAGAGAGAGAGAGAGAATCCCAAGCCGATTTCCCACTGAGGGTGGAGCCCCAGGGGAGCTCCATCTCTCAACCTCCAGACCACAACCGTTGAGGAAACCAAGACTAGGCGGCTCAACTGAGTGAGCCACCGGGTTGTTCCCCCAAAACCTAACCACTAAGCTACAACCAATGTAAAAAATTAAAACAGTTAAAAGTTCAACCCCAAGTCTCCACTGGGTTTTGGTGTATTTGTTTTGGGGGAGTGTGGAGGTACGGATTTGGGGGCAGGAGTGCGGACAGCGGGGCTGGTCGAAAGGGGAGTCCAGGGAGCACCCTCTGCCTCAGCCTGGGCACTTGGGGAGGACAAGCCAGGGCTGGGAGGACACCGGAGCGGAAAGATCCAACACTCACCACATAGGCCTCGAAACCGCCACACCTGCGCCTCCCCGTGCACCTCTGCTGCTCAAGTGTGAGCTCTAGGTCCTCACACACCACCACCTCCCAACGCTCTCCGCAGCGGTTATCGCCTCCTCCTCTTGCGACCTCTCAAACGAGCGTTACCCCACAGGCGGGCGGAAGCACACAGAGCGCGCAGCTCGCGCTCCAACGCCGCGCGTGCGCCCACGTGCCCAAGAGCCTCAGTCCCAGGCCTGTCCCTTCTTACCACCCGTCCAAGGTCTAGAAGGCCCACCCAATTTCCCGATCTCCCGAGTCTTTAACGGCTTCCTCCTCCCGGGCCCGCCCCACTGTTCCGCAACTTTCCAACTACACAGACTAGGAGGAAAGTGAGATACTCACCTTGGCCGAAACATTTAAGGGGACGCCAACTCAGTAATGGAGATAAATATTTTAATTAATTTTTAATTTCCAAATAAAAAATTAAATATAAAAGTGCCATGAGGTGCTGTATGGGAGGCTAAAGCAAAGGGGAAAAATCAGGACTCCTGACCCTGTTTTTATTTAAAATTTTAATATTTTGTTCATCGTGGATTATTTTTTGGTGTTTTAATTTTTTTCAATATTGCATCATTTAAAGCAGTTTTTAAAAAACCTTCAGTACTGTGTATTTTGAGTTCTGAATATGTCCCTTTAATTTAGCTCTGGAAGTGAGTACCTTAGCCACTGTGTTCTCATCCTCCTGACGGCTCTGCCCTGCTGTCACCTTCAGTCTGGTAGTGGCAGAAAATCTAGAGAAGTGCAAGGGGCGGGGTTGAGGGGGGGCAGACAGTTGGAAGGGATAGCAGGGAACTTCCAGAATTCCAGAAACAGGTTTGCCTTTTCCCAGGACAAAGCCTGAGGGGAGGATAGGGAAGGAAGAGTTACACCAGTGATCTCTGTACCGGCCCCTCCATTACTAATAAGTTTATTAATATTCTTTCTAATAAGTCATTATTACTAAGAGTTCTTTTATCATTTTAATAACAATAAAAACATCAATAACACCTAATAATACTAATACAATACTGGTTAATAATACACCAACCTGCTAAACACAACAAAATGATTTCATTTATGCCTCATCACAATTCTAGGTTCTAATATTATTAATGTTACCCAATTTTACAGTTAAAGAAACAGGGTCAAGGTGGCGAAGTCTCTTGTACATCCAGAATGCCCAAGTGGTAAAAGCAGGATCCAAATCCACACTAGCTGACCTCAGAGCCCTTTCTTGGGAATCACTAATCAAGAAGCTCCTAGTCCTCTACCTGTGAGTGATTTCATCCGAGTGGTGGAGTGGTGGAGATTTCATCAGAGAAGGCATTAGAATGCCAATAAAACCTTTAGAAACAAATTGGGATTTGAGGGCATCTGTTACAATGCATCACATCAATGAGTTAAACTAGGAAAACATTACATGGTTGGTGCTTAAGCAATACGCGTTTGAAGTATACAGGTCCACTTCAGATTTTTTTATGAATCAGTGCAGTATTGTAAATGTATTTTCTCTTCCTTATGATTTTCTCTTTTTTCCTTTTTTTTGAAAGATTTTATTTATTTATTTGACCGAGAGAGATCACAAGTAGGCAGAGAGGCAGGCAGAGAGAGAGGGGGAAGCAGGCTCTCCGCCAAGCAGAGAGCCTGATGCAGGGCTTGATTCCAGAACCCTGAGATCATGACCTGAGCCGAAGGCAGAGGCCTTAACCCACTGAGCCACCCAGGTGCCCCTTTCCTTATGATTTTCTTAATAATATTTTCTTTTCTCTAGCTTAAGAATACGGTACATAATACAAAATGCAAATTATGTGCTCATCAGTATGTTATATTATCGGTAAGGCTTCTGGTGAACAGTAGTTATGTTTTTGGCAGTCAAAGGATATGTGTAGATTTTTGAGGGAGTGTGTTGGTACTCTAACCCCCACGTTGTTCAAGGGTCGATTATAATTACTTTCATAAATCCCAAAATGTATATAAAACTCTTAACAACCATTTCAGATGGAAGCTCTTTCTAAAGTAGGCATAATAGGGTGTTTATTTCTATGTTACTCAAAAGCATGATTTATCCCCCACAGCCCCAACCCAGTGATAGGACACCAGTAGTTCAGTGACTCCCTCTCCCTCTGGAACATTTGGGACAAGTAGGTGTTTGTTGTACAATTGGATGGTCTGCTTTCAATCCATACCTGCAGAACCACTTCTAATCTAGATTCTGGATCATGTTGTATAGTTGGACATCAAACTTGTGCTGGTCACCTGGAATTCAGAACCTGGAATTCAGCTTCCCTAAAATCACTGCTGCTACCACCAGTCTGCATAGGAGGAAGAAGGCCGCGCTACACTTTTATGAGAACTTCTTCCAAAGGTGGTCAAACCAGACCTTCATGTTTGACAACTAAAATTTTACTAAGGACCTGGGTGACCTTACCAAAAGCCTTGTAAGAAAGATGACTTTAGATAATTCCCAGACTCTGTCTTTTAAATAGATATGCATTTATTTTGATGCAAATTAAAAATGATTAAAACAGCATATTAAATTGTGTACTAATTTTGCTGCTACTAAAGCTAAAAAAGCTATTTTTTTATCAACATATAATGTATTCTTTGCCCCAGGATACATGTCTGTGAATCATGAGGCTTACACATTTCACAGCACTTACCATAGTACATACCCTTCCCAATGTCCATAACCCAGCCACCCTATCCCTACCCCCCTACCCCCCAGCCACCCTCAGTTTGTTTCATGAGTTTAGGAGTCTCTTATGGTTTGTCTCCTTCCTGATCCCATCTTGTTTCATTTCTCTCCCCCACCCCCCACGTCCCCGCACCCTGCCTCTCAAATTCTTCAGAAAGACAATGATAATTGTCTTTCTCTGACTGACTTATTTCGTTTAGCATAGTACCCTCTAGTTCCATCCACATCGTTGCAAATGGCAAGATTTCGTTTCTCGTGATGGCTGCATAGTATTCCATTGTTAAAGAAGGTGTTTTAATTTTTAACAAAATATATTAAGTAAATGACAAAAGAGACATCATGAGGTATTAGAGTCTCCACAGAACTTGACAGTTGGACTTCTGGTATATGTGCTCACCTAAAAATTCCCTTTTACTTGCCAGGTAGTACAACTGATCCCAGTCAGAGATTTTGCATAACTTTCATTTTGAAAAGGTTCCAGAGGGGCGCCTGGGTGGCTCAGTCAGTTAAGTGTCTGCCTTCAGCTCAGCAAATATTTTCTAACAGTTCTTCCAGCTCCAAACTTTCAAGGGTTACAAATAGCTAAATATCACTTAATTCGTGAAACAAGGAATACAAATAGTTATTTAAAGTACTTTATTAAGACACACAAACTAGTAGAATTTAAACACCAGAGGAGTATAGCTCCAAAAGGACTTGAGTGAAATTCTTTTACACCTATAAATATCATAAGAAGTTGGGGCACTTGGGTGGCTCAGTTGGTTAAGCATCTACCTTTGGCTGACCTAAGCCGAAGGCAGATGCTTACCAGACTGAGCCACCCAGGCACTCCTATACTTCTATATTTTTTAAACCCCAAAAATATGACATAATAATAACAATACAAATAATGGCTCATAAACATTTCTGTAATTCCAAGACCTGTGCTAAATACATGACATATAATTTATTTCATTGGTAAATATTTTGACACTTCTCCATACACTGTCTTTTATTGCAATGTGACCATTTCCTGAAAAAGGCCCTACACAGCTCCCAACCCAGATATTAGAGGAGTGACAACACAAACATTCCAACCTCCTAACCTGTCTCCCAGAATACACTTTTGCTCCTGTTTCACCTATACATTGGTGCAAGAATCATCTTTTTAAACTGTCAACTCTTTAGAGTGTGTTATTTCTTTTCAAAGAATCACACTTCTTGGCCTCCTGATTCCAAGGAGCAGTCCGAGTTTTATCTTCTGGTGCTCCAAAATACCAGCTCCTACCCCAATACATACACCCCTGTTCCCACCCAGCTTTGTCTGGCAAGACACTGTTTCCAAGGACTGGACAATATTCCTTCCACCCATAGGCTTCACCTGGCCTGAAGTGCCCTCTTCTCTTTCTGGCAGTTTAGCTTAACCATTAGGAATAGAGTTTTGAAGCCTGACAGATCCCAACTGATCTGATCCCAACTGAGATGTTGGGTGACCTTGAACAAAGCCCTTCACCTCTCAGAGCCTCCAACAGATAGCACAGCTAAAAACACCTACCTACCTACCACAAAGGTTGTTGGATAATTCGGTGAGATGATGCACATAAAATGCATGGTGCAGTACATAATAAAGATCAGTAACCTGTCCCTGTTATCGTTGTTGTTGCTGTTATCATTGATTTTATTTGATTTGTTCCCCGTCCTTCGTAAAACCTTTATCTAAGCAATCCAAGTCAAAATGACCTCTTTTCTTTGAATTATCAAACATTTATTTTTCCTATCACTGATTTGACAGCTAGAATTTAGTGCCCTGTATTGGTGGTTTCCTTCCTGTGCACACACTGTCTTATTTCCTCCTCTTTAGAATAAAGTCCTTGAAGAAAAGACCTAAGTCGTCATATGCATTCTTAGGCATTTTGGCTCTTTGTGTGACTGAGGCCATTACATTTTGTCCTGGAAACTTTCCACTTTTTAAAACATGAAGGTTAATTGAGTTAGCCTAAAAGAAAAGTGTACACCTAAACCAATCATTGGTCTGGGATCTGGAGGTGGGAGTGGGAGTAGAAGGGAGGTTGGGATAAGAGACTCCAGGTAGGAGCAGAACTGAAAAGAAATGATTTTTTAAACAACTATCTCCTTTCATCTAAGACCTTCTAGCAGCGGATAATAATTTAAGAAAAAGGGAGCCCCGCCACTTTTTCGCATTTGCCCTCCATCTCCCCTGCCTCCTCTTTCCCAGAGAGAACGACAGGTGGGGGTGGGAGGAGAGGGGGGAGAGAGAGGGTGGGGGCGCCTAAGCCCTTTGCAAGGAATGTGACTATAGCTAACTATAGGAATTGTGAAAGTGGACCCAAGAATACTAACTCCCACCCCATCGCCTGAACTGCGATCCTGGAGAATCCATAGCTGGAAGGGACCAGCTCAATCAACCGAGGCCAGGGGGTGGAGGTGGGGGGGGGGCGGTGGCGGAGACCAGCATTGCTCCGCCCCTGAAGCTGGGCGGTGACCAGTAGGCGGCACCGCTGCGCCGCGCGCTCATATAGGGCGCAGCCCCCGCCCCCGGGAACACGGAGCGCTTTGCCCTAGCTGAAATTAGGAGGTCCGCGGCAAGATGAGCCGGGCGCCAGCGTTCTTGAGCTCAGCGGAGGTGCAGGAGCACCTCCGCAGCTCCAGCCTCCTCATCCCGCTTTTGGAGGCGGCTCTGGCCAACTTCTCCAGCGGCCCCGACGGAGGGGTTATGCAGCCGGTGCGCACCGTGGTGCCGGTGGCCAAGCACAGGGGGTGAGTGGGGAAGGCCGGGGCTAGGGCCTGGAGAACTGGAAAGGTGGAATGGGAGGCTTGCGAAGGGAGCAGCGGGAGAAAGGAAGAGAGGGCTTGCCTAATCATTTCTGGTAACAGCTGCCACCTAATATTTGCGCTAGCCACTGGGTCAAGTGGACACTTTATAGGGATTTATCTTGTTTGATTCAACACATTCTCCATATAGGTAGATATTGATGTTATTTTACTGATGGGGGCAACTCAGAGAGGTGAAGTGACTTACCCAAAGTGACATAGGTAGTTAGTGGCAGAACTGGGATGGTTTTTCTTATCCAGAGCTGGACTGTTGAGCATAGTCTGTGTATTGCCTAAAGGCAGGGCAGAGGAATGAGGGGAAAGGGGGACAGTAAGGCAGTGACTGAGGAAAGAGAAAAGAAGGTATTTGGGGACTTGATAGGACACCCCTTGGTAGGAAGGGATTGAAGCTACTCTCTCTCTCTTTGTAGTTTCCTGGGGGTTATGCCCGCCTACAGTGCTGCAGAGGACGCCCTGACCACCAAGTTGGTCACCTTCTACGAGGGCCACAGCACCGCCTCCACGGTCCCCTCCCACCAGGCCACTGTGCTGCTCTTTGAGCCCAGCAATGGCTCCCTTCTGGCGGTGAGCAAACTCCCTGCCCTAGGGTGAGGTGGGGGGCCCCTGGGCCCAGAGCTAGCCTGGGAAGTTAGTTCTCTGAGTGAGCTGGGGGGAGTTTTGATTGTGACCACACGTGCCCCTGTCTGAGTGATGATGATGTCTCTGGATACTAGCAATGGTGAAGATTATCTGTGACCGTGTGTCTGTTTCTAGGCCTGCCTGAAGATGCATAGCCCAGCCCCAGAGCCCACTGTTGCTTCGAGGGTGTGACAGTGTGGAAGTAACAATCTCCTCATTCCTGTCGATGCTCTTTTCCTATACCGGTTATTCCAATATACAGTTTTATCAAACTCAGTAGCCAAGGAAACATTTCGTGAACCTCTGTAATGTGGAAGAAAAGGAGTGTCTTGTAATCCTGGGGAGTCTTTCCTGAGAGATACACAGTAAACTGTTTTAACATTTCATGACAGCATCAAAATAGAGCAGTAGTCCTTTCATCGAGCACTTTGTGTGTCAGGCGTGGTTCTGAACACTTTACCTGTATTAACTCCCTCAATACTTAGAACTACTCTGTGAGGTAAGTAGTAGTATTTGCCCCCATTTTATAGATGAGGAAACTGAGTCATAGAGCAACAATGCCCATTTTGCCCAGGTTTACATGCCTAATAAGTGGCATGGCTGTACTTCAGTGTATATTCAGTGTAAATCCATGGTCCATACCCTCTGGAGACTGTGTCTTCTGCCTTCCTAACTGCCACTTACTGAGCGCTTACCATGTGCTAAGGAAGAGAAATTGATCTCAGTTCTGATAATATTCCTTGATGGGAGTTTTAAATTCACGCCCCCCCCCCCCCACACAATTTCTGTTGGAGTCCCTCAGACTCAAAGTAGTTGAGCCACTTTGCTTGAGGTCACACAGCTGATTCATGAAAGGCCCAGGGAATTGTTGCTAGACCTTGTACTCTTTACTGATGTGCTCTGTGCCCTCTACCCTGCAAACTGGCTCTGAGACCAAGCAGTTGATTTGTTACCAGAGACAATCTCCTTCATTCCACCCAAACCTCCTCTGGATCTTTAAATCCTCCTCCCCTGAATTTCAGGCTCCCCAGGGAATCTGGCTGTATGTTACTCCTCTGGAAAGACTAGCTTTTCCCAACCTACACTCATTCAAAGGAGATGACATTCATACTACCTACCATTGGTGGTTCCCTACCAAAGTGGGACCACCTTGGGCTTTTAAAGGAAATGACAAGACCGTAGATCTTTCCTGAATCTGCTCAGTAGTGATTCACTTCCTTTTCTGTAAAATGAGAACACTGGTGCTACCTGGTAAATTTCAACTAAGATGACTAACTTAAAAACAGGAGAATAGTGCAAAGGATTGTGGTTATTTTTAGCAAGATCTAATTCAGAATCACCTGGGGAGCTTTTGAAAACAAGGATATCTGTGTCCCTCCCTTGGAAATACAGAGTAGGTAATATGTCTGGGCATCTGTATCTTCAGACAGCTCCCCACATGTGTGGCAGGAGTGGAGAGCCACTGAGATAGAATTTCATGACCCTTGAACAGATGTCAGATAACGTACTCTAATTCCTCAAATTCCTCCTTCATTTGATATTTTGAGAGACCCAGGGCAAGAAAAGAAAATGGGAAATTCTTGAGGGCTCGTCGTGTACGAGATGTTTACATTTCTGCCACTGCTTTTAATCCTCACAAAAATCCTCTGAATGGTTGGCACTATCGTTGTTTTTCCAGGTGAGGAAAACGGCCCTTAGAGAGTAAGATATTTCTTTAAAGTTGCATTTCTCATTAAGTGGAAGAATTCGATCCAAATCTGATAGCAAGCCTGTGCTCTCTGTAGGATAGTATGATGCTTCCTAGGGCTGCTCGTTTTGAGCTGCTTCTTTCTGCTTAAGTTCTGGTGAGGAGTGTCCCTTGCTTACTGTCTCTCCTTTCCTCCAAGGTTATGGATGGAAACGTCATAACTGCAAAGAGAACAGCTGCAGTTTCTGCCATTGCCACCAAGGTAAGACTGTTGCCAGGCTGTCCTGTGAAGGTTTGCTGGAGAGTAGTGTTGGGTGTCTCCAGCTCGAAAGCCTAAGGGAGATGTGAGGAACTTATTTCTGTATTCCTTTGGATATAGCTGGAACTCCATATGCCAAGTATGGGATGTCAGGTGAACACAGGGATTCACAAAATTGTTAGCTACCATTCAATGAGCACTACCGGATTCTAGGTACCCTACATACATTATTCCCGATCTCCACATCAACCTTGCCAAGTAGATATGATTGTCTCCATTTGCCAGCTTTAGCGAATGTGGCTCAGAGAGGTTAGGTGAGTTGCCCAAGATTGCACAGCTACTAAGTGGCAAAGCAAGAATTTAATATTTGGCTTTTATGACTCCCAGGACTGCTTTGTGGCCCCCGTACTCCACTGCTCCTGGTAAATCAGTGTGGTTGCCCCGTAGGCCAAAGCCAAGAAGCCAAGGGGGAGCTGAAGAGATCTGAGCAGACTCAGATTCATTCAGCTAGTACTGCCTGAGATCCTACCACATGTCGGGCACTGTTCTAAACATCAGGGATATGGCAATGTACAAAACAGGCACAGGAGGTTAGACAATAAACGTTTGATTTGCCAAGAAAATAATTAACCAACAACAAATCCCTTTTGAGTTTAATAATATACTAGGATTTGCTTTTTAAAAAAAACAAAAAACAAAACCCTCTCCCAGCAGAAAACAGTGTGCTGGATGAAAATAAAACAGAATTGAGAATTTTGGGGAGGAGTGACATCCTAAATTATCCAGGGAGGACCTCACCCACCCAGAAGGTGACATTTGAGTAAAGACTGAAGGAAGCAAGTGAGTGAAGAGGGGAGGGGGACACTCTCCAGGCGGAAGGGAAAGCAATGATGTTCCCAAGCAGTGTCAGGGCATCCTACAAAAAAAAAAAAAAATCGGTATTTTTAGAGGTTAGGATTAAGAAGAGGAGGCTTGGAAAACTGGATGTCTTCACATGAAATGGAGAAGTACAAGGTCTGCTGATACTAGTTTATGACGCCTGAAGGAAGTGTGGGATGTGGGAAGCAGCAGAAACCAGGTGTTCAGATCGTGAGAATGTTAAGATTTTTTTAATGCAGGATGGGGAGGGAAGAATGTGAGGATTAATCTGGTAATCCTGTAGGAAGGGAGCAGACTGTACACAGCTGGATGAACTGGTTTTTTGAATTATCTCCAGACCCAACTCAGACTGAAGTGATCAAGGGACTCCTTGAGGTATACATGTATGTTCACTGGTACAATACTGCCTTACATTTGTGGATAAAGGTCTTCTCAAAATAATTGCCAACCCACTGTCTTGACATATCTTTCTATGAGGAAAGCAAAGGAAATATTATTGGCCTCGTTTGATGTGGGAGGAGATGGAGGATAGAGCTTCCCGAGGTCGCATAGCTGCGGGGTCTTTCCAGGCTGCTTGGTCTTCTTGGCCCAGATCTGTGGTTTTCATACCCAAATATGCAGCAGCATCACCTGGGGAATATTTTTAAAAATTCAGATCCCCAAACCACAGATCTAAAATCACAAAGAGTGGGGCCCAAGAAACTAATTATTTTTTTTTTCATAGTCTCTGGTTAATTCTGATGATCAACCAGGTTTGGAAACCAGACTCTTTTTTTTTTTTTTAAGATTTTTATATATATATATTTGAGAGAGAGAGCATGAACAAGGTGAGGGGCAATGGGGGAAGCAGGCTCCCCACTGTATAGGAAGCCCAACACGGGGCTCAACCCCAGGACTCCAGGATCATAACCTGAACTGGAGGCAGATGCTTAACCAGCTGAGCCACCCAGGCGCCCTGCGGAAACCAAACTCTTACAGCATCCAGTTACACTGGATACACAATGCTTTTTTGCATTGATAAAAATCTGCACTCTTGCTAGAGTTGAGAATCATCAAGTTGATGCTTCAGAACTTAGGCTGAAATGTCACAGCTTTGTGCCCAGGGGTACAGATGCGTTATTTCAATAAGGAACAAAGGGTCTGTTATACTTTTTGGCCTGGAACAGAGAATGTTTTCTTTTCCACTTCTATTTCATTTAAGGCTTCAGGGAGGAGGATGAGACATATAGGAAGTTCTCAGGTCTGACAGTCACTGTAACTTCTTTGCATTTGGGTTGCACATAACCTAAGTTGAGTACTCTGACATGCTTTCTCAAGATGATAGTATATATCAGGATTTATCCCTGGCATGCATCTATTCAACAAATATTTGAGTGCCCACCAGGGTCCAGGCCCAGTGCTCAGCATAGAACATAGAATGGGGCATAGAATGGTGAGCAAAACAGTACCTGCCATCATGGAACACAGAGTCAGTCCATTTGGGGAAACAGATATTAACCCAAAGATCATACCAATAAATGTGAAATCACAACCCTGACAAATACATTAAATGCTGTGAGAGTATATAGCAGGGAGTCTGTCAGATTTGGGAAGGCTTTTCCTGTGTAAAGGATATCTGAGCAGAAATTTGAAGGTTAGTAGGAATTACTCGTGAGGGGACAGAAAGGAAAGTAGTCCGTGAAGCAGAAAGACCCTGTGCAAAGGTCCTGTGGTTGATGAAAGCACATGTGCTTGGGAGTCTGCAGAGAAGCTGGTGTGGCTGAAGGACAGGAAGTGCAGGGGAGCATGTCCTAAGAGGGGGCTGGAGAGATGGCAAGGCTAGACAGACACAGTGCTATTCATTAGCAGATGCGATGAAACACTCACTTTCAAACTCTACCATAAGAAACCTAACAGATTCATCTACGTGTTTTTAATTATCTGCATGCTATGGGAAAAGAATGAAGTACGACTAGTCCTGTTATTTTTTAATAAATCTTATAAAAGTTATACTATTTAGGGAAAGGGATGTCAATTGTAACATTATTACCAAGGCAATAAATTATCAAGACAATAAATAACAAAGATTTAGTTTCAGAAGCTGAAGGTTACTTTTACAGGACACTACAACAATTTCTGGAACCCACGCATCCTTCTAAGAATAGATTCATATTAACTGAGAGCAGAAAAACCAATTGATTGAGTTAAGGAAAAATCACCTAATTCTTCTCGTTGAGTAAAAGCATAAGATTGAGGGTTCTGTGGATATTATAATTCCAAAAACTTTTCAAATCAGATACTTTGAACGATATTTTATGGCACAAAGTGGCATCTCCCCTTCTGCAGCTATAGGAGAGATGAACATCTGCTCGTATTTCTGAGACTCCGTTTTGCTAGTAATTAATAATTCAAGAGACTTTCACTTTTAAGATTACATTCCAGCAATGCTATAATTAACGTTGTAAGAAAGAGCAGGCCCAAGAAACTCAAATTTTACTACATGAGATAGAGAAAGGGAAAAAGAGGGTCTTAATTAATATGGATGGTTTAAGGGGCAAGTGATATCCTCTATGCCAGTAGTTCTCAACAGAGAATGATTTTGCCTCAAGCCCCAAGGAGGACATTTAGAGGTGGGAGACATTTTGCTTGTCACCACTAGGGGAGGTAGGGGATACAGCATCTAATGCATAGAGGTCAAGGAAGCTGCTAAGCAACCTGTAATGCACAACCCCCCCCCCACCCACCGCGGCCTACGAAGAATTATCCAGCCCAAATGTCAGTAGTGCTGAGGTTTAGCAACCTCGTTTTATTTCTTATGCACGATATAGGTATGTGCCAAATCTGTGCACATTAGACTGTCTCTGTCCTCATGGGGTCACAGACCAGGACAAGAAAATGACCCTGTAAACAAGTGAGCGTTGTGAAGTGGTGACTTCTCCCAGGGAGGTAAGAATGACATCACTGGAGAGGTGACACTCAATAGGACAAACACAGACACATATGCATCCGCAGCAGGTGCCGGAGGGCGG
This sequence comes from Nasua narica, assembly GCA_028533885.1. Classification (NCBI taxonomy): domain Eukaryota; kingdom Metazoa; phylum Chordata; class Mammalia; order Carnivora; family Procyonidae; genus Nasua; species Nasua narica. Next base: position 14,007,177 of record CM052805.1, on the reverse strand, counting down.
CTCCACGTGGAGGCTGAGAAAGGATCAGCAGTGGGCTCGGAAACATACAGCTGAGAGCCTTGTCACAGGGGCCCATGGATTCTAGGTAGCTCTTCGAAGTGACTTGGGGCTCTGTGAGAAGTGGGTGTGGCTTCTCATGTCCCCAAGACAGGGCAGCCCAGGAGAATGAATGTGGGTTTTGGAGAATGAAAGATGTGGTTTTGGAGCCCCAGGGTGCCATTTCGTAGTTGTAGGACTCTGAGCAAGTTCCTTAACCTCTCTGGACCCCGATTTCTTTATCTGGAAGAGGAAGATAAAAGTAGGAGTGCCGAGCTCATGAGGTCATTGGCTGGACTAAATGAGATCAGGAGGATAAAGCATTGGCATATACTGGGTGCTCAGTGAAGGCTCCTTCCTCCTCTCCACACTCCATAGAGGGGAAACTGAAACACAAAATGCCATCTCCTTTATTGCCCAAGAGATAGTGAGGGAGATGAAGATAGGGCAGAAGGCACCTGATGTTCAAACTCTGTTCTTCACCTGGCTGCTGTTTCTCCCTTGACCTTCGCCACCTCATTTCTCTCCAATAGTTTTTGAAACCACCCAGCAGTGAAGTGTTGTGCATCCTTGGGGCTGGGGTCCAGGCCTACAGCCACTACGAGGTCTTCACGGAGCTGTTCTCCTTTAAGGAGGTAAGTCCAGGAAGGTTAGGGGAGAAGAGGGGAGGGAGCAGTTGGGGCCTTTATCGCTACTCCTTCACTGGGACGTGGGCTATTCTGAAATAGTTAGGTCGAGAGTCTGATCTCTTATAATGACTTGCCCAGAAGTCCCGTTGGAGGCAAAGAGACCTGAATCACCCATCTCCAGTTTCCCCATTCCTAGGATGCGCAAGCCCATGAAGTTAAAGGATTATATTATACCCATTGTACATATTCAGTTTTCCTTTTGGTCCCTCTCTGTGCTTCTCTAAGAAGAATCTGGAAGTTTTTAGGTATTCATCAGTATGGACCCACAGACTGGGAACGAGGCCTAGAGGGCAAGAGACCACAGCACCCTGCCTCCACAGCCCCAGTGCTGGTCCACCTTTCCCCCAGTCATGCCTCCCACTTCTTATGGGACCATTGGATGCTACTTGTATTTTTTGCACATGTGTGAGAGGGGTTTGAAATATGGCATTTTTAATTTTTTTTATTTTTTAAGATTTTATTTATATGAGAGAGAGGTGGGAGGAGGGGCAGATGAAGAGGGAGAGGCAGACTCCCCACTGAGCAAGGACTCCCCAAGCAGGGCTTAATCCCAGAATCCTGGGATCAGGACCTGAGCCAAAGGCAGATGCTTAACAGACTGAGCCACCCAGGCACCCCAATATGACATTAAAAAAAAAAAAAGATTTATTTACTCATTTGAAAGAGAGGGAGAGAAACACGGAGGAGGGAGGGGCAAAGGGAGAGAGAGAATCCTCAAGCCGACTCCCCACTGAGCAAGGATTTCCCCAGGAAGGGCTTGATCCCACAACCCGGAGATCATGACCTGAGCCGAAATCAAGAGTCGGCCACTCAATGGATTGAGCCACCCAGGCACTCCTTAAAATATGACTTTTTAATGACAAAAATAATACCCCTGCTTTGGCAAATATAGACCATAAGGAAGAACAAAGAAAAATGCCTTTTATCTGTTTTAAAAGACAAGCAGTTACCACTTTCCAATCCTCTCACTAGTTTTTCATAAAGTAGATTCCATCATGTTAGATATACCCAGTTGTATATCCTGTCTTTTCATGAAATGTGCTAACATCATCACTTTGCAGGTTACCCCTTTTTTGTATCTATTTGCATCTTCTTTTTTTTTTTTTTTATCAAGAACGGTGCTATGGGTAACCATTCTCCTTTGATAGGGTATACTGTATTGTTTTTTTTACCTTGGTTGATGAACTTACGCATAACATTCACCTCTGTATTTCTTACATTTCCTTATGAGGGATTTTTTTAGGCCTTGTTTTCCCCTGAGGGTCGACAACCCCCACTCCATGCTTGGGAGTCCGCTAAGCAAGCCAGCGAGTCCCCACCTCCTGGTGAGGCGAATGACCCAGCTTCTGCCAGCACCTGCCAAGACTCCAACTGTAGCCACTATTCATGACTTTTTCATCCCCTGCACTCGTCACTCCTCAAACCCATATGGTCTTCAACCCCTACATCCCTTTCAGAGATCAAGTTATTCCATGCACGGCGCTGTGCTAGAAGCCCCGCGTTGGCTCTGACTCCTTTACAGAGTCTCAGACACAAAGTGGGAGTTGGATGCTGACTGTGCCCAGTTACCATGTGCGTTTCGTAGACATGAAAACTTAGGCTGCGTGAGGTTGAGTCATTTCAGGAGTGAGCAGTACAGGACAGAGTGAGTATGGATTCCAAGCGTGCCCAGCTTCGAATTGGCTCTGCTAATTTTTAGGTTATGTAGTAGCTATTAAGCTATGGAGGCTGGGTATCTCTGGCTAGAACTGCAAGACTGCCCCTGCTTCTTGCGAGGAGAAAGGAGTAGAGAAAGGTCATTTTCAAATATTTGGTCAGGTGTCTGCCCCGATTCATGCTGTGCCCTTGGTCAAGTGTTCTTTCTCCATAGGAGATGATTTAAATAACCACAGCCCTTACCCTAGAGAGGCTCATCTTTCCCCGGTACCCCTGGGCTTGATGAAACATAAATAGCCAAACAATCCTGGCACCAATGTCCCTCTTGTTACCCCCTCGATGAAGGTGAGGATATGGAACCGCACCAGGGAAAATGCAGAGAAGTTTGCGGACACGGTTCAAGGAGAGGTAGAGGTCTGTTCATCGGTCCAGGAGGCTGTGACAGGAGCAGATGTGATCATCACGGTCACCATGGCAACAGAGCCCATTTTGTTTGGTGAATGGGTGAAGCCAGGGGCTCACATCAATGGTAAGTGGAGTAGCTCCATGAGCGTGGGTAGGCGGTGGCCCCAGTTGTCCCTAGGCTGGGCCAAGCGGCCGCATCCGCAGAGCTCTCGTACTCATGCAGAATGACCACGCTTTTTAAGGTCCTCAGAAACATGTGAGCCCTAAGAAACAATATTCACTCAAAAATATGAAATAAAAGTCCCAAGCCTGAAACTTACAATAAATTTAAAGTTCTATAAAAGGTAACACTATGGCTAGTGGTCAGGCACAGCTAAGTTCTTAAATGTAATGAAATTTAAATCGCAAAAGCCAAATGATTCATTCTTTCTTAACAATACGGAGAATTACCCCCTCCCCCCAAGTTTTTTAACTACAGCACAAAAGACATTCCATGTGACTTGTGGATGCTCTTTAGAATGTGTGCTCGAATGGGTGGGACTCCAAACATAAGAGTTCCTGGGGCTTCTGAAGATTCTCAATTGGCTCCTCTCAATTGGAGGTCCTAGCAAGAGCTAGTCAATATTAAATACTTACTATTGTAGGTGCTGTTCTGAATTCTTTATCTGTATTCTATCATTTAGTCCTTACAACAGCCTTATGAAGTAGGAGCTGTTATTATCATGACCCTCACTTTATAGGTGGGTAAACCAAGGCGTGGGGAGATTAAATAACTTGCCCCAAGTCAGAGGTTCTTAGTGGTAGAGCCAGGATTTGAACTGGGGCCATCTACTCTCAGAGCCCGGGCTCTCAAATTATGTTCTATATTATCTTCCAGTAAGAAGACTGGACTCTGTGAGTAGGGAGGCAAATACTAGGGATTTAAACATGTCATCGGTGCCCTATGTTTTAGTGACAAGCACTTGATGTGAACTCAGAAGCTGAGAATTCTGTATACACTGGCGGATGAGCGGGCAGGAGCCAAGGGCCATGATTACACATCCTATCACAAATGTGTACTGAGTCCCTACCATGTGCCAGGCACTGTTCTAGATGCTGAGCAGGCCAAAATAAGCCACACTCGAGGTCACTACATTCCTGGTGCTTACATTCTAGGGAGGGGAAATAGATAAGAGATAAACAAATAGATGGTTCCAGCTAAAGATTAAGTTCTGTGGCATAGACAAAAGTGTGGCACGCCTGAGAAAGGGGCCAAAGTGAAGTGAAGGTCTCAGCCCCTGTGGGACTGATGTTGGGATGTGGCTCCAAGGGGTAGGTAGGCAAGAGATGGGTCATTCCTGGCTTTATGGACAGTAACACCTTTTCTGGAAGGTCACTGGAAATCACGAGAAACCTATTCTTGGTGAAACGGACAAGACCTGAATCTTCAGCAAGATGGAATTGATTTTTTTCCTCCCAGCCTAAAGCAGCATGTATTTATTACCTTGCAGTTTCTGTGGTTTCAGGAGTCTGGGCAGGAGTCAGCTGGGTCCTCTGCTCACACAAGGGGGAAATCAAGGTGTTGTCCGAGCTTCGGTCTCTAAGAGTCCAGAGCCCTCTTCCAGGCTCAGGTGATTGTGGCAGATCCTTTATACTGTAGGACAAGAATCCTGGTTTCCTGGGGGCGAAACTCAGCTCCAAGAGGCCGCCCACGTTCCTTGTAATGTGGATGCTCCATTTTCAATGCCAGCAACAGGGAATCTCTCTCATACTGTCATCTCCAGGAAGGGCTGCCTCGATTGTGAGTCAAGGCATCTCTTCAGTTTCCCTAGCCTAAAGACAAAATTGGTATGTAATGTTTACAGAGGCATCAAATATACTTCAGAAGAGTATGTTACCAGTGCAGTTGACAGGGAAACACCAACAACAGATTTTACTTACTTTGCAGCTTGGCTAAAAGATAGGCCCAATTCCCACCCTCGCCTGCATTTCGCTCATCCTGCCCCTGCACCTCTACCCCCCTCCCCCAGCCAGGGTCTGACCCTCACCCATTCTAGCTTCCCTGAAGCAAGGCCAGGGCCCAGTCTAAGTCAGGCCTGTCCCTTTGCTGCCTGGCCCACCTCCATCTGCCCAAGTGGCCTCACACAACCCTTTGAGAACTCCCCCTGCTCAGAAGAATTGGGGCAGGGGAGAGTCGGGGGGGAGACACAAGTGCAATGAGAAGAGAAGGCTTAAGAAGCTAGGATTTTTCCCACAAGCTTATGATTTATTTACGAGCTACATTTAGTTCGTGCTTTTGTTCTGTAGAACTCCCCACACAAATGACCTTCAAGGAGGACAATTTTACACCACTCTCTTTGAAAATTAGAGTGAGGGACAACAGCAGGAGCAGGAGCAAGTAGAGAAAACTGGACGCAGTGTGAGAAGGCACATAATATGTTGGCATAAGGCTTAGTAGTGGTTTCCAAAGACTAGCTGGCCATGGGCTGGATCCAGCCCACAGCTATGTTTTGTTTGGACCATAGTGTGCTCTGCAAATCAAGAAATAACACATGCAAATACATTTCCTGTCTCTCTTTAAAAAAAAAAAAAAGGAGGAAGGGGAGACTAACGGCAGCCCTGCATTCTCACATGGCCCCAATTAGCAGGAGCTGAAAGATGATTGCCCTCTTTAGACGGGCCAGCTTTCTACTGTGAACTTAGGTTTCCACCATTTCCAGCGCGGTCCCTCTGACCAGCCCTGCGGGCATTTGGTGGCCGCCTCTGCGTTGTCTTATGTGCCAGGAGGCATGATTCCTTGGATTCACCGTTATGCTCCTGGGCTCTCTGCAAACGATGTGAAATCTCCGGGCCAGGGTGGAGCCAGCTTCCTCTTTATCGGGGCTTCTCCAAGACCCTGGTGCTGGGTTGTTTTGTTCTGAGGTAAGAGAGAAATGGTTGGAGGCGAGGCATGAGAATGGTGCAGGAGCAAGCAGATCGGCTTCACGGAGAAGCGTGGGGGTGTGAATAAGTTGCAGGTGATGTCTCTGTTTCAGGGTTTTTGTCGAGAAGTCGCTGCCCCGACAAACGGAGGAGGCGTGAAATGCATGGCTCCCTCTTAGCCCTTAGGTGCACTTATCAGAGACAGAACCGTGGCGAGCACCTTCACTTCTTTGAACCTCTGCGTGTGCATCTTTTAAGTGAGAATCAGACACGAAGCATACTTGTGAGGACTATAAATAATATGTGTGAAACATCCCACAGCTAGGAGGCAACCAATAAATGAATGCTAAGTTGCCTCACAATCCCTTCAGGGGTGGGGGCGGGGGATAAATCTTTTAGAAAGAGCATAATATGAAATGAAAAAAAAAAAAAAGGCAGGCATTCTTACTGAGGAGTGTTCATTCTTGCTGATTGGGAGGGGTCGGCGTTGGGAAAGGCGGCACTCCAAATCTGAATGTTCCCATGTGTCTTAGATCACCTCCTTTCCCCCCACCCCTCTTGCATCTTTGGCACGTGTAGTGTCCTTTGGGCTCACGGTCTATTTTCCTGTCTCTTAGCCATCGGAGCCAGCAGACCCGACTGGAGAGAGCTGGACGATGAGCTGATGAAACAGGCTGTGCTTTATGTGGACTCCCAGGAGGCTGCCCTGAAAGAGTCTGGAGATGTCCTCTTGTCGGGGGTGAGTCCCTCCTCCTGGGGGGCTGCTGTCCAGCGGGCCTCACTGGGATCCCAGGGTCCTATTAACCTCCCCTTCCATTTGGACTGCTTTAGACCTCAGTCACCCCCACCTCTTTTGGGGGTGGGGGGGTGACGGCTCCTAAAACATCTCTCAACCCTTTCTAATGCCCTTCTGGGGGTAATGTGGCCATTATGGTACTGACAGGTGTTTTCCTGTGCCCTTTCCCTGGAGAGAGCAGCTTGATGGATTTTTCTGTCAGATTGAGTTGTCCTATAGTAAGATTGAGAGATAAGTGCCTGGAAACCTTCCCAATGTGGTCAACAACATAGGACTGGGGTTGGCCACTTTCTGGCCTCATTCTTTTGTAAACAGAGCATAGGAGCAAGAAGAGGGCTGCCAAAATGAGTGTTCAGATAAGAACATGCTGACTTCCTCACTGACACTCTGTCTTGGCCAGATATTCCCCCAGCCACAAACTTACATCTCTACATTCATGGTATCACAAAGGCAGATGCTATGCCAAATATATATATATATACACACATATATATGTATTATAGATATACACATATATATTATTTTTAAATATATATTTTCTATTTTAAAATATATATTATATATGCTTATTTATTTTTTTAATGGAGAAAGCCAGTTAACACATGGTCTTTTTGTCACGTTTCTCCCTTACCCAGTGTGGGTGCCCTCCCTGCCCTCCCTCAGAAGCTGGCTGGAGTAGACATTGGCTCCATGGCCTCAATTAGTGTGTGTTTGTTTCACAGGCGGAGATCTTCGCTGAGCTGGGAGAAGTAGTGAAGGGAGTGAAGCCAGCATACTGTGACAAGACCACGGTGTTCAAGTCTTTGGGTAAGGACTCTAACTCCCAGGGCATACATCCAACTCGAGCACAAGGCAGGTTTGCCCACTGGTGGAAAGAGGAATGAGTCACCCGACTTCATAGCCGAGTCATGAAATCCGTCATTTGGGTCAATTATTTACATGTCTTAGAATAGTGGGTAAGCCCATGAACTCTGAAACTGGGCGGTCCTGGGCTGGCTTCCCTTCTCTGCCACTCCCTGGACATGCGTCTTTGGGCAAGGGACCTCACCTGTCTGAGCCACGGTCTCTTCACCGCCTCCAGTGTTTATGAGAATTCAGTGATGTGTGTATAAAACGATTTGCACATAGCAAGTGTCAGCAGTAAGTCATTTAGACTTCGATCTAAATGAAAGTTAGAAGAATCAAATAAGATTAAAAACAGAGAGGAAGACAAACCATGAGACTCTTAATCATAAGGAACAAACTGAGAGTTGCTGGAGGGAGTGAGGGGTAGGGGGATGGGTAACTGGGTGATGGGCATTAAGGAGGGCACATGATGCCATTTAATGAGCACAGGGTGTTCTACGCAACTAAATCACTAAATCACTAAACTCTACTCCTGAAGTTAATAATACACTAAGTGTTAACTAACTTAAATTTAAATAAAACCAAAAAAATGATAATAAAATAGATGAAAGTTGGAAGAAGGTATCCTTCAGGGGTGGGGGCGGGGGATAAAGTTGTTACAAGACAGGGAGCTTAAGAGAAGTAGCAGGAAGACCCACCGGAAGAGACCGGGGTTGCGGCAGGATGCAGGGATTGGACTAGACTAAGGATCCGCAAACGATAGCCTGTGGGCTATACTAAGCCCATCACCTGTTTTTATCCTGCCTTCAAACTAGGAAAGGTTTCTAGTGAAATGACTGGGGAAAAAAAAAAATAGAGGAAGAAGACTATTTTATGACAGATGAAAATTATATGAAATTCAAACTTCAGTGTCCATAAAGAAAATGTTATTGGAACATGGCCAGGCTCATTTGTTTACCTATCTTGTAGGACTGCTTTTGCAGTACAATGGCAAACTGGATTCCAAGACACCACAGGACCTGCAGAGTCTATATATGTACCATCTGGACCTATACAGAAAGTTTCCTGACCCCTGAACTTAACTTTAAAGGACACTTAAAAGGTGTTTAGTGGGCATCGCTCACTTAGCATCTTTTCCCTGCCTCCCACCCGTCCCCTCACAGACCTTCCAAGACTAAGCTCACCTCTGTATGTCAGTCTGTGTTCCCCCGATGAGAACTAGCAGCACAGACAATGTATTGGGAAACTGCCAGTCACAGGGCCTGGGCTGTTCCAGGAGAAGTTGTTCTGACAAAAAGTGAACCACATTTCTGTCTGTTCCAGGAATGGCAGTGGAAGACATGGTTGCCGCCAAGCTAGTGTATGATTCCTGGTCATCTGGTAAATAAAACGAAGGAACTTTCCATTGAGGTAGAAGCTGCCGCTCAAAGGAGGTTGTTACCAGCTGTCTCGCGATTTCTAGATCAAATGAGGGAGCCCCGTGCCTAGTGAGCTATAGCTTTGAGCTTATCATATCTTAACCTTAAACAATGAGATCCCCATTTGTATGTGTAGCGAAACTAGGTGGCCATTTCTTCTGTTACACCTGTTTATAGTAATACTCCCTTTCCCCTGTATTTCACTGCATTTTGTAATTCCTTGAAATAAAGCATTTTCCCATTCTGCAGTTCTTGCTTTGGTCATTTCTGTGCTTCATGGCAAAGAAAGTGAGGGGAGCGTGTGCTTCCTTTCACTCCCTGGGGGCGTTTCAATGACTATAATTAAAATGTTTTTAATTAGCATACAATTCTTATACCATACAATTTACCAGTGTAAAGTACACAGTTCAGTGCTTGTTAGCATGTTTACAGGGAGCAACCATCAATACTCTCCAATTCCAGAACATTTCAGCACCCCCAAAAAGAACCCTGGTACTCATTAGCAGTCACTCCCCTTTCTCCCTTCTTCCCAGCCCCTGCCAGTCACTGATCTACTTTCTATCTGTATGGACTTGCCTCTTCTGGACATTTCACATACATGGAATCATACAGTATGTAGACTTTTGTTTCTGGCTTCTTATAATTTAAATCTCAAGGAACAGTGGAGCTTCTATAATGGTCAAGACTCCTTTGGTCACAAGTGGTAGAGACCACAACTCAAACTACCTTAGGCAGAATGAATGAATAAGGAGTGGAATGTACTGGCTCTAGTAATTAAGAAGAACACATGTAACTGGTCACAGTTACAGCTGTATCCAGGGCTCCAAGTGTACAGGACCCAGTCTTTTTCTTTTCTTTTTTTTTTTAAAGATTTTATTTATTTACTTGACAGAGAGAGAGAGAGATCATAAGTAGGCAGAGAGGCAGGCAGAGAGAGGGGGGGAAGCAGGCTCCCCGCTGAGCAGAGAGCCTGATGCGGGGTTCAATCCCAGGACCCTGAGATCATGACCTGAGCCGAAGGCAGAGGCTTAACCCGCAAACCGCCCAGGCGTCCCAACAGGACCCAGTCTTGCTCTCCCCATCCCCATCCCAGCTCTGTGTTGGCTCCATTATTAAGAAAGTTTTCCCCTGGCTGTCCTCTTCAGCAACCCTAGCAGAAATGGAGATTATCCCAGAACTGAGACTCATGGGACCATGTAAGTCATGTGCCCATATCTGTGCCTAACATTGTGGCTAAATGAGATGGATCACTCTGGCCCAGGCCAGCACCATGTGCCTATCCCTGAAGAAGTATCATCCAGGGGAATATGATGTCCCTATGACCCAGGCCTGGGTCACACACTCTCCCTTGAAGCCAAGAATAGACTCAGCCCACCTGATCACATGAACTAATAGAAGGGAAAGGGTCTCTTAGCAAAAAGAGGGAGAAATGGGTATTGGGTAGGCAAATCTACAGATGTCCACCAGAGTATCAGTGTTGAGAGGGTCATTAGGAATCATCTAGCCCAACCTTCTCAACTTACAGATGGGGAAACTGAGTTGTGCTTTCCCTAGCTCCCCTGAATCACTAGCAGAGTTGTGTGGCCCTTGGCCTGCCAAAGGCACCGTCCAAATCCACCCCCATTCCTAGGCTGGTTGCCAGGTAGGTCAGCAGCAAAGAAAAGCATTTTCTATTGCTTTGTTTTCCTACCCACACTCCTCCTAACAGGTCCTTTTTTCATGTTCTAGGTGACCTAGTCCCAGGTTTATCACGTTTGCCAGGCTGTCTGGACAGGGGCCTTTGCACGGGAATAAAATACCCATGTGATCTGCTTCTGCACATCCCAAGTGATTGTAAAGTCTTTCTGGGTACCTTAACGGCCACAACCCTAAAGAATGAATAGAAAAGGGTATATGATAATGAGATTATCAAAATTGCCTCGGTTACAGAAATTTCTCTGACATTGGCCATAGCGACTTCTTTCTAGATATGTCTCCTGAGGCAAGGGAAACAAAAGCAAGAATAAACTATTGAGACTACATAAAAATAACAAGCTTCTGCACAGCAAAGGAAACCACCAACAAAACTAAAAGACAAACCTACTGAATGGGAGAAGATATTTGCAAATGACATATTTAATAAAGGGTTAGTATCCAAAATATATAAAAAATATATATAACTCAACACCAGAAAAACAAACAACCCAGTTAAAAAATGGGCAGAAGACATGAACAGACATTTCTCCCAAGATGACATCCAGATGGCCAACAGACACATGAAAAGATGCTCAACATCACTAATCGTCAGAGAAATGCAAATCAAAACCACAATGAGATATCACCTCACGTGTGTCAGAATGGCTAGAATAAAAAACACAAGAAACAACAAATGTTGGTGAGGATGTAGAGAAAAAGGAACCATTGTGTGCTGTTGGTGGGAATGCAGACTGCTGCAGCCACTGTGGAAAAGAGTATGGAGGTCCCTCAAAAAATTAAAAATAGAAAAAAAATTAAAAATAGAACTACCACGTGATCCAGTAATTCCACTATTGAGTATTGACCCAAAGAAAATGGAAACATAACTCAGAAAGATAGATGCACCCCTGTGTTTATTGGCTAATTAGAATAGCCAAATTATGGAAACAGTACAAATATCCGTCGATAGATGAATGGATAAAGAAGATGTGTGTGTGTGTGTGTGTGTGTGTGTGTGTATTTAATGGAATAGCACTCAACCATAAAAAAGACTGAAATCTTGCCATTTGCAACAACATGGAGTGGATCTAGAAGATATAATGCTAAGTGAAATAAGTCAGAGAAAGACAAATACCACATGAATTCACTCATATGTGGAATTTAAGAAACAAAAGAAAGAAAGAAAGAAAGAAAGAAAGAAAGAAAGAAAGAAAGAAAGAAAACCGAAAAAACCAGACCCTTAACTACAGAGAAGAAACTGATGGTTACCAGAGGGGAGGCGAGCCGGAGGATGGGTGAAATGGGTGAAGGGCATTAAGAATACACGTATCCTGGGTGCCTGGGTGGCTCAGTCGGTTGAGCAGCTGCCTTTGGCTCAGGTCATAATCCCAGGGTCCTGAGATCGAGTCCCACATCGGGCTCCCTGCTCAGCAGAGAGCCTGCTTCTGCCTGCTGCTCTGCCTACTTGTGCCCTCTCTCTCTCTCTCATTCTGTCAAATAAATAAATAAAATCTTAAAGAAAAAATACACGTATCCTGATGAGCACTGTGTACGGTATAGAATTGTTAAATCACTAAATTGTACACCTGAAACTAATATAACACTGTACATTAACTATACTGGAATTAAAATTTTTTAAAAGGGCCTGAATTCATAGATACTTTTTTCTGTTCTTTCTGTAAGAACCCCTACAATAACTCTATTCTAGGCCACTAAGCTACAACAAAAAAGAAACAAAAAAGAAAAGTCCTCGTGAAGGCAATTAAGAGGTACAAACTCCTAGTTATAAAAACAAGTCACAGAGATGAAAAGTACAGCCCAGGGAATACAATCAATAACATTGTGATAACATTGTATGGTGACAGGGGGTCACTACACTTATCATGGTTGCACATTTCATAAAGTATTGAGTTGTCAAATTATGATGTTGTACACGTGAACCTAATATTGTATGTCGAGTATACGTTAAACAAAACAAAACAAAACAAAACAAAACCAGTCCTCATCCCAAAAAGCACACAGTCTAGGAAAACACAGATGTAAAAAGACGATTACGGTACCATGCTTCAGTGTTGCAGAAACATACAGTCAAGATCCCAGCAGGAAATCACGGCCACACTCAGAAGGGGTGATTGGAGAGAATTTAATGAAGAGACTGTTGAGAAAGGAGAGCGGAGGGTTACAGGGAGCAAAAAGGGATGGTGAAGCCTGACAGGGCCAGCACCAGGAGGAAGCTGCGACCACCCCTCACTGAGCTGGCACCAGCGGTTAGGGAACCTGGCAAGCATGGGAGCTACCGCGGTAATTCTCACTGTTTCATTTATATATTTTGAGACAATTTTTGTGATTATTGCAGATACGGCATTTACCCTTTAGATGAAGCAACAGGAGATGTGTTTGGGGAATGGAAGGGGAGCCAATGGAGTCTACAAGCTGAGTTACCGTCGTAAAAATAAAATCCAGCGGTTGAAAAAATAAAAATAAAAAAAATACAACTCTGACAACCCATTCTGGCCTCACAAAGGTTTAGGATTATTCATTGTGTAACATAAAGGGATTACGTTTGGTCCCTTCTTTTTAATCCAGCAATTTTTGATGGAATTTTTAGGTGATGTTTTACAATCCACATGTCCTTTAAATACATATTGCTTTCTCTCTGCACAAAATTGACATGAAGGCCAAGGGGGTGGTCATGGTGAGAGCTTCCAGTTCTATCTTCCAGGACAAATCGACGTTCCCCTTCCTGTATTTTCTGAGCCAAATGCTACCCCTCCAGTAGGACAGCATGGAAAATTCCAACTAGAAATGAGGAACTCCCACGAAGCCTTAGAACTAAATCCTTTAAGTCTAAGATCCAGTAACATTTCCACCGGTCTGCCTTTTCTCATTCTCCCAAAGAGGTATCTTTCTATTTCCATAACGTGATATTCTATCCTCCAGACAGCAATGCTGCTTTCCAGCTCAAAATTCTTTGTACCACCTCATGCTGCCTCTCATTTGCTAGAATATATCACCAGGCTTTCTATATTACTTTTACCTCTGACGATGATGTACAAAGCACTACTAGAAAGTATCCTTTTTGTTAACAGCAGCACTCCCCTGGTGGCTTCTACTTCTCCTATATCCTAGGAACCAAGGTCTCATTAGGCAGATTCTGGGGAATATGGGATCCTGGGAATAATATGGGAATAAGGGATCCTGGCATCTACAATGATAAAGTACAATACTGGCAGGCTCAGACACAACTAACTTTTTCTGGATGTGTTCTATAAGGCGACCGCTTTGGGGCACATTTTATGAAGCAAACACAACCTCAGTTTATTCCAGACCAACAAAATGTGGTATTTGTAAACATAATCATCCCCTAGGGCAACATATTTATTCCATGACTGACAATCTTTCTGAATCAATCCATTGAGGAAGAATGAGCCAGCTGTTCATCAGATGTAAACATCTGTATCCTCCTTAAGCTTATCCTCTCCATGGTGCCTCTTGAAGTAACCCAAACAGATGTGCAAGAGGGACCATGCTGAAGATGAACAGCTGTTTCTATATTATACACACAATCAATGGTAAACTCCACTCAATGTAAATCCTGGCTATAAAAATCCAGGGAAGCTTAGCTATTCAGTAGGGCTTCAATTTGAATTTGGGATTGCTATTCAGAAACGTCAGCAGCAATGCTGCCAATTTATACTGTAGAACTTACATGTATTCAGACATGTGGTAATGGTGACAGACAACAGTAAATAAAAGATAAGCAAATAACAAGCGTGAAAATGTAAAATTTCCTTTTACTGTCAGCTTTCTTCTACAAATGAGCTAGATTTTTCCACCCCTTTTCAAATTTCAGAAGCCACTTACCTTTAGAAAAATTATCAAATAGGCTAGACTTTTTTTTCACTATCCTTCTTTTCTCTCCACTCTTATCCTCTTGCTTCAGCATTGTGTTAAACTGCTAAGACCGCCGTAACAAAGTACCACAGACTGGGTGGCTTAAACAACAGAAATTTATTTTTGTACAGCTCTGAAGGCTGGAAGTGCAAGATCAAGGTGTTGGAAGGTTTGCTTTTTTCCTGAAGCCTCTCTCTCTTGGCTTGCAGGTGGCTGTCTTCTTGCTGTGTCCTCGCGTGACCTTTGCTCTGTGCATGCACATCCCCGATGTCTCTTCCTCTTACAAGGACAGCATCCATTTGTGTCCCTTATGACCCTTATGACATCATTTAACCTTAATCACCTCTTTAAATGCCCTACCTCAACATATGAATTTAGGGGAGATATGATTCATATTATATAAAAGGTACCCAGTATTCTATTTCATTCTTCACTTTCCCTACGTGCCACTCTGTCTCTGTTCCCAGGAAGGAGTATTATAGAACCTTGTCCCTTACTTGTAAACATGCAAACATCTGTTGAAGGGTTAGACACATTCGAGTTGGGCATGAAGCCTCAGGCCAATGGAGGAAGCCACGTCTCCACCAACAGACAAAGTCATAGAGCTAAGGACAGAACTGGAGTTGGGAGTCCCCAGGCTATGAGGATCAGAAAATATGCAGCACACTTGTGTGACGAGAGATTATACTTTTAAAGAAAATTTTTCTCTTCTCTGTCATTCACTTAACCCTTTCTATATACAAAAATATCAAAAAGACAATCGAAGAGAAACACCATTTTCTTATTCCCAGGTCTCCTTGAATTGCTCGCTGTTGGTCTGAATACACATAATAGAGTATTTCTCAGAGTACAGTTTGGGCCTCTTTCTTAGGAGGGTTATCTCTGAAACCCTAGAAACCAAACCCGGTGGTCTGGCATTGGACAGAGGGGGTGTTGCCTGAGTGTTTCCAGTGGGCCACAGCATCACCCCATTGCTGCAGGCTCACCCTGTGGACCCAACATTCCATCAGAGGCTGGTGTCGACCAGTTGCCCAGGCTGTTGTAGCACCTGCTTCCTTCTGTTTATGGCATTAAGAACTTTCTTCCTGGGACCAAGCTGCATTTGTATACTCTGAAGGTCCTCATCAGAGCAAAGCAACAGAGCTTCTAGATCAATCTGCTCTCTCATGAAAATGGGAAGGAATTCTTCCAGATGATGGGACTGCAAAAATACCTCCAGAGGAGTAGCATCAACCACATCTTCCTCCCACTCCACTTCATCCTCATCCCAAGGCAGATCGTCTTCATGGCTGTTGTCCTCTTCCTCTTTACCAGCCTCGGCTTCATCAGCCTCTGCTGCTCCTTGTCTCTGCAGCAATTCACTGCTCATTTTAAACCCTAACTCCCTCTTGCTGTCTGAGATGTCTTCAGAACTTGATAGTTTGTTCCTTCTAAAAACAATATTTCCTAGACCTGGACGGTTGAGAATGGATTCGTGTTGTGCACATCTGTCCTCCTCTTCTGAGAACTGGAGCTTGTCTTGGAAGTCCCCTGAGAATTTGTCTTCTTCCTCTTCTCTGAACACTTCCATCACATTCCTCTGCCCACTTCTGCTTTCCTTTCCTACCTGCTCTGCTGTATCTTTGTTCTTCTTGAACTTTATCTTGAAGGTGTCTTTAATGCCCTTAGACAGGGACCCAAATGTACCGGGAGCAGAAGCATTTGAAAGGGATGACCTGGAGAAAGTACCCTTGGAAGAAGAAAGAGTCCCAGATTCCTCCTTGCTGTAGTTGCGAGCCATCTTATTTTCGTGCTTCTCCTGGAGCTTCTCACATTCTTTGATCTGCCTCCTAGCATTCTTCTGGGCTTGCTCCTTCAGCCTGATAACTTTCTTGGGGTTCATGATATTCTGGGCAGTGGCAGCCTTATCCAGGAGAGCAACACATTCATTTTGCTCTCTGCTGGCAGCAGCATCCAGTGGAGACTGTAAGTTGTTGTCCAGAGCAAAGATGTTGGCACCAAAGTTGACCAGGAATGAAACACAGTGGGTATGACCATTGGAGGCTGCGTAATGCAGAGGAGTATTTCCCCAGATGTCACATCTATTGGGGTCCCCTCTAGAAGAGAAAATGTGGAAAATACATAGAAAACAAATTTTTTTCTTAGAATGTCAAGCCCCAAAAATAAAAATATTAATAAAAATAAATAATAAAAATAAAAAATAAAAATGTTAATCCTGCCTTAGCATTCTGAAAGTCTAGCTACATCACATCTAGGCATTGCATGACCAGAAACAGAAAGAGCTCATCTCTACCTTTTATCTCCTTTCCAGAAGCAGGGAAAGCTTTCCAAGAACTCTCCCAAAAAAGCAACTTTCATGTCTTGTTGTCCACAATTGGGTCACATGCCTACAGGAAGAGAAATAGAGCTACTATTTTTAATTTAAGTCGATTAAAATCTTCCCCCCGAAGCTAGGGAAAAGGTTATCCAGTGGTGTGCTGGTAAATGTTTAACAACTGGTTTACCTGGGAGAAAAATATCAAAGCTCCGATCTGTAGCATGTGCCAATTTTTGGTTGTAAATACACCTACTGTGGCAAAATCCAAGCTACTAATGTGATATTACTGGACATGGAGTTTGGAAGAGATGTATAGTAGCACACCTTTATAAATGATTCCCACCATACATATAGATATAATAGATATGCAAAATCTTAAGAGTGTAGATAATAGTAAAATGTACTCAAATAATTAGGAAGTGTTAAGTTTTGAATATTTAAAAATATAGTTTGGTAAATTATGTTTAAATACCTTTATTTTTTTCTTTTCTTTTCTTTTCTTTTCTTTTCTTTTCTTTTTCTTCCCAAATATGTTTATTTTAATTTTTCAGTGTTACAAGATTGATAATAGTGACTGTTTAACAGACTCTCAGACTTCTGAAAATTTAGCAATCATCTCTCATGAGCTGGTGTAAGAGCTGGTTTCCACTTTAACAGTGTTATCTCATGGGAGTCACATGTAGGAAAACAAATAACTGAACAAAACAGGGATCCCACCCGCAAAAAAGAAGAGGGGAATGAATATCGGGTAGGTAACAAACCATGACTACCATGACCAGCATTCATAGAAAGGGTAGAACATCTCCATTGATTCCCCAACTTACTTCCCTGTAATTACAGTGTGGTTCGTTTACGTGAGTAGTTCTGCAACAGCTTGTGGTGGAATTGGGGGCACTGTTAGATGGCCAGACACCCCATGCCAACATAGAAACGGGCACTTGGTCAATGCTCAGTAAACAAGGCTGAGATGAATGAATGCCTAATGGAATCTTGCCCCAGGTTACAACCGTACCCCTCCTATGAGATGGTGAGTTGCAAACAGAAATAAACAAAGTAGAGGAGTAACTTAGTTACTATGGCTCTGACCTTAAGCCCAAATCCCTGCTGAGAACTCTAATACAGGGACTAAAGGTCATCTTCCCTCACCCTAGACTAGTCCCCCAAATCAGGATCTCACTAAACTTCCCCCAGGCTGGTCCCGTGGGAGGACAGGAAAGAAGGTCTGAGAAGGCCTCTTAACATTCTTGGTTGACTAGGATGTGGAAAGAGGAGAGGCAATCCGTGCCCTTGCGACGGCCCCTTCCACTATTCTGTGCTACTCACAGTTTGGACCCTAGATTAGCAGCAGTGCCAGTGGCTGCTAGTTTGCTACAAATGCGGAATCTTGGACCCCAGCCAAGACTTCCTGAATCAGGATCCTAAGTTTAAGGAGATCGCAAGGTGAAGTACAGGCTCACTGCAGATTGAGAAGAGTCATACTGGTTAATGCGGCCCAGCCAGTGTCCAGTAATTTAATGGATCAGATTTGTAACTCCTCTGTGGGAACCCCTGATCTCCTCCTGCTTTTCAGTTATGAATATCTATACATTCAGTGCCATCACCACCCAAAACCGTCACCATCTTCTTTTTAGAGAAAGACCAGGATAATTATCAGAGGGGTAAAATAAGGCTCTGGGTGCCTAACTCATTGGTCTGGTGTGACACAGGCAGCACTTGGGATCAGGACTGCCTCCAAGTCCAACGGTCTCCAACACCATAGAGTCTTACCTTAACACACCTCAGTTTTTCTACTTGACCAGCTATAAGGCTTCAAGCCGAACTTTTTTTTTTATTTTTTTTAAGATTTTATTTATTTATTTATTTGACAGAGAGAGAGAGAGATCACAAGTAGGCAGAGAGGCAGGCAGAGAGGGGGAAGCAGGCTCCCTGAGCAGAGAGCCCCATGCAGGGCTCCCCAGGACCCTGAGATCATGACCTGAGCGGAAGGCAGAGGCTTTAACCCAATGAGCCACCCAGGCGCCCCACAAGCTGAACTTTTATAGGACTCGGTATCCTCCTCTGGTGGGGATGAGGATAGTTTTCATGGAGTTGGTATGTGAAAAAGCTAACATAAAGCATTCGAAAGCTGCTTGGTACCTAGTGAATCTCCAATGAACATTATTATAGTGTCCCTTGTCTCTAAACTCATAATCCCTAATTTCATATATTTATTTTTGTTCTCACACCCATCTAATAAATTCCCATAGCACTGTAATAGCACTTGCAACTTTTTAACACCTGAAATCTTATTTCATTTGTCCAACATTTATGTGCCAATCTCCCTAATTAGATAATAGGCCTCGGAGAGCCACACCTGTGTCTTTTTGTCCTTTGTGTCAGCTCTCCCAGCAGAAGTCTCAGACTCGACCCAAAGAAACCAAGCAGGTAATGTAAGTAACTGAATGGAGCTGGATTTCTTCTTTCTGCAAAGTCATAGCTGGGTGCAAGCTCCAAGGAGAAAGGAGAGCTGTTGTTCAGAAGCATCTGACTGCCACCTTGAATCACAGCAGACACGATATGGCCGGAGCTTCCATTTTCCAAACAGAGCCACAAATCTGGAATTTTATGTGGGATTCTTTTTTTTTTTTTTTTTGATTTTGAAATGTTGGCTCAAATTTAAAAGAAAAATACAGTGAAGTCCAAATAAAACATATTTGTGGACTAGATCCAGCCCATAAGCTGGCCCTTGGCAACTTCCTTCTGAGCAGAGAACAGCATAAACAGATGCACATATGGGTGATGTTAAACATGGCATATCTGGGGAACCAGGAGGACATTTCGGCGTGAGCAGAGTGCATGGAGATGGGGCGAGAGAAATCCGGGCAAAGAGGGAGGTAAGAAAATGAAATTTAATCTAAGGAAAGCAAATATTAAATAAGACAGACAGTTCTGTTGGGTGCTACTTCCAAGAGGTCTGGTCCGTACTCCTGATTTAATTGTTTTGGATCAAAGGAAACCTCTTTCAGCCTTAGCACAATTGTGTACCTGAGGGAGCATAGTGCCTCACCCCCAAAGATGTAGTTTTACATTTTATTTATTTTAACCAAGCACCATATCCAAAAGACCCCTTAAGTACCCTAGACATCAAAGAAGGATTGTAAAAACATCCAAGATGGTACTATAAACGTAAACAAAAACATACTGGTTAAATTTGCAGGAAATTATTGTTGGATTGGGTAACTTAAAAGAGAAATTACCGAGTGGAGTGAGCTATGGTGGGGATGTTAAGGGTATTAAGAAGTTTAGGTTAAATCTACATGCTATGAGACATAGTAGTAGTGGAATTTTCCTTTCTCAAGAGAACTTAAATGATCCTTTCAAAATGGGAGAAAGAACATGAAGAAAACCTTGAGATGACCCCGAAGATGGGTCTCATTTTAAGAAAATTTCAACTGCAAAATTCCAAATTCATAGATGAAACTGTTAGAAAGATAATTCAAGAGTTTCCCTTACGCTTTTAAGCTATTCCCACTAGTTTT
>CM052805.1:13975076-13986927 GCA_028533885.1 Nasua narica | reverse complement strand
TCCTAGGTATCTTATGGTTTTGGGTGCAATTGTAAATGGAATCGACTCCTTAATTTCTCTTTCTTCTGTTTTGCTGTTGGTGTATAGGAATGCAACTGATTTCTGTGCATTAATTTTATATCCTGAGACTTGATTGAATTCCTGTATGAGTTCTAGCAGTCTTGGAGTGGAGTCTTTTGGGTTTTCCACATAAAGTATCTTATCATCTGCAGAGTGAGAGTTTGACTTCTTTGCCAATTTGGATGCCTTTCCCACTAGTTTTTAAGGCTGGATTGGTATTGTCACTAAATAGGCAATTTGCTTATATATATATATATATATATATATAAAGATTTTATTTATTTATTTGAAAGAGAGAGAGCGGAAGTCAGAGGGAGAAGCAGACTCCCTGCCGAGCAGGGAGCCTGATGTGGGACTTGATCCCAGGACTCCAGGATCATGACCTGAGCTGAAGGCAGTTGCTTAACCAACGGAGTCACCCAGGCACCCCTGAAACTTGCTTATATTAACTTACTCTGAGCATCTGGTCCTTTTCAATTTTTTCTTTTGGAGTTATTTTAATTTTGTGTGTGTGTGTGTGTGTGAAGCTGTCCTCAGGAAAAAAAAAATCAGTCTTTCAAAAAGGTTTTTCTACATAAAGAATATTTAGACTTATTAATAATCAAAGAAGTGTAAATGAAAACAATGCACTACCATTTTCTTGCCCATCAGATAAGCAAGGATTAAAAAGAATAGTAATACTCAGTTTTGGCAAGGGTATGGGAAAATGCACACTGATGGAGGAATCATAAAGTGGTTCAAATTTCCTGGCACAATATGTACCAAAAGCTTTTAAAGCATAGCACTCTCTTGAATCAACAATTCTGCCTTTAAGAATTTATCCTAAGGAAATGTTAGACCTTTGTACAAAGATGAATAAGCAAGGATGTTCATTTCAATTTATTTATATGTTAAAAGATTGGATTCAAATTTAAATGTTATGAACAAGCAACTGATTAAATAAATTATAATGAAATCATAAAACAAAATACCATGTAGTTATTAAAAAATAGTGGAGTAGATTTTTCCCTTAAAGTGACAAATGAAAAAAAAAGTTCAAATGGTCTATAATCTATTGTTAAATAATTAGAAGCAGAATAGTTTGCATAATATGATTGCCTTTTATAAAGGGGAAAAATGTGCTTGTGTGTATACATTCTCAAAGGAAAAAGTCTGAGAGAAGATATGCCCAAATGTTAATGACTGTGAAAATTGGTTTGATTTTTACCTTCTTAAATATGTCTTTCTAATAACGATGCAAAATTTTGCAAAAAGTGTGTATTCCTTTAAGAATCAGGGAGGAAGGGATGTTTGTGTGGCTCAGTCAGTTAAACATCTGACTTCTGCTTAGGTCATGATCCCGGGCTCCTGGCATCAGTCCTGCATCGGCACCCACTGCTCAGCAGGGAGCCTACTTCTCCTTCTCCAGCTCCCCCTGCTTGTGCATGCTGTCTCTCTCTTTCTGTACAACAAATAAATAAAATCTTGGGGGAAAAATATCAGGGAGGTATATCACTTGCTTCCATTAGAAAAAGAAACAAAACTAAAAAAATCCATGAACATTTTATTGGCAAAATGAAATTCTGTTAATTGGGGCCATCTTCCACGTGTAAGATACCATATGTAATTACTGCTTTTCATCTTTAAATTTTGAAAAGAAAGAAACAATTTTTAACAAAGCCAGAAATTGGATATTAATGGTGACCACGTGATCCACTGTCAATGATCAATGATTGATTAACTTCTAAATTCAATTTTTGATTTGTTTTCCCTTTTTACTTGTTACCCTTTTCCCCTTCCCTTTTAATTTACCATTAAATCTAACGGGCAAACTGATCTCACACAGCTCCTAAGCTATGGTCAATATGGAAACCTAAGAAAACCTATGCGAGACAATTTTTTCAGCGTGTGTACCTCAGGGAAACTTAACACAACAGTCAATGGGGCCTTACCTTCCTCTTCCCCCACCCACCACAGCATCCAGTCAACTGAAATTGATTCGGCATCCAAACTGCCACTCAAATCCACCTGTTTCCCCATCCCCATTGCCACTGCCCTCATCCAGTTTGTCTCTCATCTCAACCACTAAAATGCCCCCGGAACATTTTCTGTGACTGCTATCCAGGTGCCTGAGGAAGTTATGTAAACACAAATCCACCAGGTTGGCTACCCTTCGTAAACCTGCTTCCTGTGCCTTTGGGACAAAGTTCAACTCCCCACCAGAGTTTCCAAGGCTCTTGTGATCTGGTCTCCCTTGTTGAAACCTGGCCTCTTCCCATTAAAGCCACACCCAGCCATGCTCAACTTCAGTGCCTAGAATGCCCAGCGCTCTCGCTTGGGGGAAACATTCTTCCTTCCATCTTCTGGCCAGCTTCCTCTCACCTTTCAAGTCCCAGCTTCAAGGCTCTGGAAAGCCTATCCTCACTCCTTGGATTGGGATAGAAGCCTGTGTTATTGAATGAGTGCTGTCTTTCTCCGTCTTTGTAACATACACCATACATGACCTACTGAATTTCTGCTTTCCTCTCTTAAATCTGATCACCATGAGGAGGGGAATGGTGTCTCTCTTGTTGATCCCAACATCTCCAGTGGCCAGTAAAGTGGCCAGCACATTGCAGATATATATAAATAAATATGTACGAAATTGAAATTAATTCACTTAGCTCCTTTATTCACATTTCCTTTTTTTCCTTTCTTTACTCCTATTGGCCAACACTGCCTAGCCCCTCTGGTAACAAGAAGAAGAAAAGAGCTAGCTAATTCTGGCATTAGCATTTGGAGGGTGGTGTGTGGGCATGTGTATGTATCTGATAACTAGAGAGAGAATAAAGTTCAGACAGGCAGAGGTTCCCTTTTATAGCTTATAAAGCCAACTACTTCGTCTAAGAATAATGGGCTTGCTTTAGGATTGAATATTTAATAAAAGACTGTGGGATTATAATGCCACAGACCAAAAAATAAAAAATAAAAAACACATTTGTTCCAATCAAGTTTGACATCTTCAAGTCAAGTACAACTGTGATTCATTTTTAAAGAGTCAACCGTTTACATTTCGTGGAAAAGATTTTCAAAAGCACGGAATTAAAATATATGCCCCCTCCCCAAGGCAAATAACAAAGCCTTAGAGCTCAGAATCTTTCTCTGTGTGGCTCATAAGGAATAAACCATCCCCATGGTGCCAATTCTTAGTGTGAAAAGAGCACCTCCAGGCAGTTTTCTCCCTTTCTCTAAAAAGACAATTATTTACACAGTCTATAAAGGACAAACTATTTTCACTGACTTCCCTGTCTCTTGCTGCTGTCTGCAAAATCCTACCAGAAGCACCGTCTCCAATCAAAACTATCAGGTTGAGGGGCGCCTGGGTGGCTTAGTGGGTTAAGGCCTCTGCCTTCAGCTCAGGTTGTGATCTCGGAGTTCTGGGATCAAGCCGCCCCGCGTCGTTGGGCTCTCTGCTCAGCAGGGAGCCTGCTTCCCCCTCTCTCTCTGCCTGCCTCTCTGCCTACTTGTGATCTCTCTCTCTCTCTCTGTCAAATAAATAAATAAAATCTTAAAAAAAAAAAACAAAAACTATCAGGTTGAACTTACCCTCGGCTGCAGATTATTTCTAGCGCTTCCAGATTCCCATGGTAGGCTGCCAGGAGCGTGGGGGTCATGCCATCTTCATCAGAAAGATTCAGATCTCTCTTAGTAGCTTCTTTCAAAAGTTCCAGGTAGCTATCGCTAGCAGCTTGATGGTAGCGAGTGGACATTTTCTGTGCTCTCCAAAGCCTGGCTAGATATCACTCTCCAGGCAGAGCAGGTTGTTGGTGGAGCAGCCTTCCTACAAAGCTGGTTAATCAGTGATAAGGTAGAGTGTCACCCCAGGACAAAGCTCATTCCATTAGAAATGGAAGGCAGCCAGAAAGGTTCATGGCCCTGAACTTGGACCTTTCCTTTCTGGCATAGCTAGGACATCGAGTATTGAGGACTGCTGTGTTCATCTTGAGTGCTGTGAGACACACTTAATTGATGTCCATTAGCAAGTCTTGAATGTAATATTGGTCATCTAGGCACAGAATGTACAAAATAATTTCCAAACAATTCAGAACTAGTCTAGTTCACAGGGGATGGTCTATTTTTTAAAACTCTTTTATCAAGGTATAATTTATATACTATGAAATTCACCCATTTTAAGTGTATGATTCAATGATTGTTAGCAAATTTACAGAGTGCTGCAAATATCACTATAATCCAATTTTAGAACGTATCTATCACTCTCAAAATATCCCTCATGCTCATTTGTAGTCAATCTCCATTCCCATTCCCAACCCCAGGAAACCACTAATCTGTGTTCAGTCTCCATAGATTTGCTTTATACGGGCATTTCATATGAATGGGATCATAAAATATATGGCCTTTCTGTCCAGAGGTTTTTTTTTGAGCTTCACATAATTTTTTGAGGTTCATTCATTTTTTAATATGTAACAATACTTCCTTTTTATTGCTGAATAATATTCTATTATACCAATATACCAAATTTTCATTATTCATCCAGTAGCTGATGGATATTTAGGTTGTTTCCTCTTTTTGGTTTTATGAATAATGCTGCTATGAGCATTCACATGCATGTCTGCATAGACAAATATTTTTATGTCTCATTTTATGTGTCATGTTTATACCAAAGGGTGACATGGCTGAGTTAGATGGCAATTTATATTTAACGTTTTTAGAAGTTGCCAAACTGTTTTCCAAAGTGACCATACTGTTTTACATTCCCACCAGCAATGGATGGTGAAAATTTCTCTGTATCCTTGCAGCCTCTATTGTCTTTTTGTTTATGGCTATCCTTAGTGGGTGTACAGTGGTATCATTCTGGTTTTAATTTGCATTTTCCAATGGTTAATGATATTGAGCACATTTTCATTCTGCTTACTAACCATTCTTACATCTTATATTTAAATTCTTTGCCCATTTTTCTCATTGGGATATTTCATATCATTGAGCTATAAGAGTTCCATATATATATATAATATTTATTAAAATAAATATAAATTTAAAATATAAATATAAATAAAATTTATATATATTTATTTAAAATAAATAATCTTAAATATTTATTTGTTTATTTGTTTGTTTATTTATTTATTTATTTCAGGAAGAGAGAGTACACAAGCGGCTGAAGGGGGGTTGGACAGGCCAAGGGAGAAGGAGAAGCAGAAGCAGGCTCAGTGCTGAGCAGGGAGCCGGATGCGGGGCTCAATCCCAGGACCCTGGGATCACAACCTGAGCCGAAGGCAGACACTTAATCGACTGAGCCACCAAGGTGCCCCAGAGTTCTTTATATATTTTGGACAAAAATTCTTTACCAAATTTATTTTAAACTGAATGAAAATGAGAACAAAACATCTCGAAATTTATAGGATGCAGGTAAAACAGAGCTTGGGGAAGAAATGAGCAGTTTTTATGCCTGATTCAGAAAAGGAGAAATATCTAAAATCAATAATTTAAACTTCCACCCTAAGGAAAGGAAGAAACAATGGAAAATTTAGTGTAAATAAAAAGCATAATATAAGACCAAAAACATGGTCCAAATCTGTACAAATTCATCAGTCAGAAAACTGAGACATGTCTTATTTATAATAGAGCTAAAATATAAAATTGCAGAAAAATTGAGAACAAAAAATGGAAAAGTTTTATCGAGAAAATGCTGACAGGGGTCCCTGGGTGGCTCACTTGGTTAAGCATCCAACTCTTGATTTTCTCTCAGGTCATGATTTCAGAATTGGTGAGATAGAGCCCTGCTCTGGGCTCTGCACCCAGTATGGAATCTGCTTGAAATTCTCTCTCTCCCTCTGCCCCTCCCTGACACACACATACACATGCACTTTCTCTCTCTTTATCAATTAATAAATAAGATATTTTTGAAAAGGAAAATACTGACAAAATATGGGATAGCTCTATTTACATGAGACAAAATATAGTTTCAGCTAAAAAAATTGCTAGAGATAAAGACAGATAATATTTAATGATGAAAGGAACAATTCGGGGCACCTGGGTGGCTCAGTGGGTTAAAGCCTCTGCCTTCGGCTCAGGTCATGATCTCAGGGTCCTGGGATCGAGGCCCCGCCTCGGGCTCTCTGATCAGCAGGGAGCCTGTTTCCCTCTCTCTATGCCTGCCTCTCTGCCTATGTGTGATCTCTCTCTCTCTCTCTGTCAAATAAATAAATAAAATATTTTTTTAAAAAAAGGAACAATTAATCAAGAAAATACGATAGTCCTCAACTTGTATGTACATAATAACACACCTCCAGATAGAAAAAACAAAAATTAATAGCTTTGGAAGAGAAAGAACAAATCCATGATCACAGAGGATTTTAATATACTCTCTTAATGTTCTGTATCAGACTAAAGATCAGTAAAAATACAAAAGATCTGAACACAATTAAGAAGCTTGATTTAACAATCCTATGTAGAACTCTATATTCAATAGAAAATACATGTTCTTTTCAAGCACACAGAAAATATTTGTAAACGTTGCCCACCTAATAGAACCAGTGCAGGTCTCAGTAAACATCAGATGATAGGTTTCATGGAGGCCATGTCCTCTGAAGACACAACAATAAAATTTGAACCCATCACCCTACACAGCTGATGAACTATTTATATATTCTCTTGTGGTATATATTTTACATAGTTTTTACCATCAAATATATACCATTTTGCATTGTCTTTTCCTTTCTTTAATCCATCATAAGTGTTTCCCATATTGTTACAAAATCTTTTTGAAAAATATTTTATTTGAAAGAGAGAGAGGAAGAGAAAACAAGGAAGGGGAGCGTCAGAGGGAGAGGGAGAAGCAGGCTCCCCACCATGCAGGGAGCCTGATCCAGGGCTTGATCCCAGGACCCTGAGATCATGACCTGAGCAGAAGGCAGCTAGATGGTTACCCAACTGGGCCACCGAGGTGCCCCACAAAAACCTTTAATATGTTTGGATAATAATCCATGGAATTGAAGTGAGGAAGATCTACTTCTAAAGTCTGTAACTGTTTATTCTTCTTATCTCTTTTTGTCTTAACCTTTATTCCAAGATAAAGTATCTGTCCACTTTGAGAAAGTACAAAGGTTTCATTTGTAAGCCTCTCACAATTATTAGCTCCAAGGATCAATGTTTGTTCTTTTTTGTGGTTTCTGTGAGAACACCTGTGAGAACACCAGTAGAAGCAACCTGGAGGATGGCAGCATTATTTATTTGTAAAGGGGGAAAATTATTATTTTTTTTTTTAGCCCAGAGAGAGTGAAATACTCAAACATGATTGTAGATACTTTGAGAACAAGGTAATGTTCTTCAACTAATTTTTGCATGAGTCACTTTAATTTAAACATAATTGCATTCATTAATGTACTCTAAAATAGAAAATCGTATGTAACCTGAGAGAGGCCTTCTCAAAAATGGATTAATTGTAGTAGAATGCTAAGTGCCAATCAAACAAGGAGTCCGTTATGAGATGAAGATGATGATAATGATGATGTGATAACAATGATGGGGAGAAGGAGAATGATAAGGATGAGGATGGATGTGAAGATAAAGGAAGACAGAACAATCATAGACAAGAAGAAGGGTTGAAAATGGAGGAGAAGGAAGAGTTTCTCAACTCCAGCTGTATTTATGACTTGGACTTAAACTCTCCTGTGAAACGGAAAGACATTTGAGCTTTTTTTTTTTAATGGTAAATATCCTGGCACCCCTTGGTATTTGCTTGGAAAAACTCTTCTTCAAAAGAAGGGGTTGGAAATGCTGGAGAGGATGTGGAAAAAGGGGAACCCTCCTCCACTGTTGGTGGGAATGCAAGTTGGTGCAGCCACTTTGGAAAACAGTGTGGAGATTCCTCAAGAAATTAAAAATAGAGCTACCCTGTGACCCTGCAATTGCACTACTAGGTATTTACCCCGAAGAAGCAGATGCAGTACAAAGAGGGGCCACATGTACCCCAATGTTCATGGCAGCAATGGCCACAATTGCCAAACTGTGGAAAGAGCCGAAATGCCCTTCAACAGATGAGTGGATAAGGAAGATGTGGTACATCTATACAATGGAATATTATGCCTCCATCAGAAAGGATGAATATCCAACTTTCGTATCAACATGGACGGGACTAGAAGAGATTATGCGGAGTGAAATAAGTCAAGCGGGGAGAGTCAATTATCTTATGGTCTCACTTACGTGTGGAGCATAAGGAAAATCATGAAGGGCATTGTGGGAAGAAAGGGAAGGGTGACTGGGAAGTAAATTGGACGGGGCGATGAACCATGAGAGACTGTGGACTCTGAGCAACAAACTGAGGGGTTTGGAGGGGAGGAGGTGGGGGCTTGGGCGAGCCTAGTGGTGGGTATTGAGAAGGGCACGTATTACATGGAGCACTGGGTGTGGTGCATGAACAATCAATCTTGTAACACTGAAAAAATAAAATAAACATATTTGGGAAAAAAAAAAAAAAGAATGGGTTGGGAAGGGGAGGTTAAACAGAAACAAATCCCAAACTTGAAGGTCCTCCTTAACCCGTTCCCTCATGATAAGGTAGACAAAGAGGGTTGAACTTAGACCTAGAAGACCTGAAGTCCCTATGATCTAGAAGAAATTACAGCATCTACTTGAATCTCCATTTCTTTGTGGATAAAAGCAGGAATATTGCTCATGATCATATCATCATCTAAGCTTATAGTAGTAAAGGTGAAATGACATAAAATTCCTTACAAACTGTAAAGTATGGTTTTACAAATGGGAAGAAGCCATGTGATTGTGGCTAAGGGAGCAGAGAACTAAAACTTAGTAATTGATCTTTTTTTCTTATTCTCTACTGTACTCCTCAAAGTAACAAAGGAAAAAAATTGGTAGGAGATAGTGAGGGCAGAGATTAATGTAAGTAAGACAGATTTGCATATAATTTAGATCCTAACTGCTCATGAGGGGTCTGGATAATTGTGGGGCACCTGTAGCTTGTGACTTTATGTTTTGATGGTAATTGGCCTTGTGGAAATAAGTAGTTGAATCTGTTCCAATAGTATTCTGTTGGGCTCTTTGAAGGTCTGTGAAAAATATCTGCCCTATATGCTGGTGGAGAGACTTTCAGGGTCAGACTTAAATGTCCATGACCCTCTCCTGAATTGTTCTATTACCAAGCAAGTCAAGGCCCTCATCAACTTCTCTTGTGACAAAAACCTGTCCTTCCCCCACCTGCCTATACTCCTACCATATTAGTGTAACTTTAGAGAAGCATCCAGCTAGTGATTTCTATGTTCCTCTGGCTGCCACTTAGGTTCAAAGGGAGTAGGCTTCCTTTCCTCCTTCATTTTCTTAAAAACTCATTTATGACCTGACATTTCAAGCGTTTAACTATTTCGCTTTTCAGAGGCCCATAGACCCAAAAGCTTTTTTTTTTTTTTGCCAATGACCCAGAAAAAACAGGGTTAATTGGGCCCCCAGGGGAAGCGCTTAGAGTCTCTCACTAATGGGGTCTCCTCCTCCATGCAAAGCAAAGGCATTGTCCACACTCTTCACTATTGTGTTTATAATTTTGCGGCCTCTCCTGTCACCGTCCAGCTACCTGACAGCTGAGTGTTGTAAACAGTTGTCCCATTTACCCTGGAGTCCAATCCTGGCTGAGAGGAAGTAGCCCTTGGAAGGAAAATTTACCTAGGATTCTGTTTTATCTATAAAACAGAGTCCTGTGTGTTCCTTTGCCCAGGAAGAGAGATGAAAGGTACAAAGATTAGTGGTAAATTGGTACCTCCAATCTACACCAAGGCAAACCAATGCCAGCAAAGTGGAAACCAAACTTCTCCTTTGTTCTGAAAAACCATTCACTACTAATTGGGAAAGAAATTCAATGGCTTGTGCAATCCAGAAACACATATTTTTATTAATGAGATTGCCCCCTAAACCTCAAGAGATCTGGTTTTCAAAAGCAGCCTGTATTTGTTCTCCAAAGCTATTCATGCCTAATTACAGAGGAAATTCACTTGTATGGTAGGGAAGCACATTTTCACTTAAAAAGGATAAAGGAAAGATCTAAGCAAAACGTTTGCTTTTAACAAGATTACTTCATCTAATGAGCATCTTTAATGAAAATAAAAGGAGTAAGAGAAAGTGAAAATAATTAAAAGGGATTACAAAAGTCCTGTTGTTACACAGAAAACTTACAGGAATTAAGCAAGATCATAAGAGGTATCATTAATACACAACTTTCTGTGCTGAACTTGGGTTTGTGAGAAACCTACCTATTGAGGTAAAGACATTTTCAAGTCCATTATCCAGAAAATGTCACTTACACATGTATTTTTTTTTCTCTTCAGCATAGCAATATAACTCTTCAACCTATCTGATGTGGATTTTTCCTATTCAAAAGAGACTGAACAACCCTTCTTCTCATTTAAACACATATACCACTCTTAAAACACGGAGAAACTTTCTTTCCCACATTGAAGGTCATTGGTGGTATTTTTCTTAGAAACATTGTTAAATACAAATAGGAGGCAATCAAAGGAACCATTGTCTGCACTTTTGTTTTTTCTTCTCCAAATGAAAACATTTATGAAAATATTTAGGTGGTTAAGTCGACTATTGAAATTGTAATGTCCCTGAAGTATTGATTGGGCTTAATTTATTCACATAAGTTTCAAGCCATTCAAAGCCCCAGTTCTCTGCCAGAAAAACAGACAGAGCTGTTATTGTACCATCTGGTTTGCATGAGGAATCTCTTGGCATCTCTTAACTGCACATTTTATAAATGCTAAATCCCAGATGGCATTACATTGTAACAGTGGAGAGTTTTAGAAAGGTTTCCAAAAACAAATTCTTTAAAATGTGAACACTGGATAGTCTAAGCAGGGACTATGAATTTAAATTCTACACTTCAATCAGCTGGCTTTATTAGCTAGACAAATTTCCTTTTTCTTTTGCCTTTTCCCCTTTCTACTTAATTCGTGGCTCTGTGAATTGAGGACTTCAAGCAATAAAATCATATGACGCGAATTCTTACCCAAAGCTTAAGTTCTTATAAAAATTGCAACAACAATGATCACTGGAAAACCGGTATTTGCTGCCATTTTGTTTCAAGATGGTTACCACAAGGGAGTTATGTTTTAGCACCCTTTAGCAGACCGTCAAATGCCATCAGAACCATTCAACTCCCTCAAAGCTGGTAGCTGGACTGGAAACCAGGCAAATGTTAACACCAAGCATTGTGTTGAAACAAAGTTCTAATACAGTAACGGTTAAGAACAGATTCTTTTTCACATTTCTTGGGGTTTTTTAAAATTTTTTTCTCCCCAAATATGTTTATTTTAATTTTTCAGTGTTACAAGATCGATTGTTCATGCACCACACCCAGTGCTCCATGCAATACGTGCCCTTCTCGATACCCACCACCAGGCTCACCCACCCCCCCACAGCCTCCCCTCCAAAACCCTCAGTTTGTTGCTCAGAGTCCACAGTCTCTCCTGGTTCATCACCTCCTCCGATTTCCCCCCATTTGCCCTTCCCTTCCTTCTCACGATGCCCTCCATGATTTTCTTTATACTCCACACATAAGTGAGACCATAAAATAATTAACTCTCTCCACTTGACTTATTTCACTCTGCATAATCTCTTCTAGTCCTGTCCATGTTGATACAAAAGTTGGATATTCATCCTTTCTGATGGAGGCATAATATTCCATTGTATAGATGTACCACATCTTCCTTATCCATTCATCTGTTGAAGGACATTTTGGTTCTTTCCACAGTTTGGCAATTGTGGCCATTGCAGCTATGAACATTGGGATACATATGGCCCT
>CM052805.1:13898710-13974576 GCA_028533885.1 Nasua narica | reverse complement strand
TGTGTCTGTTAGCCATTTGTATGTCTTCTTTGGAGAAGTGTCTGTTCATGTCTTCTACCCATTTTTGGATGTGATTATCTGTTTTGTGAGTGTTGAGTTTGAGGAGTTCTTTACAGATCTTAGGTATCAGACCTTTGTCTGTAGTGTCATTTGTGAATATCTTCTCCCATTCTGTGGGTTGTCTGTTTGTTTTGTTGACTGTTTCCTTTGCTGTGCAGAAGCTTTTTATCTTGATGAAGTCCCAAAAGTTCATTTTTGCTTTTGTTTCCTTTGCCTTTGGAGACATGTCCTGAAAGAAGTTGCTGTGGCTAATGCCATGTGAAAAAAAAAAAAAGAACAGGTTCTTTTTTTTTATCTCCCCAAATATGTTTATTTTAATTTTTCAGTGTTAGAAGACTGATGGAGCACTGGGTGTGGTGCATGAAGAACAGATCCTTAAGTCGGAGACTGACAGACACTAAACCAGAAATTAGATTCTGCCATTAATCTGGGCAGATTACTTCTGAGTTTCAATTTCCTCACCAGTAAAATGAAGAGAAAACTCCACAGAGTTATTGCAAGTAATATTATTTACAGGTGGCAAGTAACTAGAGTTAGTCTTTGTAAAATACTTCACACAGTGTGTGGTGTGTCATTACTCAGTGAACATAAATTAGTAGTCATCCTACTGGAAGTAGAAGCAGAAGTACTTCTAGTAGAAAGGCAGGAACTCTCCCCCCCTTCTTTGGGTCAATCACAGGTGTATAATTACTGCATTTTCTTAAAACTTCTTTCCTCTGCATTTTTTCCCTCAGTAACGACAACTAGGACTTGGTTTTTTTGGACCCACCCCTTACCATGGTACAGTAAAAAGACTACATATTCTGTAGTCACACACAGTTGTATTTCAATCCGGGAATATGTGTTTGTCTTCTAGGGCTACCATAACAAAGTACCTCAAACTTGGTGGTTTAGCCAACAGAATTTTTTGGTTATAGTTCTGGAAGTTAGAAATCTAAAATCCAAGTGTCAACAGGGTTGGCTCCTCGTGAGGGCTGTGAGGGACTGTTCTGGGCCTCTCTCCTTGGCTTATAGATGGCCATCTTCTCCCTGTGTATTCACATTGTCTTCCCTTGGTGTATGTCTCTGTCAAAATTTCCTCTTCTGTTAAGGACAGCAGCCACACTGCATTATGTATGCAGTATGACTCCACTCTAATAATCTCATTTTTAAAAAAAGACTTTATTTATTTATTTATTTATTTATTTATTTGAGAGAGAGAGAGAGAGAGCATGAGAGGGGAGAAATCAGAGGGAGAAGCAGACTCCCCGTGGAGCTGGCAGCCCGATGTGGGACTCGATCCTGGGACTCCGGGATCATGACCTGAGCCGAAGGTAGTTGCTTAACCAATTGAGCCACTCATGTGCCCTAATGATCTCATTTTAAGTTAAATTAGAGGCCCTACCTCTAAATAAAAAGACCTCCAAAGAGCCAGGCTCAGAACTGGCATATGCCATTTCTACCAAATTCTGCTGGTCAAACCAGCCAGATTCAAGGGGGAATGAAGGGCACAGGGAATAAACTGACCTCAAAGCATATTGTAAGGGATGGGAGTACAGGAAGAGGTGGGAGACTGTGACTTTTACAACAGATCTCCACATCAGCTTCAGAACTTTAATATTTAACATATATTCTATCAACTAAAAGGAATAAACTGCATTGCCAAGGAAACTTTTTCTTTATTTCTGTGGTAACCACTGCCCTAGCTACTACCTATGGAGTAATCCATGTTAACACTTATATGTCAATGGGTTTTTATTTCAAACTTCTGAGATATCTCTGTCACCCATTTCCCTAAGCTTCCCTATCTTTATATTTATAGGTTGCTGAAACTTCGTATGCCTTTGTCCTAGTTCTTTCTGAGCCCATAATTATCAGGAAGCTTATTCAACTTGGATCTGTCTAAAGAACCCAGGGGGAAAATGACATTAACAATGTAGAGTTACAGTGTTAAAGAAACTACCATATGATGTTCAAGAACATTCTCATTGACATAGTCTAACTTATTTCCCAAGTTAAATTCATATTTGACATTTGAAAGCTATTTTAAGCTCTATTAGCATAGCTGGTAGAAGTTTCTAGACTTCTTATTTATACTGCTAAATTCTAATTAATGCCATCTTGTACTTCTAAAGCTAACTGAAACTGCAGGAGAAGCACTGAGTTTTAAAACACCCCCTCACATGCACAGACACACACACACACACACAGACACACACACGCACACACACACACACACAGAAAGAGAGCGAAAATCATAATGAATTAGAGCTTAGGAATGGACATCGAGACCTAATTTATCACTGGAACTCTGCTGCTAACTTTCTATATGATCTTGAGCAAGTTACTAAACCTCTTAGGCATCATTTCTTCATTCTACAATAGGGATATGGACTTTGGAAGCCTCATGAACCAAATCCACTCACTTGGGTGTTATACCTTTATACCAGGGAATTTGAACCCATGAGCCTTTGATTCCATAGCTTACACTGTTCACTTAGATACAACTCAGATTTACTGCTACTGCTGTTATCACTTTAAAGTTATTTGAACTGTTATTTTATCACAGAAAAAAAATCAAGTCAGAAAAGCAGGAGTTTCCCACATCCTTATTCCTATGGATGATCTAGTACATATATTTATAACCAGTAGTAGAACGAGAGCACAAACCAATCAGAACCGACAACAGTTATAAGTGACAAGCATAGCTGGACGGGGCTGAACTGCCTGAATGCCTCCTGGATGGTCTGCTTCCCTGAGTAACACGGTTAGCTCTCTGGAAATGCCTTCCTGGATTTTCAATGCAAATACACATTTATATACCCATGCACAGACACATCCACACTTTTTTTTTCCTTTTTTTTTAAGTAGAATATGCAAACAACTATACACCTCTAAACTCTAATTTCATTATGGACATCTTCAATATCAGCATCCACAGATCCATTTTAGTATTTGAAGATAGTTCCTCTAACCATCTCCGGATGATAACATTTAGGTTGTCTTTAATTAGTATGTTCATATTGTAGAAAATAAGACAACAAGCTTGGAATTTAAGAATTGTAAACTGGGGGTGCCTGGGTGGCTCAGTGGGTTGAAGCCTCTGCCTTCGGCTCAGGTCATGATCTCGGGGTCCTGGGATCGAGCCCCGCATCGGGCTCTCTGCTCGGCAGGGAGCCTGCTTCCCCCTCTCTCTCTCTACCTGCCTCTCTGCCTCCTTGTGATCTCTCTCTCTCTGTCAGATAAATAAATAAAAAATAAAAAAAAAAAAGAATTGTAAACTGTTATTTATAAGAACTGGTTTTCAGAAGTATGGGGGCACCTGCCCAGATGGGGCAACAACACTGCCTTGTTCCTATGCATAACAACCTAAAATTCTCTTCAAGAAACGCCTGGTGGTTAGCAAGCGGATGTCACCTCCGGACCCTCCAGGAGAGACCCATTCAGAGAGGAGAGGAAATACCTTGTCGTGATTAGGGAAAAGTGCTAATGAAATAAGTCTCTGAAGGTGGTGTGCTCACCACCTTCACCAGCGCCCCCAGGGATCCTCCTTCTCTCCACGCCTCCTGCTCAGGGCTTTTGTGCTGCCCCTTCATTTCCCACAACCCCCAGTTTGGGGCTGAGACCAGAGCTGCCCTTCCTAAAGTAAGACCTAACAAGAAAAAGCACAGCCTGGGGGAAAGGGGGAAGGGAGCCTGGAGGTGGGGCCTCAGAAGGTGGAGCAACACAATAGCCTACTGCCTCTCTGAGCACCTTCTTACCAGGTGTCTCTGAATCTTCCCTCCACTTCATCCTCTACTGCCTTCCCATCATAATCTTAACCATCATCATAGAATACCTTCACATTTGCAGAACAGGTGTCACTTTTTGGAAATATGCTTCGGAGGAAAGGATTAATTGTTGCTATCGTGCCTCTGCTCAGAATCCAAATCCTTTCACCATTTCTACTCCCAGAAACTTGTTTATCTTGGCCTTTGCTATGGCTCTCCAATTCCATATAACATAATGAGTTAATTCCCACGAAGAAGTTAACTGCTAGCAACCACTCGTTTTCTTGCCTCCCTCTCTCCAAGTATTTGCCAAATTTCCTTGATCTTAAGACTCACCTATGGTGCTCGTTCAACAATACATCTACTCTGGACCCTCCCGTGGAGAGCCCGATTCCACAGCTTTTGGGTGAGACCCGGGAATTTGTGCTGTTAATGAGAGCTGCATGTGATGTTTTGATCAAGGAAGTTGAGGAAATACTACTCTAACTTACAATTGCATTTCAGACACCTGTAACGGGGAGTGGAGATTACTCCTAACGTTACACCACAAAGACAACACATAAATCAATAATTGCAAATGTGACCCCATGACTTGCACAGAATTTGAACACTAATCACCTATTAATAGGACATAGGGTGCAGACATCTAGGTGTCTCAAATTGCAGTGAGAGATGCTGAAAAGATATGTTGATCAGGCCTTAGAAAATCTGAGTTCTCAACATGGCTCTGACACTCAGTTGTCAACAGGCTAGGGCAAGTTGCTTTGCCTCAGTTTCTCCATGTGTAAACTCCCAACTGGTACACAATATGACATTCTTATTTAGATCACTACTCTCTTTGACCCAGAATTTCTACCTCCAGGAATTCATCCCAACGGTTAACCAGGGAAATATACAAGAATATAAATCATATTACGGTTTATGATGATGAAAATTGGAAGCTTTTTAATGTCCATCATTAGGAACACGTAAACACTGATTTATCTAGACATTGAACATGATGCATCCTTAAAAATGGTAATGGAGGTCTTTATGTTTGATATAGAAAATGCCCACAACATGTATAATAGTAAAAGCTGATTATGAAACATAAACTTTGATCCCAGGCTGTTGGTTTTAAGTGTGTGTGGTGCTTGTATAAAAAAATCCGTAAACTTACATACCTAAATCTTAGCAGTGGCAAGATTACAGGTGACTTTTTGCTTTTCTCTATATCCTTCTATAATTGTCTGAGTTTTTTGCAGCACGCTTAAACTCTTATACTTGGGGGAAATAATATATCATCCATTTTCTGTAAAGGTACTGCATGCACATTGCCAGGGTAATGTCCCCAGTAGCCAGGAGACTAGGGGTTACTTAAAGGAAAAGTGATACGAAAAAGAGATATTCATTCCTCAATAAAACCCACCTCCTTTCTTTCATTCTACATTGGAGTTGCCAATATTTTGCCCAAAGAAACTAATTTTGCCCAGTTTTGTGGAAAAAACACCCATTCATTCACCTGGAGCCAATTTCAGGGAGCTCTGGTTTCATGGCAGCCCACAGAGCACCTGGTAGAATAACCGAAACGCAAGTATCAGAAAGGGCAGATCTAGGCTTCCTTCAGGCCTTCCAGAAAGCTTCTCCTGTTCCAAATCCCTCCCTCTCAGCTGGGAGGGCTGAAGAAGACTCAGGTGTCTCCAATGGGAAAGGGCAGGGTCACATCCTGTTTTCTGCTATAAAAAAAAAAGAAAAAAAAAGAGGCGCCCACCCACCTACCTGGTTGACTTAGTGATACATTTGGTCATGGCGTGCAGACAGAAGGGAGATGGTGGGAGCCCCTCAAGCTGGTTTAGTGCAGACTGGAGGTGAGTAATCCTGATAGCAGAGGGAGGGGACATGATGGCCTTATCTGTTGAAATTCATTCCTCCTTAAACCTCTCCAATCCCCTTTTAGAACCTACAGGTCACTTTCTATATTCTTCATCCTTGTGACTTCAGTGAACTCAGCAGGTGTTTCTCAGTCGGGAGATGCTGTCTTCCCAGGTATGCCTGTTGGGTGAGGGGAAATGTTCTTAAGCATCTCTAAAACAGTTTGCAACTAGATAGCTAGGAAACCTGAACATGGCTCAGACAATCTCCACTCACCCCCTTTCTTACTTTGATCAAGTCAATAGATTTTTCCAATGCTCTCCTATGGACTTGCTATACTAGCTAAACAAAAGATCTTGCAAAACACCCATACTATTTTCTACTCCCTCACTGCCTCAAGATTTAGGGTATCTAGCCAAAGAACAGTGAAACGCAATGCTAAGCACCCATCTTCAGAAGTAGTCCTTTTCAAATCCAAACTCGTGCTTAAGGAAAGCATCAGCATAACAGACAAAACTGAAGTTGTTCACTCATAAGAGCTTTTCAAACTTTCACTTGAGCGAGAGGATGTAGAGTAGCAGATTATAGGTAGAATTTAACCTGTAGAAAGTGTCCTTTGGCTCATGTGGGCCATTCTATTTGAAGTTTATTTAAGTAATCTCTACACTCAACGTGGAGCTCAAACACACGACCCCAAGATCAAGAGTCTCTCATGCTCTTCCGACCGAGCCAGCCAGGTGGTCCATGTAGGGCATTTTTTTTTTTAAACTTCAGGTTGATAAGTCTTTAGACAGAACATTTCTAATCCAGTTCTTCACAGACCTACCATCCCCACCTCCATCAGCTCCACTGTCAAGGTTCTAGTGTGGTCCCTGTTATGCGTGGTTAAACCTACAAGAGAACTTCAGAAAGCCCCAGGCATTTAATTGATATCTTTCTTTTGGTTAATATCTTGCACAGTAGTTACCTCTTTCCCACAAATCTGTGAACTCCTTAAAGGTAGAGGTCAAGCTCTGTCTCTCACAAATGTTATCCTTCCTTGATGCTTATTGGAGAAGAGGTTCTCCATATACTCATGGAGCAATCCTGTCTCCTGCAGCTCAGATACACCCCAATTGCTTCCTTTGCTCTTCAGGTACTGTCCTTTGCTATGAAAATAGAATGGTAGTGGAATTTCCGAGCAATCTGGGCACCGAAAAATGGCATGCATCTGTGGTGGGTAGGTAATGTGTATATTCTTATCTTAGTACGAAGCCCTTGGCTGAAGGCTAGCCCCATTTTTCAGATGAACAGAATACACACTCAGGAGCAACTGGGATCCAATTCCCATGATGTCCTAGGGGTCCCTGATTTGCATGATACCACAAAGAGTGGAAGACCTTGTCTTTCTTCAGAAACTTGTCTTATCTCAGAATCCCCTGGGAATTTCTTAGTTGCAAATCACAGCATTTCTCAAAGCTTGGGTCCTATCACCCAGATGGGACAATAAAACATGAAGTGATTTGAAGTAGCTTAGAGATGGATTGGCAGACTTGGCTACATAGCTTTGGTTTACTTTGTTACTGAAATGTACTTTTTGGCTCTTTGCTCTGACTTCTGTAGATCCCGTTAGTTTTGAATTGTTGAACTGCACTTCTATCCTGGACTCAGAAAAGCTCACCTTGAATGCCCCATATGAGACTTGTACCAAGAGAGTGGTAAGTAATCGCTTGAGGAGTGATTTGGGAAGTAGTAACCTAGTAGTTACTACTGGTAACCCTACTAATTAAGGATATAGGCTTGAGAGTTGAGCATTTATTCTCAACCAGGGGTGCTTAATGTCCGTGGTGGTAGTGGTGGTTGGTTGTTTCTTGTTGTGTTTTTTGTTTTGTTTTGTATTGTTTTGTTACTGCTTTCTGTTTTGTCTACCCAGGGGATCTTTGGCAGTGTTGGGAGACATTTTAAAGACCTTATTGGCTGCCACAACTGGAGTGGGGGGCTGTCTGTATAAGCTGAGGTTGCAGCTAAATAGCCTACATTGCAAAGGGGGGGGGGCCTTTAATGGGGATTTCAGGCCTAAAATGCCAATGCTGAGGTTGAGAAACCCTGAAGTCAGGGCCTTGATGTGAGTCCTGGCTTAGCCACTATCTAGTTGTGATCTCTAGCAAGTGAGCTAATCTTTCTAGGCCTTTGCTTGCTCATTGGAAAAGGGGGATTATGGTACCCTATCCAAAGGGTATCTAAAGATGAATGATAACATGCAGATGAAGAACTTGGCACAGCAACAAGATACAACAAATGCTCAAAAGGAGCTATTTTGATCTGTAACCTCCATGGGAAAGGGAAAGCTATTTTGGTGCTGGCAAACAGAACTGCTATGCTATAAAAACAGGTGTGGGAAGGCAAGCAGCAGCTGAGCAATAGGGTTTTTCTCCATTGCCAAGCAACGGTATTGCCTAATCAGGGTTATTGGGAGCAGTAAAAGAAACCCGTCAAGGAGTTCTCAAGTTTGTCATGTGCAAAGAATCACTTGGCGAATTGAGAAAGTATTGACTTAGTTCCTTTAGTTGATGACTTAGGTCTGAGGTACATGGTAGAAATCTGCGTATTTAACTGGCCACTTCATCTACTTACACAGTGAGGATCTTCAGTAATTTTTTTCCTTCTTGAAATAGCCCTTAGCAACTTGGAACCTTAGAGTTGCTTTCCTGTAGATCAAGGGTTTGCAAACTAAAACTTGGGGATGGCCACATTTAGCCCATGGTATACATGTGTGCATGTGTGTGATTGTCCTTGAGCTAAGAATGGTTAGGTTTTTAAGGGCTTAAAGTACATGCTAGAAATCATATGTGGCCTAAAAAAGCCTAAAATATTTACTGATAGTTTATAGAAAAAGGGTGGCTCTCCCTTACTTGAAACTATGACTTCCCTAAACCAGGGGAAATACCAAAGTTGGCTCTGCCCAGCACCCAGAACAACGCTGCTATGTAGGTGCTCAATACATGTGCCAATGACTGGGGTAGAGGCCCCACATTAGCTAGAACCATGATACTCAGACAAAAGTAAATGTCAGGAAGAATTCAAAAATAGAACTCTTGGAGCTATTCGCTGCCAAGACAGTAGTCTTCCTGGGATATCTAAAAGAGCTAGCTGTAGAGTCTGTTGATAAAGGAATGAGGTACCTTCCAGAACCTGTGGTACTGGTAACCTCAAGAGTTGGGCCACTCATCTGCGTCCAATGGTATCGTGGAATTGCCTTTCCCATGGAGGTCCCAGCACTTACTGCTCTTACCATGCCGCTTACGCAGCTCGGCCGGCACCAGATTACCATCAGCCTCACAGACAGCTCTGCTGCTTCAAGACCTACAGCGTTGATATATCAGATCAGCTGTCCAGTTGTGCAAACAGATGAAAACCATGAGCATGTTGGATCCACTATCTGCACAAAGGATTCCATGTCTGTGAGTGAAGCAGGCTACTGCAGGGGTAACGTGCTGGTCTACACAGAGCTGGGGTCAGGAACAGGATCGGGCTTACAATCCTGTATTGTCTACTCATTGGTTGAGTGGCTTTGGATTGATTTCTTAACCACACTGAGCCTTTGTTTCCAGGTCTGAAAGAGGGAGCTATAATACCTCATAGGGTGGTGCTGAGAATTGAGAGGATATATACAGTCCTCAGCACATCATGCCTGGTAGTAGAAAAGACTCCATTGGTAGCTGCGGTCCCATTAATAATCATTTGGCAAACACAATAGCCATCACGTCCCAGAGTCTATGCCAGAGGATAGGATATAGTAAAACACAACATTTAAATCACATATTCAGGAATTTTAGAGTCTAACATAAAAAACATTGATAATGGACAACTAAAATACATTCATGCTTTGTGATGACAATGATAGAACTGCATAGCTTGATCTAATTCTTGATTCCTATGCATGAAGGTAAAAAAGGTGCATCTAAGAATCCAGTGTCTTAATTTAAAACTGGAAGGGAGCTTAGATATTCCCATCAGAAGCTCAGATGAAATGATACCTAAGAGCGCAGCCAGTTTTCATGAGTGGGCCTGTGCCTTTTCTTTACCTACAACCAGGCCGCTTGGTGTAAGAACTACACAGCAGTTGCTCTGGGCGTCTTGCATACACCGTCAGGTAGTGTGATTTCAGAAACTTGCTCCTTTAAATCAAAACTTCACATCATGGTTTCTTTTCTTCCAGTTTACCTTCAATGTTATTCCAAGCATGGCGGATGAAAATTCGGTATGGAAGTAACTTTTTAAATTACCTAAGTAACTTTACTTTTACAGTGAAGGTAACCTAACTTGAATCCCGATTTTAAAATATTAAGTATGGGATGCCTGGGTGGCTCCGTTGGTTAAGCTTCTTCCTTCAGCTCAAGTCATGATCCCAGGGTCCTGGGATGGAGTCCTGCATAAGCCTCCTTTCTCAGCAGGGAACCTGCCTTTCTCTGCCTGCGGTTCCTGCTGCTTGTGTGCGTTTGTTCTCTCTCACTCTCTCTCTCTCTCTCTCTCTCTCTCTGACAAATAAATAAAACTTTAAAAAATAAAATACAAAATAGACAAATAGTCTTAGGGTTAAGGTGAGCACCAGCCCTCTAAATGAAACTTCTGTCTTTAGGGTCCCAAGACTCTGATGAGATGGATCATGGAGGTTGGTGATGGTGCAGAAGTCCAAACTCTGACTTTGCTGGAGGCCATGACCCAAGGATATAATATCCTCTCTGATAAGCAAAAGCTGAGCATCCAAATGCCACTCAATGCCACCGGAGTGACTCACTACGTGGTAGGTGTGAATCTCTTTGTGCCAACACCCAAGCACAGGCCAGTATTTCTAAGTCCGAGTGTCCTCTCAACCATGTCTTCACATGAATGGAGAAGACAATTGATTTAACAAGTATCTTAATTCCTGCCGTGTGCTCAGCCTTGCACTGAGGACTAAAGGTGCAAGGGTGAACAGAACAGATGCGTTCTTCCTGTAGATGAATATTGACTCTGTGATAGGAGGTGGCACTAAATTCCTCTATGAATTAAGGTGTTCAGTTTTATCATTTTCCTATAATACAGTTCTACTGTAGGAATGGGTGCTCTTGGGGCCAACAATCAAGATGTGAAGTTAATGAGTTAATGTGCCACAGTACTCTGAACAGGTCTTGGCAGCTAAGAAAGCACTTAAACGTCAGCCATTTTAACAGGAAATGGAACAGTCCTGTTAGACATTGAGTATAAACTGCCCGCGGAGTCCTGCAAACACTTTCTCTGAATGCTGGTACCATAAAATCAGCTTTTGCTCCCATCTGCCTAGCATTCACCTACAGGTCCTATCAGTAGACAACACTAACTTGCCAGATGTTACGAAATACAAGATTTTAAAACTGGAACACCTGATCAGTCCCTGGACAAAATGCTTAAATTCTACTCGGGCCAGAACAGTGCCTGATACTTGAGTATATATTTGCCCCTACGATTCTTCCAGCATTGGTTAGAAACTCAAGTAAACAGATGTTTTTAAAACTGTTTCTGCCCCCCAACCCCACGCTCAGCAAGGTAACAGTCACCTCTACACAGCGCCTCTGAAGTTGATACAA
This sequence comes from Nasua narica, assembly GCA_028533885.1. Classification (NCBI taxonomy): domain Eukaryota; kingdom Metazoa; phylum Chordata; class Mammalia; order Carnivora; family Procyonidae; genus Nasua; species Nasua narica. Next base: position 13,963,331 of record CM052805.1, on the reverse strand, counting down.
GAATCTACTGGGCAGAAGCTCATCCTAACAACACGAGTGCTTTGTATGTCAGGTAAGGCCCTAGGAAAGGGCAACTCCAGCTGTGGGAGACACGGTTCTGGGCCCAAAGCTGATCATAGGCATTGTGTCGGCCATTCCTTCTAGATCCTGTGACCTGCAATGCCACACATGTGACGCTCACCATACCAGAGTTTCCTGGGAAGTTAACATCTGTGAGCTTTGAAAACAGGAGGTTTGCCGTAAGCCAGCTGCATGACCATGGGATCCATAAGGAAGAATCCAAGGGCTTGAGATTGCACTTCAGCAAGACCCTACTCAAAATCAAAGTATGTTCCTATCATGAAGCACTGAGCTTTACGGAAGCCTGGCTTGAAGCAAAGTCTTGAGGATACAGTTGATGGCTGCACCCTAAATTCTTAATTGTCCATATAATGGATTCAAATTCCAGAAGGTCTCATTTGATCACTTTGCCTAAGTGAATTCTCAAGTAGCTGAAATTCACTCTCAAACACCGAGCCTCTTTGAACCACTGCAGTGGAAGTTTTCTTGTGGTTTTTCTTTCCCCACTCAGTTCACTGAACTGCTTTTAAGTTGCTAATGATGACCGTCTTACGCCTTATTAAAAATAGGGCAGCTTGATCCAAACAAAACTATCCTCAATTATTCTTACTGAGGCCATTCTTGACAGATGGGATTGCCAGGGATAGCAGAGAGTAATCTTATGTCTCTGTGTGTTTTGCAATAACATCTGACAACACTTGTAGAGTCCTTTTTGCTCAGACCTGGCTTGGCAGAGGACTCGGCTCTTTGGAATCTGATCTGTTAATTCAGGCTTTAGTGTCTAGTACAAAGAGCATGCAGAGCTGGGTATTTCAGGGCATGAGTTTAAAGCAATAAGTTTCCTGCCTAGGAAAGCATCCTGATCTGGAGAAGTGATAGGCTCTCTCTTGTTCTGGTTTAAAGGGAAACCCAGTTAATTCTGGAGGGTGCCCTACAGGTATTTAGTGTACTTCCTTTCTGCCTCACTGTGGGCTGTTCTGGGGCCCTATGGCTGTGGCGGCTAATCGACATTCTTGTCTCCTTTCAGTCCTCTGAAAAATGCCTACCCCATCAGTTCTACTTAGCTTCACTCAAGCTGACCTTCACCTTTAAACTTGACACTGTATCAATGGTGGTTTATCCTGAGTGTGTCTGTGAGTCACCAGTTTCTATAGGTAAGAAATCTTTTCTCCCTCAGCTCTTGTATATAGGGGAAAACATACAGAGTTTCAGACTCTGTATTGCTTACATTGTGAGGAAACTGCTCAGATAAGAAACCTCAGTGTAGCTGCCATAACAGAGCCCTAAGGAGATAATGTCTCCAAAATACACACATGGGTAGATCTCACTGTAACGGACCCATGTTTAAGTAGCCTGGGTATATTCTGCATTAGGAGCCTGAGTCCATCATCTAAATAAGATTGATTCTAACCTGTAACTAGAAGGATTGCTGAAGTTTAAAAGACATCACCCAAATGCCTACAAATTCCTCAAGGACATGTAGTAGGTAGTTTTTGTTCAGTATTGGCTCTGTCCCTGTGTTTATTTACTGACCCATATCCCATCAAGCCAATGGGAAAAACTGATTTCTGCATCACCTAACCACCCCCCACCCCATTCCCTTCCTCAAACCACGCAGGATTTGTGAGACTTAAAAGAAGGTAAATAATGACACAAGGCGTTACACTTGAAGCCATAATCTGATCCCCAACTTGATTCCGCCCCTCAGGGTTTTCTCACAGGTCTCTTCATCCACGCTTGAAGGTGGGTAGATGACCGTTAATATGGCAGACAGATTTCTTTAAACTCTGAACACCATCTAGTTACAGGTGACCTGTGTACCCAGGATGGGTTTATGGATGTCAAGGTCTATAGCCACCAAACAAAACCAGCTCTAAACTTGGATACCCTCAGGGTGGGAGACTCATCCTGCCGACCTACCTTCAAGGTTCCATCTCAAGGGCTGACGGTGTTTCACATCCCCTTGAACAAATGCGGGACAAGACACAAGGCGAGTACCAGCAGATGGTGGGGTGTTAAGACTGGACTGTAAGATCACTGGTCACCCACTTCTAACCTTTCTCTAATCTTAAGTTCAAGGACAACAAAGTCATCTATGAAAACGAAATACATGCTCTCTGGGCAGATCTCCCTCCACGGACGATTTCCAGAGATAGTGAATTCAGGTGCAATGAAATTGCTACTTCTTAAGTCTACATTAAGTTGAAGCAGTCTTCTAACCTAAAATTCTCACTTACCACCTTCCCCCTCCCCACATTCGTTACAGAATGACTGTGAAGTGCCACTACAGCAGAGATGATGTGCTAATGAACGCCGATGTGCTAAGTCTTCCTCCTCCAGTGGCCTCAGCGAGGCCGGGTCCGCTCGCCTTGAGCATGCAAACATACCCAGGTGAGACATCACAAGCCAGGGGATACTGCTTAAATATTTTCAGGAAAGTCTTCCCCAACCTGAGTTTTCTGATGCTGCCAAACCAATGGAACAGTAGTGATGCTTTAGCTCCTATTGCAACCATCAACAGCTTGAGTACTGAGAATGTTCCTGTTCCATTTCAGATAAATCTTACCTTCGACCTTACGGGGACAAGGACTACCCTGTGGTGAGATCCCTCCGCCAGCCAATTTACCTGGAACTAAGGGTCCTTAATAGGGCTGACCCCAACATCAAGCTGGTCTTAGATGATTGCTGGGCAACACCCACTGTAGACCCAGCCTCACTCCCCCAGTGGAATATTATCATGGATGGGTAGGTATTATCTACCCACAAGGTAGCTCAGCTAACGAAAAATTGTCAGTGAAGGGGCCTCTGGCTGGCTCAGTCAGTAAAGCAGATGACTCTTGACCTTGAGGTTGTGGGTTCGAGCCCCATGTTGGGGGTAGAGATTACATCAAAAAAATCTTAAAAAAAAAAAAAAAGTGAAGAGGAGATAAAACTCTTGGGTTTCAGAAGAGCACAGTCACAAAGGCCCTGATCTTTGTCTGTGTTCATTAGTAACCAGTCCTTAGTCCAATAACATGACTCATGCTTTCCTCTTACCTTGAATGTAAAAGCATCGGATCCTACCCAAGGATGTCTGGCTCTAACAGTCTAGATCTGGAAAGAAGAGATGTCCAGTTCCTATTCTACCATGTGCCAGGCACAGTGCTATGTACACCACATGAATTATTTGAACCTCATCAATCTGTGAAAGATACTAGCCACCTCACTTCATGAAGAAACCCAAGCTTGCTGCTTAAAGAACCGGCCCAAAGTAATATTTAGTGAATGGTGCGATTTGAAAGACGATGCCAGACTCCAACCCGAAGACCATAATGGTCTGAAGTTGTAACTAGACACACTGGTGAAGTGGAATTTTTCCTCTAAGCTCTGCCTGCAGGGGTTTGCACCTGGCTGGAAACTGCACACTGAAGCTGTTGTAATCTGTTGCTAAGCTTTTAAACTCCAGGTACACGACTGTGCCAGGATTACGTGTAGCCCCACCTAACACCGGACTTTATGGCTATCATTCTAAGCTGTCATCAAAGAGATAAAATAGCAGGAGTTCTCTACCTTTGTCACTGGCCTACACTTACTGCCTGGGACATACTAGGCACTCAGATTAGTAGGAAGAATTAAGCCAGTGTGAAAAACTACATATAAAACTTGTAGCTCCTAATAGGTTTAGCTGGCAAACAAATCGGTACTTAAATTGTATTACTGTGTTAGAAGAAAAAGAACTAGTATGTACAACTCACGACTTGGTATTGTTGGATAGACCACATCAGAAAGTATATAACATAAAAGGCACAGGTAGAAGGTAGAACAGTTCAGAAGGTGTTAGAATACATGGGGCTGAAATTGGGCAGATGTTGAGTCAAACTTGGTTGCAGGGGAGCGGGGGGGCGGGTTGGGGGGGCGGAATAATGTTGCTGATATTCTTCCTTGGTGTGTGCCTCCCAGCTGTGAGTACAATCTAGACAACCACAAAACCACCTTTCATCCAGTTGGCTCGTCCGTGACCTATCCTAATCACTATCAGAGGTTTGATGTGAAGACCTTTGCCTTTGTATCAGAGGCCCACGTGCTCTCTAGCCTGGTAAGCGATTGAGTCCTCTGGGACAGGCTGAACGTGAGTGCATCGGCTCCACTCCGCTCTTCTATCTCCAGGTCTACTTCCACTGCAGCGCGTTAATCTGCAATCAACTCTCGCCCGACTCCCCTCTGTGTTCTGTGACTTGCCCTGTGTCATCCAGACGCAGGCGAGGTAAAAAAAAAAAAAAAAAAATTCAAGTCTTGGTTACCATGAGTCCTCAAAGCAAGTCTTACTCTCTCCAAACCGGAAACCTTAAGAATGAGGGCTGTGGGGCACCTGACTACCTCAGTCAGTAGAGCCTACAACTCTTGATCTTGGGCTGCTGGTGGGTACCAATGGGTATAGAATTCACATAAAATGAAAAAGAAAAAAGAAAAAAGAGGGGGCTTTATTGGGACTTGTTGTCATTTCTAAGAAACGTTCTCAGGTTTCTTGTACCAAGAAACCTCAGGGAGGACTGCCTCCTTGCCCATATGAGAAGGCTGAGATGGCAAGTTCTCGATCAGACTACGGGCAAGTTTGGTTTTGCACTTGGACTGGAGTCTGATCTTTTGCACAGGTGACTCTGAAAATTTACTTTTGTGGACCCTAGGTGGACCGGGAACTTAATCTTCTTGGGGATATTCTTGGAGAATTTATTCTGTTTTTAATAAAGTATATGCCCTCTCCTGCAACGGTGGGGAAAACCCACATAGAGCAGGGTACTCGGTGGAGATGTGCTCTAAGAAGTCCATCGGCACACCTCTCTCTACTGGTCATTGTTCCCAAGATCAGATACTAACTCTGTTCTCTGTCCCCACAGCCACAGGCACCACTGATGAAGAGAAAATGATAGTAAGTCTCCCGGGACCCATCCTCTTGTTGTCAGATGGCTCTTCACTCAGAGGTATGGATTTAAAGCCTAGAGCACTTCCTGGACTCAAGTTCTTAGCTTTATTAAATTTAACTACGCACAAACAATACATGCTTATGGTAGTCCTAAGTAATAAAAGAATGAGTTTCTCTTCCTAGCCATAACTTTAAGTCTCTTGTGCTCTCTTCCAAAAATCCCCCTTAAAAAAATAAATCTTTAAAAGCAAGTGGATCATCATATCACATATTCTACTGACTTGCTGTAATTTTTTTTACTTGTTTTGAACCACTTAATCTGCATGAACTACGTCACTGCTAACACTATATATGATTCCATCCACGTGGGTTTATCTTAGCCGCAGTCTTCATTCCTGTGTGTCTAGGTTACTTCTAGTTTTGTCAATAATGCCCCAGTAGAATCCTCTTCAATTCTTGCCTATTACACAAATTTGAGATATTTTTTTTCCCCTTAAGATTTATTTTAGAACACAAACTGGAGGGGCAGGGAGAGGGGGAGAGGTTCTCACGCAGATTTCGTCTGAGCCCAGAGCCCATCCTGAGGGCTCCAACTCAAGATCCTGAGATCACAACCTGAGCCAAAACCAAGGGTCAGACATTTTACTGACTGAGCCACTCAAGCCCCCCGAGGAAATCTTTCTAGAAGTGAAACTATTAGGTCAGAAGACATGTGCCTTACTCCTGCCAAACTTAAGTCTGCACTAAATTGTGTTCCTGTTAATGTCCCATATCTTCATCCTAGATGGTCTTAATTATATGCCTACAATTCGAAAGTAAATGGTCTTAAATCCCTAACAACCTGCAAGAAATTGTGCATTCGGGACTGTTTCTATTACTGCCATGATGTTAAAAGGCTGAGACAGTAAGGTTCTTTCCTGGTGTCAGCTCATCTGATAGTAGATAAAAAAAAAAAAAAAAAAACAAGTGAAAGTGGGAACGGCCAAGGGAACACAGCAGAGAGGAGGTTGGCTCTAAGAGTAAGACTGTATATTTTGTTGTAAGCTTCCCAAATGAGGCCTTTGAGGCTTAATATCACTTCTCTGGGGAGCCTCAGACTTTGACTTAGGCCTTTTGATTTTAAATGATCTTAAGACTTGAATGTCTGCTTCTTTCCCAGATGCTGTGGACTTGAAAGGGCACGGGGCTGCCGGATATGTTGCTTTTAAGACTGTGGTGGTTGTGGCTGCCGTCGCGGGCCTGGTGGCAACTCTAGGCCTCATTAGCTATCTCCGCAAGAAAAGAACCATGATGTTAAATCATTAAGGATTTTCAAATAAAGTGGTTGAAGTAAGCTGCTTGCTCTTACCTCATTAAGCTTACATGGAGTTCAAGGATGGCTTCTTGCGGTCACAGTTGTAGAGGGAGTGTAGAACCTCTCCCCAATCCTAAGGGGCTGTGGCTGTGTAGATGAGAATAAGGAAATTCAGGACTTAATTGTTTCCTGTCATTCAGCTTTCTCTGACCTCCACTCTCAAAACTGGCAGTGCCAGAAAATTGAACCAGCAGCGGCTTTGAGCTATAGCCCACCTCTGGGGCTGCCTTCAGGCAACTAATCTTTCACCCCTCCACCATTCATATATGTAAGATGTGGAGACCAAAGGTAACCCTTAGTCACGGGCATGATTTTCCTTCCCTAGGAGGGCAGGGTAACGAGGTGTTCCCAAGGAATTAATCTAGTGTTCTGCTTCAATATTTCCGAACTCAAATTACTCTTTGAAAGAAACTTTCTCTGAGAACTTGAAGGTATTCAGTTATGTTGTGCCCTGTGTTCATCATGCGATTTGAGACCAGCAATATCCCTTAGGCGATGGAAAAGAATATCATGTTCTGGTTTTCTTAGGTGCAATTCAACATTCCTAGTCTCATTAAGCCTCCATAGCTGTACACCAGCCCCTTAGCTGAGCCTGGAGAGCTGCTTTCCCACTACGTACACTTGATTATTCCCTCCCGCTGAGCCTTTTCCCCCTGAGAGCCCCCCAGCTTCTACACTGCAACCAGAGCAAAACAACTAGTGGTTGCCTCACACTGTAGCTCTAAACAGACTATCTTCAAGATAATACAGAAATGAACTTGCTTGTATCCTTCAACTAGAAAAAGCATAGATTGTATGAGTGCTTTTGCTAGGAAAAAACTTAAAAACTTTAAAAAAATATCTGTACGGGGCTAGGAGGTGAAAACAAAGTCTTTAGTGTGTTGGGAACTTTTTTGGGAGTAGACAGATTCTTTTTAAAATTTGACAAAGAATATTAAATACACTGTAGCTCTTTGATAACTTTTCATTCTAAATCCTTTGATTATACTTATATGGTAGAACTCAGCCATGGTGTGGGGAAGGAAACTACTCACATTGAGTGAAAGCTCTAGACTTTCTAGAGTAGTAAGAGTCAAAAGTTCAAGTTAGTCATCAAAGCCATTCCTGCGATACTGCTTTAGAAGGGAATAAAACTTAATCTTATAATGATAAATGGTCTTGGAGTCAAGCTTTTCTGTGACTGACAAGGTACAGTGTTACACATTAGAACCAGAAACCTTGCATATGCTGTACTTTTTAAAATGGCGTTTAAGGTTGGCCACTTAAGGGGCTTCCTGATCCCTGGTGGTAGGCTGAATAATGACCACCCCAACAAGTTCACCTCCTATTCCCCAGAATCTGAATATTCTCTTTACATGGTCCTAAATGGACTTTGCAGATGTGCTCGAGGGTCCTGACATGGGGATATTATCCAGTTAAAACCCAATCAGAAGGGTCCTTACAGAAAAGGCAGAAGGATCAGAGTCAGAAGATGTCCCAGTAGAAGCTGAAATCACAGTGATGGGGGCCACAAGCCATGGAATGTGGGCAGCCAATATTAGCTGGGGATGGCAAGGAACTGGATCGCCACTAGGGCCTCAAAGAACACAGCCCTGCTGCCCCATTTTGGACTTCTGAATTCCAGAATTGTAAAATAAGTGGATTTCAAGCTACTAAGTTTATACTAATTTGTTACAACAGCAACAGGTAATAAAGACAGACTCTCAGTCCCGACTGCCATCACTTTGCTAGAAATGCACACATTTTACAGAAGAGCACCATAGGCCCTAGGGTAGCTTGTCCAAGCTATATGATCTCGATGAAGGAGCTGGAGCCTCTCTTCTCCAAGTTGGTCTGTTTGTGTAGGGTCGCAGGTCAGGATCACGGTGACCTGCCCCCCCAGCAGGGCTTGGTTCTGATGTTTGCCACAAATGTTGGGGCAGAACTCAGAGAAAAGCTAACTGTGGAGCAGCTGCTGGGATGAACACTTGTTGCCATGGAAGCCAAGTACAGTAAGTGACTGACTGCAGTTATGTTCTCAACTTGCAAAGGTTCAGATCCTACTGTACGTGGGGGAGGCAGTCTCACACTGTGTGGAGAGAGGGAGCTCAAATCCCAAGAGGCTGCTCCCTCACCGAAACTCATTTTTGCAACCTTGCTTACGCAGTAGGGATGAGCCGTAATTGTAACACAGGTCCCAGGAGGTAGATGAGGGCCCTGCATGTGGATGCTAATACTCAACCCAACGGTTTGAATAGTAGAGGTTACAGGGGCTGAGAATGGACCCGGTTGCCTGAGGGAATGAGAGGGAAGGCCCCTCTCATGTTGAACTTTCCTTCCCTGCCCAGTTCTGCTGACTCAGGCAGTTTTATGAAATTTGTTGGGTTCTAGAATAAGAGCTGTGTTTGGGTTCTGGATCTATGTCGCTCTTGCTGTGCGACCTTAGGCAGGTGAAACAATCTCTGAGCCTATTTCCACATCTGTAAAATGAGAATAAAACCTATTTTAGTAAAAACAAAACAACACAAAAAACTTATTTTGGGGGCACACGGATAGCTCAACCAGTAGGAAATGTGACTCTTGGTCTTGAGGTTGTCGGTCCGAGCCCCATTTGGGGTGCAGGGATTAGAAAAAGTCTTAAAAACAAAACCTACTTTGAAAGCACGTGAGGGTTCAATGAGATAGTCAGTAGTCAAAGTCTTGGTGTCTGTGCTGCCCAGTAAGCATTGGAATCGTCTAAATAAAACCTCAGGGATAAAAGTATAAGTAACTGAGGGTTGGATAAAGCTATGTGCTAGATGAGAGATTCTTAATCAGGCACATATTTTGAAAAATATACATTTCCTGACCCTACCTACTAAACTAGAACCTTTAAGGAGAGCCGTCTAAGAATGTTTAGGCTCTCTGCGAGGCCAAATAATGGCCCCAAAATATCCATGTCCTAATCTCAGAAACCTGTGAATGCTCCCTTCCATGGGGAAAGGGACTTTATGTACATGATTAATTTAAGGATCCTGGATGGGGAGATTCTCTGAATCACCCAGGTGGGCCCTAACTGCAATCACAGGGATCCCTATAAGAGGGAGACAGGGTGAGATCTGATGACAGGAAGGGAAAAGCAATGTGACAATGGAGGCAGGGACTGGAGTGATACACCATGAGGACGAGGGAGGGGCTACCAGCTGAGGACCACAGGTGGACACTGAACTAAAGGAGTTCAGGAAAACGACTCTCCTCTAGAGCCTCTAGAAGGAACCAGCCTCACTGGCACCTTGACTGTAGCCCACTGAAACTGATTTCAAACTTCTGACCTCCAGAATAAATTGGTTATCTTTGAGCCACTGACCCTGTGGTAATTTGTTACCGCAGCAAGAGGAAACTAATGCAAGTTCCTCCATTGATTCTGACGTACACCCCTGGGTAAGAATTGCTGTATTAGACGAAGGCAGAGGCCAGCAAACTTTGTCACAGACAACGTGTTACAAACTCACATTGTTGCTCCTACACAGGGACTAAGAACATGGGAGCAATTTGTTTCAAGGACTTTTCAGATTCAAGTTGCAACCTGCTTCATTTCTAAACCATAGTATATCCTGGTAGAATTGAAGAGTTGCGGAGAACACAAGTCCATCCTGAGATGGGAATTGAGGTTGTAACCCACTGAGGTACCAGAATGAGAATTACCTTCTATGGTGGTCACTACTGTGCCAATAAGCAGAAAATCCATGGATTTACATTGCTTCTGGCTTGAAGGTGCTGGTGCATGGAGTGGGAAGCTACCTCACTGTTGGCAGGACAGGGGGTTAGCAGAAGGTAGAACATGGAGTGCCCGGCATATCTGTAGTCTAGGTCATAGCAGCTTCCCCCTGATGAGTCGATGGACTCCAGTGTGTGTAGGCTGGGCTCTTAGGTAACCTAAGTACCACTTCCTCTCTTGAGAGTAGATTTCCCTGCCAGGTGTTAGAGTTCTGGCTAATCTCTCCTTGACCCTAACCTTTGATCACACAATACCCAAGGAACTTTGCTTTGTGAATAAACACAACTAAAACACTCATGAGTGGGCTGGGACCGACAGTGTAGTGTAGGCTGCTTAATCAGAAAGGGTTTCCTTCCCCCTCTCTTTTCCTGTGATATTGTGATTTATAGTAAGAAATGTATATTTGGCCTTTGTCCCCCTGTAGCACAGAGCTCCTAAAACAGTTGGAATTTCTTAAGTGTTGAGAGCAATTAAGGAGCCTTTTGTCACATTAACAGATGACTTTGGGAAAGCCCCTAAATAACCTAGAGAAGGGGGCTGGTTGCCAGGGAAACCAATCTTGAATAGAGGGTAGAAATTTTCAGTCTCACCCCCTTGATTCTGGGACTTGGCCAGTGACTTAACTGATCTGAGCCTATATAATGAAGCTTCCATTAAAACCCCAAAGCAGAGGGTTCAGAGAGCTTCCAGGTTGGAGAACATGTGGAGATTGGGGAAGAATGGTGTTTTCAGAAAGGACATGGACATTCCTTGTCCTTTCTCCATTCCTATATATCTCTTCCATCTGGCTGTTCCTGAGTTACATCCTTTAATAATAAACCAGTAATCTAGTAAGTACACTGTTTCTCTGAGTTCTGTGGGGCACTCTAGGAAATCGATCAAATCTAATAGGGTGTCCTCAGAACCTCCCATCTGTAGCCAGACCATCAGAAGCACAGGTAACTACCTGGACTTGTGACTGGCATCTGAAGCAGGGCAGGGGTGGGGGTAGGGGTAGGGACAGTCTTGTAGGACTGAGCCCTTAACCTGTAGTATCTGATGCTATCTCCAGGTAGATAGTGACAGAATTGAGTTGAATTGTAGCACACCCAAGAGAATTGCTTGGTGGCGTGGGGAAACCCCCATGCACATTGAATTGGGTCCCAGAATCCTTGTTTTCTCCTTGTACCCTTCTTCCCTAATAGGAGAACTTTGACTCTGTTCTGGAATGGCATAATATATCCCTAGGTGACATACCCTGATGGTGCTGAATAATCAGGACAAAGTCTCACTCCCCTTGCAGATCAGCTACCAGCAGGTATATGTTTCTGTTCAATGAGATTTAAAAGGATATTGGAAGGGAGGCATCTGTCTTTTTCTTCCTTGTTTCCAAAAAAAAAAAAAAAAAGTATGTAAAGCTAGCCCCTTTTCTTCCTGTCTGCGGATGTGGCGGTGTGACATTGTGATTTTTTTGAGCTGTGGCAGCTATCTTGTGATGGTGAGGAAACAGCCTAATGACACTGAGAATGGTTGAGTAAAAACATGGAAAACTTAGATTCCTGATTACTATCACTTGCATCTTGTTAAAAACAAAACCACAGCCCCCCAAAAGGAGTAACTCGTGGTAGGCCAAGTCACCAAACCAGAGCTTAATACCAAATCTAATTGTAGTTTTAACTTCCCCTCCAGAAATGAAGTTTTAACTGGTCAGTCAGGACTTTTCTAGTCAGCACCAATGAGGTATTCTGTTACATGGGCCCTCTCTATTCCCCAAAGGAATATGAGTTCCTCTGTGTAAGACTCCCAACCCTTCCCCCAAGAGAAAGTGACCTTGCCTAGAGCAATCTTTTCATTTGCTAATAACTTCTTTGTTCCACCCTCCTTCCTATAAAAACCTTCCATTTTCTACAACTCCCCAGAACTCCCCTCTACATGCTAGATAAGATTCATGGCTCGCTTCATAAAACCAATTAGATCTTCAAGTTTACTCAGTTGAAATTTTGTTCTTTAACAATCTTTCATGTTTAGTGAGATGCTAAGGATTCCTATTTTTTTTTAAAGGAAGTACTTTGTTTCTTGTAGGTAAAAGCATTCAAAATGATTCGGGATTAAAGAAGCATTATTTTTAAGAGAACAGCTATGGCTATAATTTGCATCCATAAGAACACATCAAGGTCCGTGTAAACTTTCCTTTGGATTAATAGCCAAATTTGTATAAACCACAGATAAGAACACCTTCTGCTAACAAATTTATTTTACTTTGGCTCCCTCAAAGGCACAAGAGTACCAGTCTTACTCTGTTCATCTTTGGATTTCCATTGTTTCTTATGGGAGGGAAGCGATTTGATAAAAAATATAGTATAAAAAAGCTTGATTCTGTGAGAATTAGTAAAGGGAAACCCACTAAATGGAGCCAGGAGGTTTTGGCAGGGGGAGCTCCCATGCCCTACCACTTCAAATCAATTGCAGACCCAACAGGAAGAGATTGACTTGACTCTGAACATAGATACCACTCTTCAACTCCAGAGGAAGAGCTGCTTTCCTCATTCCCCACCCCCACCCACCAGGCAGCAGCCACTGAGAAGCCACTATCCTTCCAATTCTCAGTTTCCTCTAATGGACTTTTAGTTCATAACAGCCTTCCAACTCACTCCGCTCCTTATAACAGTGAGCCTTGGGGCACCTGGGTGTTGCAGTCGGTTAAGTGTCCAATTCTTGGTTTTGGCCCAGGTCATGAACTCAGGGTCATGAGATCGAGCCCCACATCAGGCTGTAATACTCAGTGTGGGACTTCGCTTGAGATTCTCTCTCTCCCTCTGCCCTTCCCACTCGTGTACGCCTGCTCTCTCTCAAATAAATATAAATAGATAGATAGATAGATAGATAGATAGATAGATAGATAGGTATGCTTCTCCTTTATTCCCTGGACTTGCCTACAGTTTTGCGGCAGCCTGCTTGCCCCAGATTGCAATTCTCTTTGACTCCCAAATAAACACACCTTTTGCTGGTAAAATAACTGGCAGGGTCTATTTTTGAGTTTAAGATTTCAAAGCAGAGGGGCGCCTGGGTGGCTCAGTGGGTTAAGTCTCTGCCTTCGGCTCAGGTCATGATCTCAGTGTCCAGGGATCGAGCCCCACATTGTGCTCTCTGCTCAGCAGAAAGCCTGCTTCCCCCTCTCTGCCTGCCCCTCTGCCTACTTGTGATATTTCTCTGTCAAATAAATAAATAAAATCTTAAAAAAAAAAAAAGAATTCAAAGCAGACAATATGGTCTCTTTGCTTCCATCCCTAGGGATGAATCCTCCCCTCCTTGATTCTGTTAGGGTCAGAAGAGCAGGGAAGATGCCCTGAAGCAATTCACGGATGCAGGAAACATGGGTCCCAGCCCAGGTGCTCCAGACTTACAGTGGCCATGGGTAGAACCGTGGCCCCTCTCTGGCCTCAAGTGTGCCATCTTTAGAAGGAAGAGGGCTTCTATGACCCTGCTACCCAAGGTGTGGTCTTTGGAAGGCTTTCCCTGGGAGCTGGTAAGTGATGCAGAAACTCGGGTCTTGCTCCAAACCTATGGACTCAGGATCTGCCTTTTAGCAGGAACCCTTGTACAGACAGATGCACATTAACATCTGAGATGAAAGTGCAAAGTTTCTTCCAGTTCTCAGGCTGTTCTCTGCCGAGCAAGCTTCAGATGGCTGTGTGTGAGCTCCCTCTTCTGGCTCAACAAGTAAGCACCTACTTTAGGAAACATTTCTGTTCCATTTCTACCTGCTGGTTTTTTGTTTGTTTTTAAGGGTTTCAGATGGGACTTGAAGCTCCAGCACCTAAAGAGCAGCATCAAGTCTCCTAGCACATGTGTATGGGACCTTCGGTCTCCTCCCAAGTCGTGGAAAGCCAAATAATACCCACTGCCCTCTTCAGCCTAGATGGTTCTCTGATTCCCAACTGCAAGTAGTCCACCGTCTGTGTGTCTCATCCTTGTAATTTCTGCTTTAACAGAAAGGCAGGGAGAGGGGAGCAAACCGAGCCTGAGCAGGCAGCCAATGATGGCGTTCTCGTGGCACAGTCACTAGCCAGCTCTGAGATCTTTGGCAAATGATTTACCTGTTGGCCCAGTTTCATCTTCTGCCAGTTGATGAGTATGGCAGGAAGATGGAACAAAACTGTTGTGAAAGGTCAAAAATGGTAATGGGTATGAGAGAGCTTTGGAAACCTGACATCTTTCACAAACGTGAGGGTGTTTTCCTGATGCCGTTACCGTAACTGACCGATCTAGTGCAGACCTGGCCGATTCCAACCTCATCCCAGACAAGCTTTGCTATCGTGGAGACTAATGTTCCGAATTCTTGCTTGTCTCCATCAAGATTTTGCAACGTTGGCACTGACATTTGGGCCCAGATAATTCTTTCTGTAAGGGGCTGTCTTTGTGCATTACAGGACGGTTAGCAGCATCCCTGACCTCACCGCCTCCCTCTCCCAGATGCCAGCAGTAGCCCCTCTCTCGAACACACGCACAGTCACGACAATCAAGAATGCCTCTGCACGCTGCCACATGTCCTGGGATGTAGGCTCTAGATTCACACTTCTTGGTCTTTTCTAGTCAATGGAAAATGTTGTTCAGGGGTTTCTATGTATGAGGTTCAAGGCTATCCAAAGTGAATATGCAGGTCTTGTTTCTACCTCTAGAGCACTGGTGGAGAGGGGGCAGGGAGGGAGGGTGGGAGGAAGGGCGGATGCAAGAGAATAGCAGTGAAGAAGAGACACTTCAGTTGAGCAGCGGTATAACTGTCCCACGGTGTTGTTTTTTTATAATCTTTTATAATCTAGAGCTCACTTGCCTCAGTTTCCCAGACTCCAGTAGGGCGGCATTCTCTTTACAGACTGAGGAAGTCAATGCACAGAGAGGCTGTCACTTGCTCACCAGGCCTGTTCCACAAGGGCTGTAAGTACAAAGAGAGTGCACATAGCAAGATGTGACTTCACGGAGGTATGAACCTGGAGCTGGGTTGTGGAAGGTGGAAATCTTTTGAAATGGGAGGTTTGGACGAGGGATGCTCCAGCATCGTTGGTTTTCAGCTCTCCTGCCACACATGATGGATACTATCCACCATAACGACACACCCAAGAGGCACACCACATTTGTATGTAATCCCCATACCTCTCCCCCAGGAAGGCAAAGAAAGCACTTCATGAATGTGTAATTGTCACAACTCTTACCAATCACTCCCGAGGTGTGTGCGTGTGTGTGTGTGTGTGTGCATGCCTGTTGAATCCCTCACCACATGTGTATGCATGCATGCACACGTGTTTTGGGAGGTACCATGGCATAGGTAAGGGAAAGCCGGCTATGCTCAAATTCTACCCTCCTCTCTCTAGCTCCACCTTTTCTCTCCTGCTCAAGGAAGCACAGCAAAACCTACATGAAAGTACTCAACCTTGTGACAACTCACACCTGATCATGGCTTTGCCAGAGTGTTGCAACTTCTGGGCTGAATCTCCAGTTCTTTTCTTTTCTTCTTTTCTTTAATATTTTATTATTTTTTTAAGTGATCTCTACACCCGATGTGGGGCTCAAACTCACAAACCCTAGATCCAGAGTCGCGTGCTCTACCGACCGAGCCAGCCAGACGCCCCTGAATCCTCTGTTCTACACCGAACAGACGACAGAAGCCACGCACAGGTGCTAGTTGAAATGGTACCTCAATGGGGACAACTCTAGGGGGAGCCAAGCATTCACGTTCCATTTTATGAAACCAGCGATCCCTGGAATTATTGGACACAGCAGCAAAGGTTATGGATACTGTTAGAGACAGTTTATAATAGGGCATGGGTCCAAATCTCAGAAGGCCTCAAAGGCAGATGGAGGAGTTGACGTTGAACCTCATGCTGAGTACAAGGGTGGGTTTTGCAGTCAGGCAAACTGGGCTTGCATCCCACTTGTTTCTGTGAGCCCTTGACAACTTAACCTCTCAGTCTGCCAGCTTTTTCGTCTCTAAGATGGGTGGTAGCGAGGACTGACTGAAAATGTGTATTGATTTGTACAGGGTTTAAGATAGTGTCCAACACATGGACAAGCTTGGCCTTTCACACATTCCCGTTCCATGCAGTTTTAAATGATGGTGCACTGTGTGTTTTGACAACTATGTTTTATGGCCCTATTCTGGGACAGGCGTTCTGCTGGGTTCTGTACGTTATTTTAACTTTGTTTGATCAGCAAAGGCCTTGAGCTCCAGGCAATGTGATGGAGAGCCTGAAATGCAAAACCATGATTTAGATGCCATGTTTCCTGGCAGAATTCGTGAGTCAGTTCTGCTCTAAACCTTAGTTTCACCTCTAAAAGCTAGAAATGGATGGGATATAAAAAATGAGAAGCCAGTAGGGGCAACTTGTGATGGGTCTTACCCAAGTGCAGTGGCAAAGCACCTTGCACTTTGCAGAGTTTGAAGCAAGAATGTTTATGTAATCAGAAATATGTTTTAAAATGATCTTTTGGCTACTTCTGGGACAGCATCCCATAAGATGGCTGTGTAAAGCTCTCAGCAATGAAAACACTTCCAAATCTTAGATCCCCAGCCCAGACCTACACTCTAAGCCAAGTGTCTACTTCATACACCCTAGTAGTGTTAAAAAGGCCTACCTGACTTAATATGAGCAAAGGAGATTTTGAATATTCACCCAGCCCCCATCGCAGAAAATAGTGTCTCCATCTACTTATTGGCTCAAGTTAAAAAATTTAGGGCCATCCTATGTCCCCCTTTCCTTCATCATCCACATGCAACCAATCACCAAATGCTGCCGGCTGTCCAAACGAGGAAGGTCTCCATCACCTCCAACCCTGTGTGGTGCCACAACCATCCTCTGCAGACCTAACTGACCTTCATCTCCCGACCTATTGGCCATGGAGTTATCTTTAAAAATCCAAGTCCAGGGGCGCCTGGGTGACTCAGTCGGTTAAGCAGCTGCCTTCGGCTCAGGTCATGATCCCTGGGATCAAGCCCCACATCAGGCTCCTTGCTCAGCAGGGAGCCTGCTTCTCCCTCTCCCTCTGCCTGCCTCTCTGCTTGCCACTCCCCCTACTTGTGCTCTCTCTTTCACTATTTCTGTGTGTCAAATAAAAAAAAAATCTTTAAAAATCCAAGTCTGATTATGTCTCTCTAGAATGCATTGTCTTCCCTTCGCTCTTTGGTGTAAATTTCTTATTCTAAGGGGCCCTGCAGGATGGGCTCCTGTCTCTCTTTCATCTACCCTTTGCTCACCAGGCCCAGCCACACTGACATCATTTCTTTTCCAGTCTTTGGGCCTTTGCATCCCCGTGCCCTCTGCTGGGAACACCCATGCCCAGCTCTTGGTATGGCAGTAACTTCTCATGCTTTGGTTCAGAGAAGAAATCCCTGTTTGCTGTGATGAAAGTGGCCTCCCCTTTTAGAAACCCTTTTAGTTTCTCCCGATATGCTTGTCACAATCTAGTATTTTGTTTACTGGTTGTAGTAGGCCCTAGGGTGGAGTCCATGATCCTGACTTCTGCTACACGTGCCTTTGCGTGATTCCCCTCTCGAGTATGGTTGGGACCAGTGATTGCTTCTAACCCACAGGATACAGTGAAAGTGACAAGATACATGTGATTACCCATACGTGACTAGGCTACATAAGCATGCAATGCCTGCCTTGCTAAAAGAATCTCTCTCTTCAAAGAGAGAGGTGGCTTCAAAGACACAAGCTGCCACGTGTGAGGTCCCACATAGCCTGCAAAGAACAGGATGCTGCTAATGACCATGTGGGCTTGGATGTGGATCCTTCCCCTGTTGAGCCTCAAATGAGAACCCAGCCCTGACAATACTGCACTTGTAGTCTTGCAAAGGACCCTAACGCACTGAAAATGTGAGATAATGTTCTTTTAAAAGTCTACAGTTTGTGGTAAACTGTTATACAGCAAGTTAATACACTTGTTAAGCGACTCTTGTGTTAGAAAGTAAACTTCTGGAGGCCAGGGACCTTTTCATTTTTCATTACTACCCAGCTGCGTAGATAGCACAGACAGATGCAAGTAGACAATTGCATGAAGAAAAGAAAAATGTAATAAACAACAATTACTAATCCTCCATGTGCTGGCAGGAAGGGGCAGTTCTTTTTCTCTAGGAAGTAAAGCCACCTTTAAGGACAGTGGCAAGTGCAGTGGGATGTCATGGGATTCATAAGTTCCCCGATTAAGGCTTTTATGTCCTATTGTTGCAAGTAGCAGGCTTTATACTTTCTCTGCCCAGCAAATATTTCCTCTCCTCATATTCCTTTGGGAGTATGCAGCCCACTGCGGGTGAAACCAGTGGGGCTGACGTAAACCACCTCCTGGGTTCTGGCTTGAACCGACAGCCCATAGCCGGGCCTTGCCCCATCAGCATAGTTTACCCTCCAGACCACTGTGATCGGTTGAGGATTGCTCACATGACCCAAGCCTGTCCAATCAGAGCCAAACCCAGAACTTCGGCACGTGCAGTTGGAGAGCAGCTTCGCCACTGGTGCAGGTGCAGAGTGCTAACCGTGAGGCCGACGTATGGCCAGAGCTGCTGGGACCTCCACGTGTGCACGGCCTGAGTGGAAAAGCAGCTCACACGAGGAAGGCAATGCTGAGGGATGAAGGACGAGAGATGCCTCAAGATGCCGCTTGAGCCCCTGGATTCAGCAGTGCCTGAAAACCTACCCCCCGGCTTTTTAGTGCAGTGAAATGAACTCCCCCTCTTGCCCCCGATCCTCATTAACACCACTTTGGGTAGAATGTCTATCACGAGACCTATTACCTTGGATCTGCCGTGATTACCTGGGATCTTCTCAATGGAGAAGGAATAAGGCGGTCTGATGTCTAGGGGGTGAAAGAAAGAGTAAAGGAAAAAAGCTCATCTAAATAAATATTTAATAAATGCCACAGCAGACCACTAAAGGAGAAATCCACAGGATTTTAAAAGCTTGTTTAGTCCTTAAGCATTTTCATAGGAGTCTTTACAGAAAAAAAATTTCTTTAAAAAAAAAAGTTCTTTAATACAAACATATCAAGTGCAAATATTTTAAAGAATAAGGGCACTTAACAGTACTCCACATGGAAACTCTATCTTTAGATTTTTTCAAAAGTGCCATTGGCCATAAAGTTAACTTTGGACTCTATTTTCCAGCTTTGTCTGAGCCGCCATTATTGCCAAATGTTGCTGGTTTTTCTGATAAAATGCTAATAAGGCAGAAGAGCTTGCTCAGTTTTGCTCTTTCTCCACCTTGTTTCAAGTAAGTGAAGATATAAACAACTTCTCTCATTTCTGAAAAAAAGAAATAAAGAAAAAAAAAATCCACAGTTGCCCCAAACCCGGCTCTCCGCCACAAGATCTGAGTCTTTGGGGTCAAGCTGCCAGGCTATAGAAGCTCAGGACTAGACCAAGGTCAAGTCTGCATACTGGGGAGGGCGGGTCGAAGGCCAGGAAGTGCTGAGCCAATGCAGGTCTCTGCTAATTCTCCTGTGAGGGCAGGCCCACCAACAGAACCACAGGACTCATGCAAGAGCAACAGGAGCCTCAATTAGCCGCTGTGGGATCCTACAAATAAATGAAAAAGCTAGAGGATACTTCTGAGGAGTGCTTGACCACCTAGCCCCCTTCTGAGTCATAATCCCAAGGGCTGAGTATGATCCACAGCCTTCGAGAGGTGCTTGGAAAGAGCTCTGGCTCCGCTGGGCCGGTCATTCCTGGTAGAGCCCCTCTAAGTCTGCGGACTTCATAGCCAGCTGACAGTCGCCACTGGAGTTTTGTTGTGTCAGAGGTCTGTTTGGTAACAAGAAGAAATGGTTAGCTCTAGGGTCTCTTTCAAGAGCTTTACTGTGGAGAGCGCACAAAGCTGAATACATGACATTGTTGGTTTATTTTTAGCTGCTTTTTGCAACCACACCAGATTTAAGCCTACACCTATTTTAGAGATGAGGAAACTGAGGGCATGAGAAGTTAAAATGACTGAGTTAGGGGTAGGCATTAGGGGTACCCCTTCCCCCATTCTAATTTGGGTATTGCAAATGAGCAGTGCATGAAGTTACAAAAACATGCATGGTAAAAGATCTAAAAAAGTACAAGACCAGAAGATTTTAATACAACAAACTAGAAGAGGTCACATTTCAATTAACCTTAAAGAAACTACCACTTATTGAGTTCTATCAAAGAGGAACATCCATAGTTATCTGAAAAAGCTTTTCTGACCTTTGCCACCCACACCTTTGTGAGGCTGGGTCTTCAAAACCCAGCTGACATCTAATAAGGCAGACATTAAAGATATTTATGAAATGTAGGGATGCCTGAGTGGCTCGCTAGGTTAAGTGTTTGCCTTCAGCTTAGGTCATGATCCCAGGGCCCTGGGACTGAGACCTGAGTCCAGATCCCTGCCCAGCAGGTAGTCAGCTTCTCCTTCTCCCTCTGTCCCTCCAGCCCCCAGGCTTGTGTGCATTCTTTCTCTCTCTCTCTCTCTCTCTCAAATAAAGGAATAAAATCTTAAACAACAACAACAAAAAAGATATCTGTGAAATGTAAAACAATGCCACTTACTCATTTCATTTTGTATTGGAAAATACAGTTACTTTTCTTTTTTTTTTTTTTTTAAGATTTTATTTATTTATTTGACAGAGGGATAGAGAGAGCACAAGTAGACAGAAAGGCAGGCAGAGGGAGACAGAGAAGCAGGCTCTCTACCGAGCAGGGAGCCCGATACGGGGCTTGATCAAAGAACCCTGGGATCATGACCTGAGTCAAAGGCAGCCTCTTAACTGACTGAGCCGCCCAGGCGCCACTAGTTACTTTTTCTAAAGATGTTATTTATATCAACAGATAATACTGTCCCTTTTAAATGAGTATTTTTCAAATTTGTTGTTAATTTCTACTACAGTAATTATTGATACGTTTAAAACCATCATGAACAAAACCTTGGGAAGACTCAGTAATTTTAAGAAGCAAAATGTGTCCAGAGGACAAAAAGCTTGAGAACCACTGCCCTGGTGAAAACAATGGGTCCAGGTGCCTCGGTTGGGAGGAGGAGGGAGTATAAGGAGATCAAGGACAAATCTCGGAAATCTTTTTCATCTTTTCCTTGACAAACAGGTGGTATTCAGATTTTGTTACTCCTTGTGGGAGAGCAGAGCAGGGTTCAGAGGCAGGGAGAGATTTTGGCTTAGAAGCATCAGCTTCAAAAAGCCAAATTTAAGCCAACATTTCTCCTTTTAACTCCTTTAAGACTAACAGTGCTCAATTTTTAAGAAGCTGGATGTAGTTCCAGGAATATCAACCAGGCAATCCTGTGACGACCAGCCCTGAGCTATTTTTAAATTATACCCACTTCACATTTTATTTTCTAACCTGAGTAACCACAGGACAACATTTTGGCAAGAAGTTCAAGGGCTACTCTATAGAAAAACAAAATTCAGGATACTGGTTCTTTTAGAGCAAGGGTTGGCAAATTCCTTGGGGCAAATGCAACTTGCTGCCTGTTTTTGTAAATAAAGTTTTATTGGAACACAGTCATGCTCACTTGTTTTCTTATTGTCCCTTTTGCTTTTTGGCTGCAGCAGCAGAGTTGAAGAGCTGCAATATGGACCACATGGCCTGCAAAGCCTAAAATATTTATCATCTGGCCCCTTACAGAAATTATCTGCTGACGCTTGTTTTGGAGTCACTAAGAATCTTGGTTAAGAGCCTTTGGAGTTAACTGACCTGTATTTAAGTCCCTTCTCTGCCACACTTTGCTATGGGATTTGGCTTCATTTCCCTTGTCATAGGATGGACTATCTCCCTCACAGCGTGGTTGTGAGGATTACATGAGCTAAGGCCTAGAAAGTGCCTGACAGAGTCCCTGGCACAGAGCAAGTACTTGATGAGTATTAGCCACTGTCATCAATTAAGCAAGAGCTTAAAGGAAGCACAGTGGTGTCACATCCTACTTGAGACTTAGATTCTAAATTCAACAAGGAGAAAAAGATAAAAATCAAGCATTAAAAAAAAATCATCTCTGAAAATCCCTTAGGAGGGCAGCCCATTACAGACAAACATACTGTCTGTCCTACAGGAATTCCAACACAGCTGGTTTTCCCTCCAGCATTTAAATAGATCAGTGTTCCTTCAGTTGAGGCTCCAGATGAAGTGTAGCTGCTATTTAGGGGCCATAATGTAGAAATAAGATCCGTACCATCAAACACAAGAGCACACTCAGTGCGGTGAGCCACTCACATTCTGAAGAGCAAAGAGGATGAAGATGGACATTGGGAACAGCAGCTTCACCCTGAGATACGTGCATGGTGAGTGGAATAGCGGCCCATTATTCTTGTAGCTCCCCCACAAAAAACACCTTATTTTCAAGTTTTGTAAATTTAACGGTGTCTTTTAAAAGGAATCAATAACAATTACTTCACAACAATTACAACAATTACAACACACATAGCATGGCCACGACAACAAAATGAGTAATTGTGCGTGGTGGGTGATGACAGAATTTTTTTTGTTTGAAACTCCATTGTCAATTCTCATTTGATGTCTGAGGTGTACAGGAAACTATACAGAACACCGGTCTCTCACAATTTTACTTCTAGACATCCAAGTAGGGTCAGGGTGGCATTTGTGAAAATCCTCCAAACGGTAAAGATTAAATTACTGCATTAACATGTATTTACCTGGGAGGACACCAGTAGTTGAGAAGACTGGAGACCACGACGTAGGACACCATTATCGTCCCTGACATGGCGAGTGATACGAAGCTCAAGCCACAGAGGACACAAAGCAGTGAGAGGCCACCCACAGAGATGACCAGTCCTAGAGGAGAGCAATGTTAGAAGAACTCAGCTAAAACAAATTGAAAGCTGCCAGACCCCAGGCCACTGAGTTTATGACACTTAACTCAGATTTTTTTAAAGTGAAATTTCCCATAAAAACCCAGATTTCCAACATCACTTAAAAAGGAGGTCATCTAACCACCCAAGTGGGCCTCACTACAAGGCAAACAAACATCCTTTTCCTTGCCTTGGGAGGGATCAAACAGCTCAGAACTCCCACCTCATGGCTATAGTGATATAATTTCAGGGATAGACCCTGCAAAGGAAGGAAATCAGAGCCTACAAATGGATGTGCTGCTTTTTTACAAAGACTGACAAAATCCTGGATCCATGTTTTTCAAAGTGTGGCCAACAACCACTGTATCAGGATCAGATGCCTTAGGAAGGCTGGTGAAAAATTCCAATTTCTGGACTCCCCTCCAGAACTACTAAGTAACCATCTCTGACTGAGGTCTGGAAGTCTGCATTTTCAAAAAACAAGTAAGACTTATGCACACTCAAGTTCTAGATGACTGTTCTAAAGGCTTTGTATGTGATGTGCTATTCCTCCTGTTTAGAAAGCCTTTCCTTCCCCAAAGGAAACAAAAGTTGTTATGTCTTTAAATCCTGTCCTCTGTAGAGCTTTGCATGACAGGACCAAAAGAGCCACTTTTGGTAAAAGCAAATTTACCTTTGCTATAGTACTCATTCACTCCTCCACGCATTCATTCATCTGTCCATCTATCCATGAGGATTTCCTCAACAGCTACTCTGCCAGGTTTTATTTAGCTCATCCGTCGATGATGCCCACCTTTTCCTTCAGCAGTAAATTGCCTAAATTGTCCCATGAGGAGGAAACAACTCTGGGTGCTCTTGGCTCTGGGAAGCCATAGGATAAACCAATGACCCAGTGGCAATGAGCTCTACGGCCAGCATCTTGTGGTTTGGATCTGATATGAAAAGGCAATCTGAACCAATCAGATCTGCCTTCTCAGTAATTTTACCTTAGCAACAAAGGGAGAAGGTGACAGTTGGCAGTGTGACTTCAGGAGGAAAGGTGGAGAAGGGGGGACATTAGTGCCTAGCAAGACACCTGGCATGCAACAGGTGTTCAATAACAAAAGTGTGGAATAATTGGACTCTGTTACCATTTGTGCGCAAGTCACTCTATGCCACGGGCTCTGCTAAATATTTTATGGGACTCTAAGCTTCAATCCCTACCACAACCCTTTGGGACAGTTTTATTATTTCCCCAGTTTACATATGAGGAGTCTGGGGTTCAGAGAGGGTAAATAAATTGTCCAAAATCACATTGGGGGAGGCAGGATTCTAATGTGGACTCCAAAGTCCGTCTTGTAACTGCTCTGACAATCTGCCTTGGTCCCTGTGATCTTTTCAAGAACAGGAACATTTGCTAAGAGTGGCAGGTCCCCAATAAATACTGTGCTCCCAACTGAATCATTTTCCGAGGGGGTGAACAGCAGAACAGGATGTACCTTCCAGTAAAATGACTCCCACGAGAGCAGCCAGGGAGGTAAGCACCACGACGAGCAGGAAGAACCCAACAGGAACGGCTGACATGGCCACAAACACCAGCACGGTGAGGGCCATGAAAGGATGCCTGTCCAGGTACTGACCCACCGGGGACTTCATAAAGGCAACCACCTGCGGGCAAGGGAGAAAGAGCCAGGACTGAAGGCCATGTCTGAACCCCAGGAACCCCACCTGAGCTGCAGGAAGTATAACCAGAGGCTGTGAACTTGGATGGCTCATCAGTAACATAACAAGTCAATGCTAACCATTCTCCCAAGACATGAGTCACCCTGGCAACAACTTAAGGCAGCTGCAGACAGATGGCAAGTTTGAGGGTCCAACCCAACCTCAAGTCTTGTGAAAGGAGGAAAGACCTGGTCATGGCTCTACCGCTTCACACACACCCTCTCAAGAGACCCTCAGCAGGTGTGCACATGGATATAATGTACACACAGTTGATCTCCTACTTCACAGTGGAGCTTTCAAAGTCGAGGCCACCAAGGCACAGAGAGGTTAAGTCTTAGCTACTTGGCATCACCTGGGACCTTGTTAGAAGTGCACCATCTCAAGCCCTGCCCCAGACCTGCTATATCAGGTGCTGGTTTTTAATGAGATCCCCCGGTGACCTGTAGACCCATGAAAGTCTGAGAAGCAATGGGGCTTGCCTAGAGTCATATAGTTTCCAAGTGGCAAAACCTAGGCATTCAAAACTGAATCTCTTCACTCTAAATGTCAAATGCTTGTAATGGCTGCCATCTTGTTAGGAAAAAAGTGCTTTCATGTCATCAAAGTGGATACCACAGTCAGGCCACAGCCTGATGATTACTGCAAGCTTATGTAATGCACAAGCTAACTTCCTTCACCAGGCAAGAGAGTTTCTGGATCTGGCTCAGTGGGAGGAGGGCTGCTTTAATGCAGAGCTGGCCCTAGAAAATCCACAAGGAGGGGCTCCCCCCTCATCT
Source organism: Nasua narica (assembly GCA_028533885.1). Lineage (NCBI taxonomy): Eukaryota > Metazoa > Chordata > Mammalia > Carnivora > Procyonidae > Nasua > Nasua narica. Next base: position 13,938,000 of record CM052805.1, on the reverse strand, counting down.
TTTTTTTTTTTAAAGATTATTTATTTATTTATTAGAGAGAGAGAGACTGACAATGAGAGGAGAGAAGGTCAGAGGGAGAAGCAGACTTCCCGCAGAGCCGAGAGTCCGATATGGGACTCGATCCCGGGACTCTGGGATCATGACCTGAGCCGAAGGCAGTCGCTTAACCAACTGAGCCACCCAGGCGCCCCCCCCCCCTCATCTTAAGCCCCATTCTGTGTCTCTCCTGACTATGGACATATTAGTTCCTGTTCCCTTAAAAGGTTCCATCATTCCAGAACTTTTCCCCATCAAAACCTTCCAAGGTCTCGTTCCTTAAAGCTTTACAGGCCTGCAGAAGAAGAAATTCAAGCTACAGTGATCACAGGTACCACTACCCAAAACACAAGTGCCTCCTAGTGACTCTAGTGGTGGGAATCGGGGGGCCAGCTAGAAGAGGGTTTTGTAGTTCAAGTTGATGGTGATCAAAGTGCAGGGCTCATACTGCTTAACTAGAAAAGGCTGTTGTTCAAGAAGCCACTGCCACTGGTCTTGGGACTTCAGCATTGCCTCCATAGGAGAATCTCCAGGAATGACAAATTCACTTCCAAACTTCACACACACACACAAAAAAAACCCAGCATGATGCCCACTGGCTATACTGCCTCTAGCTATCCTATCTGAGAAAAGCTACCAGACTCGGCTATTCAGCTTCTCTAGCCAACGGGGACTATACTAGGAAGGCCTGGCTCAGATAATCAGAACCCAATGAAACTCTCCCCTTAAGGCAGCAGAAGGTGAGAGAGGGCGGGTCACAGGAGTGGGGCTGGTCCCTGGAGCTGTCTTAAGTCTTGACTGCTTTCCAGCTCTAGTCCACACATATTCTTAGTAAAATCACCCAGGCATCCTCTGACTGAACGGTTCTCTCTGATCTGTATAATCAAGACTTCCAGTAACCACGGTGGGGAGCAGATGAGGCTGGAATGCTCGAAGGCCAAGCTTGTGAGTTTACACCCGGACCACCCAGCACCGCAGCCACGTTTGTCCCCTGCACACCTGAAGTGTGGCTAGTGTGACTGATGAACTAGATTTTCAACTTAATTTAATTTATATTTAAAAACTGATAGATGCTCCAGTCACTGGAATATTTTTAATTACATTTCAAATAAGCTAGGGATGTTTCAAATAAATTTTTCAAAAGTAAATTTTATGAAATCTGAATAGAGAGCAAGTATTTTCAATGGAAATTTAGTGTCTGAATTAAGGCTTGTGCTAAGTGTTTTAAAAAATGTAAACCATCTCATCACTAATTTTTTGATATTATTACACGTTGAAATGATATTGTTCTGGTTATATCAGGTTATATAAAATATAGTGCTAAAATTAACTTTTCATCTTCCTTTTCATGCTTTTTAACATGACTACTAGCAAATTTTAAAATTCTCTACACTGGTTGCATATTATTTCCATTGTAAAGCACTCAAGTTTAACTTTAAACTTTTAAGTTTTCACTAAAGTCTAACCTTTATCTAGAAAAAAACAGGAAGCAAACTGTTGGCAGTTGAGGGTTACGATATAATCAAAGGACTAATTTAAGAAATATGAACATGGCCCATCATGTGCAAAAAGCAATTAAGATTTGCGAGAAGTCAGAAAGAGATACTGACGGTGAAATCTAGGCTGATGGCAATATGAAAGTGTAATGACAAAAGAAAAATCAACAGGACTTAGGGATGGCTTGGCATGGGGATTTAAAAGGAGAAAAGCAGAACTGTTCTTCCATACCCTATTTTTCTCTTAGACTCTTCTGAGTCTGGGCCCTACAACCAAAAAATAGAAAGTCATTCAGCTATGCAGAGACCATTGAAGATACAGTTAATTGCAGAAATTGTCTTCCCTCAGGAAGAAGGGCCCTGCTCAGGCCAGTCTGTCACAGAAGGGAAGGACAGGATTCAGTCACACCTAATAATAGAGAACCTTCATGGAACACTCAGGGGCCAAGCACTGTTTCAAGTGCTTTCAATGTATTGCCTCATTTATTTCTCCCTTCAATGCCCAGAAGCAGGTAATGAGGAACATGATTTAAATCCAGGGAACTAGAACATAGCAATTAACTTCTTTCTCATGGCAACAGAGAGGGATACAATGGAAGGTTGGAAAGGGAGACAGCTTATTACACAGTAACATGAACTGCAATTTTCCATCTCTATCCTGGAAGCAGACACATGTCATCCAACCTGGATTTCACAGGCATGGTACTGTGCTGAAGAACTCAGGAATGCCAGGCTGGGACAGACGAGCACCACTATGTGCCAGGCTCTGTGCTACAGCCTTCTGGAACAGCTTCTGAGATTATCCTCACAACAAACCGATGAGCCTGGCATTGCTTATTTGAGAGAAGAGGTGATGGAGATTCAGTGACCTAAGCAACTCACCCAAGGTCAGACGAAGGCAATTTATTTTAAAAATTCACATGAGTATGGCAAGTTCCAAAGTAAAGGCAATTTGGCCAGTATTTAAAGACATGAAGGCTCCATCTGAAACTATTCAGGAGACAGGCCAATTCCCTGGTGTCGGGATGCAAAAGACAACCAGTGTCCATTGTCCCTTACTACCAGACAGGAGGTGGATGAAGGTGTCAGGATTATTTAAAACCACTGGCAAGGGTGCCTGGGTGGCTCGGTCGGTTAAGCGTCTGCCTCCAGCTCAGGTCATGATCGAGTCCCACATTGGACTCTGCTCAGGGGGGAGTCTGCTTCTCGCACTTACTCTCCCTCTGTGCTCTCCCTCTCTCTCAAATAAATAAAATCTTAAAACAAAACAAAACAAAACAAAACACTAGTAATGACAAGTCCAAGGTGCTGTGTTAACACTGTTTCGCAGACCACACCCTGGGTGCCCCCTGGCACGTGATTCAGGGTTGGCACAAAGATGCCAGAGACGAAGTTCAAAAACATCCATTGTGGAACGAATGGGCCAGCATGGGAGCAAAACTAGTCATCGGTAACCCACAGGTGGAGATGCCATTAGGACGCATCTGCCCAGCCCACATTCCTTGTCTTCCCTCCTCTTGGAACCCTGCTCCCTCCCACAGCAGGGGCACACTCCTGAAGCCATGTTTCCCTCCATGAAATGAAAAGTCCCAGCCCAGCTGCCTCCCTGGCCATGGGTGACTTGGTCAAGCAGATTCTTGATCCTAGGAATCAGGCATTGCCAGAGCAAGCCCCTCGGAGGGCTTCAGCTGGGAGCTGAGGGAGACATAGGGAGTTGAAGGTGCCAGCCTGGGCAGTCACGATGACCCATGTCAATGGAAGAGCAAGAAAACCAAGCTGTGGAGGGACGAGAAGGAAGCTGATGCACAAGGAAAGTTACAACCAGAAGCAACATGGCCCAAGAAAGGATGTTGAGAGTAAATTCTGACTCCAGTGACCTGCCAGACCCTGATTCACTTCCAGCCCTTGGCTTCCAAGATAGCTTCCCATTTCCCCAAAGTCCCAGTAGGTCTCAGTATTCATCTGCTTACGCTATTTCGAGCGGGTTTCTCACTCTCTCAGCCTATGTCAATGATGACTTAACATTCCAGAGGCTTCCTAGAACAAATTACAGAGTTGTTTCACAAATACTCCACGTTGAAACCCATCTGGTCTTTTCTGGAATTACGAGGGCCGATTAACTCTGAGGAAAGGTTAAAAATTATTTGGGGAAAAGAAATCAACTAAATATCCCAGAAACAAGGGGATGTTTATGTAAATTATGGTTAGGTCAATCTGATGGAAAGCTCTACTACCAAGCAACTTGTTCTGAGGACTTAAGACTCAATATGGAAAAACACCAATATGCAATACCAAGCAAAAATAAAAAATACAGGACTATATCTGCTATAATTACAACTACTACATATGAAAATTACATACTGAAGGAGCCTAATAAAAATAATAATCACCATCAATGGATTTGTTACTGATGTGTTTACAAGTGATTTGCTTTCCTTTCTCCCCAATATTACTCTACTGAGTTAATACAACTCATATTAATACAATTAACATAGTACCAAATTTTAAAAGAAACTGCTCTTAGTACTATCCAAAGAACATCAGGGCTTAGCTAGCTGATAATCTGTCTCATCACTCTGGGAGTTTGTTGGCCTGGAAGTTATCCAGCCGAAATCTATTCCAGTGACTACAAATGAAGATCTACGACAACGAAGTAAAGAAATGCCAAGATGCCAGAGTTCACATGCTTTGAAATGTCTACTTCAGAAGTAGATATAAGTATTAAATAAGACATGCCAGGGGCCCCTGGATGACTCAGTGGGTTAAAGCCTCTGCCTTCAGCTCAGGTCAAGATCTCAGGGTCCTGAGATGGGGCCCCGCATCAGGCTCAGCAGGGAGCCTGCTCCCCCCCACCCACCCCCCACCTGCCTCTCTGCCTACTTGTGATTTCTGTCAAATAAATAAATAAAATCTTAAGAAAAAAAAAAAAAAAGACATGCCAAATGCCTAACACAGTGCTTGGCATATAGTACCCCTCAATGACGGTTAATCAATTTACTGCCAATTGCTATTACTTGCAGATTCTCTATCTGCAAATTCACCTACTCAACAAAATTTATTTGAAACCCCAAAATCAGTATTTGTGGTACTTTCAAGAACCTGTACAGAGCACGGGAAAATTTAAGTCCCCTGTTCCCAGCTAAGGTCAAACTAGGCAGTGCTCTTATTTCAGCTCTTTAAACAACTGTCCTTTCCAAGGTATATTTAGTACCACCTCTTCTCACATCTTATGTTTTTTGTTGGTGATTTCACCATTTAAAATGGCAGAAGTACTGTCTAGTGTTCTTCAGTGTAAGAAGGGTGTGATCTGCCTTAAGAGAAAATATGTGTGGGGGCACCTGGGTGGCTCAGTTGGTTACGCAACTGCCTTCGGCTCAGATCGTGATCCTGGAGTTCCGGGATCCAGTCCCACATCGGGCTCCCAGCTCTGCGGGCAGTCCGCTTCTCCCTCTGACCTTCTCTCCTCTCATGCTCTCTCTCACTTTCTCTCTCTCTCTCTCAAATAAATAAATAAAATCTTAAAAAAAAAAAAAAAGAGAAAATATGTGTGTTAGATAAGCTTCATTCAGGCAAGAGCCAGAGTGCCATTGGCCAGGAGTTTAATGTTAATGAATCAACAACATATACTAAATAAGTTGTCTTTAAACAGAAATACACATACAACAGTTTATATATTTATCAGCTGATGAAAATGTCGTGACCATAAATTTGCCAGAACCTAATTCTGGTTCTGTAGTTCCCCTAGGAGAAATTGTTAAGCAGTTGCTAATTCGTTGTTTGCGGTGACCTCAGAGAACATAACTAGCAAATCTAATGAGAACCAAATGCACATGGAGATGGGCAGGAGGACCTTTCCTACTAAGCTAACTTTGAGTAACAAGAGTCTCAGCCTGCTGACTAGAAAGCTGCTTGGCCAATTTAAAAATAGATTGCTAACTCCACAAAGAGGGCCAGAGGCATTTTGGGATGAGTCCAGGAAAGATCTCCATAGAGTATATTGCTTTAGACTGTAAAGTCCTATCTCTTCAAATAGACCCAAGGGGAACTGTGCTACCCGATACAAAAAACAGATCACAAACCAGTTCATTATGTTACATATTTTGTTACATAAATTACATATGTATTTTATGGGTGTTCTGTATAGGAAAAAATGTCTAGAGGGAAATACAACAAAATGTTAATATTATCTCTAAGAGCTGTTTTTCCTGACAAAATGCTGAATGACATATTGAAGAAAGATAAAATTCAAGAAAGCAGAATATACTATCTCAAGCCCAATTGTCCCTGAATGGCTACTAAACACCTGAAAAGTGGCAAATTCAAATGGAAATATACTGTTAAGTGTAAAATACTCACTGGATTTTTCAAGACTTACTACAAAAAAAAGAATAAAGAACATCTCGATAACTTTTTTCATTAATAATTTTTTATGATTACATATTGAAATGATATTTAGATCTATTAGGCTAAATAAAATACATTATTAAAATTAATTTCACCTGCTTTTTACATTTTAAATGTGGCTACTAGGAAATTACATACGTGGCTTATATCAAACTTCATTGGATGCTGGGTTTCCAATGGAAAACTGGACTCAAATTTTAAAGTAGCCTTTAGCCCCTCAGTCTCAGGGCAACTGGGCAAAATTAACAACAAAACAAAACGAAACAAGGCTGGTATCTGTGGCATAGACTGAGACCCACCCTCTGTATCCAGCTAAAGAACTGCATTTAATGCAAGGGTAGACACACAACTAAATTTTAGTCTATGAGAAATAATTGGAAATGCTGTGTGACTTCCAGGAAGTCCCCTTAAATTAGAGATGGCTTTTAAGTCTTTCTCCCCTTCCCTCCTCCATCCTTATTGCCTGGAATGTGAATACAATGGCTGATGCTTTAGCAGCCATCTTGGACAATGAGTTTGAAGATCACAATTTAGCCACCAGGGCAGGGTGGTGAATTACGAAGATTCCTGACCTACTTCCAAATTTCTCCTACTTCAGAGAGAAATAACCTTCTATGGTGTTTAAGCTGCTGTTATTTTGGGATTTCCCATTACAGAGCCTGATTGGAAACTGACCTTTGAGTTATTCTGGATGGACTCTACCAGCAAAGACAGCTTCTTCTGCAGCTCCTTCAAGTCCTTTGAGGTACTCAGAGGCTCCTCTTTTGCCATCCTGAAACCCACTCCAGTCTCTTTAGGGATTAATTCTTCTACGGGTAAACTGTCCAAGGCAGGGCGCAGTCCAATCACTCATGTCACCCAGTCTCTTGCTGTCACTGGTGAAACAAAAAGTATGCTGGACCATTAGTAGTAGTCACCCAGCTAGTTCAACAAAAGCTTCCACTATCCTTACACATTGATGGGAGGTATGCAGGAGGAAGGTGGCTTGGCAATATCTATTAGAATTTCTAAGCGCACATACCTTCATCCAACAACTTATTTTCCAGGAATCTGAAGGAAATAACCAAATAGGTATATCAAAACATACAAAAAGGGTGTGCAGGACAAGTCTATATATAGTATAGAATATATATAAACAGTAAAACATTGGAAAGAGGCTAACTGTCCATTAGCAGGAAATTGGTTAAACGATGATAGATTCATAAAATGGAGTATAGCATAGTTGTTAAAATGATAATGTGGACACCTAGTTAATGACATGAACATACATCCAAGATAAGTGAAAAAATTATAAGATATCCCATATGGTTACATAAACATATGTATTTTATGTTTATATTCCATAGTAAAAAGACCTAAAAGGATATATAGATCATTTCATACCAAAATGTTAATGGTACTATCTCTGGGGACTTATGTTTATTTTTTTTTTTTGCCTGACAAACTGCTGCAAAGAATATAGTAGAAAGCTGAATACACTATTTCAAGTCCCATTACCTTTTCCCCCAGGAAGCCTTTCTTACACAGTGATGGTGGCCAATTTCTTCATTTACTATCCACACTAAACAGGTTGGCTTCCAACCACATAAATCATTCTCTATTTACTTGTAAGTCTCCTCTTAATGGGTGGGGTGTCTCAAGTGCAGAGCAAGCCACAATTATACTCTGTGACTCAACAGCCTTGCCAGGACTGTCCTAAGTTCATGTAATTATAAAACCAATTTGTTCAATATCTATTTTTTAACCCTTGTTAGATTTTCATATAAACAAATATATCGTTCTTATTTTGTATTTCCCAGCGCAGCTGTAGGGCTGGACACTATTTTCCCCTTACAAATGACCTCCTGACTACTGAGAGTAAAAAAGCCTCAAAGATCCTGTCACAGTGGCCAAAATTTAACTGAGTGATGCTGACATGTTAACCCATTGACTATACCACACGGTAATTATGTGAGTTAAGGGGGAGGAGTTACTTTACTAACACCTAGAGGGTCTGGAATGCAATTAAAGTGCATTTTCATTCTCCCAGCTAGGCAGGCTCTGCTACAACCTGCGTTTGTCAAACAGGAACCCTTTGGACAAGAAAGGACTAACCGCTCCACAGTCATATTCTGCCTTCGAAGCTGCAACTGGCACAGATCTTGGATTTGGGATGTTCCCAGGACGTAGCTCCCCTACTCTCATCTCTGCAGCACGCAGATACAAGCCCAGCTCCCCTTACTGGTCTCCAGAGGGCGAAGGAACCCAAGGGCCACCCAGACCGGTTTGGGGAGTCCGATGGGAACGAACTTGGGTAGAATGCCATGAGCCACAGCTCAAATACATCCACCTGGCTACTAGTCCCCAGACCCCCTTGTCACTCACTCTACAGAGGGGTCTCCCCAGGAACTGAGAAGTCTCAGGAGGGGAAGCGGCAACCCCTTAGCCCCCGCGCGGCCCTCAAGTTCCCCGCCTTCTCTGCTCCCTCCAGGCTGACCCGGGATCACTGGCCAACCCGCCCCTCCCGGGGCTAACGGCTGCCGAGAGCATTCTGGCTGGAAGGAAGAGGGGGTGCACTTCTGGTTGAGGGAAAGGAATTCTGGGCGCCTCGGGCCTACCCAGGCCGCCCCTTCCCCATCTGCTTCTAGTCTCTTCGCCTTCGAAGACGCGAGGGGGAGCCTCCAGACGCCCGGCTTCTAGGGACCTATGGGCAGAGGAGAAGAGGAAGGGAGGCGGGTGGAGAGAGGGGGTTCCGCGCACGAGAGCGCACAGAGGCTGAGGAAGGGGCGTTCAAGCAGGAATGGAGTCATTAATTTGGGAAGAAGAGTCCACTTTTGTTACTTGGGGCGCCCCTCTCTGCAGTGACGGGAGAAGGGGTGGCCCTCGGTAGAGAAGAGGGACCTGTGGGAAGGAGGGTACCTATTTTCATTAATCCTGAGGAGAGGGTTTGGAGACTCCCCCTCCAGGTTCTCCAAGGTGGGGGAAGGTCTCGAGGGTGGAATGGGACTGGCAACCCTTTTACCAAATCTAGTGGTGGGTGTGAGGGTGTGTGCGCGCGCACCAAGCCCGTCTTGGGGCCTCGAAGGGGTAAGACTTCCCTTTAAACTGTGGACAGAGGGCCACAGCTCAGAACATCCATTGCCCGCTCAACCCACGCCCCGGCGCCCCTCCAATTGCCCCTCCCCGCGAGGGGGTCTAGCCAGCCCGGGCATGCTCTACCCCAGCATCCAAGCGGCAAGCTCTCACCGGTCCTGGCGGCCCGCGCTGACCGGGGTCTGCAGGCTGAAAGGAGGGAGGCAGGGGGAGGAGGAAGAGGAGAGGGGAGGAACTCTCGTGGGCCAGGGCGGGAGCTGGAGCCCGTTTCCTGCCCCGCCCAGGCCACCGTCTTCCTCCGCCCTCGCCCCGCCCCTTCCTCCGCCCCTTCCCCCGCCCCTTGGCTGCTGGCGTCTCCGTCAGGGACGCCGGGTTCGGCTCTCCCCGCCCACTGCTGGAGCGAGCCGGCGACTGCGTGCGGAGGCCTCTGGCCGCGCGCTCGCCGAAGCGCGCTGTCCCCCTCAGCAGTTTGGAGCCACCCTGACAGGCCCTGAATAGTTTACAGATGAGGAAACTGAGGCCCGTCCTACACTCTTGGCTTGAAGTGAAAGTGGCCGGGCACCGCCGAGACGGGTAGACTGGCGGCCTCTGAGCACCGGTTTGCGCGGCGATTTAGGGCTTCCCCTGCCTAAATACCTGAGCCACCTGTTTTGGAAGCATTCCTGGAGCCCAGCCCAAGGATGAGGTACGGCCTTGACCGGCAGGTTTTAGCCATTACTTGCGCACAGATAGCATGAACCAGCGAGATCCTTAAAGATGGATTAGGTTATTTCCTCTATTTTTTTAATAATTGAAAAAGTCTAAACCCAAGTCCCTCAGCTCCATGTCAGAGCCCGACACGTGTCCCCTGGCCCCATATCCGGCCCATAGAGCACAGTTTCTCAATGGCAGCGCTATTGACATTTGGGGCCGGAAAATTTTGTATTGAGGGAGCTGCCCTGTGGTTCATATGAGGTTTAGCAGCATCCCTGGCCTCGACCCACTAGGTGCCAGGAGTCATCCCCTTCCTCCCAGTTGTGACAACCAAAAATGTCCCCAAACATTGCCAAATGTCCTGTGAGGGGGCACAATCTTCCTGTTAAGAATGACTGCCATAGGGGCGCCTGGGTGGCCTAGTTGGTTAAGCATTTGCTCTGGTAGTGAGTGATCCCAGGGTTCTGGGATTGAGCCCCACTCCAGCTCCTTGCTCATTGAGGGAGGGGGGAGGTCTGCTTTTTCCTCTCCCTCTGCCTTTCCCCCTGCTCTCTCTCTCAAATAAATAAATCTTAAAACAAACAAACAAAACCCCAGACCGTGCGCTGGGGGAGGGAGGTTCCAACAGCCCTGGGCCCTGATCTCAGGGCTGACTCTTAACTGTGTGACCTTGGGTGAGTTACCTTTCTGGGCCTGGGTTTCATCTGTAAGATGACAGATCTGAGCATTGGCCCGCTACTGCATAGTTCTCAGGCATTTTTCATCCAGGGACCTCTGTGGACCTACCTTTCCTCTGTGACCCGTGTCCATAGCAGCCTGGGAAACAGTCACATGGTTTTAGTGAGGACGGATGCAAAAATAGCTGTAAAGAAGTTAGTACCTACCTGGAGTAGAGGACGGATTGAAAAAGATTCAATGGTTCAGTCTTCTACCAACTAATATCTCTAGAAATAAGCAGGCTGGTGGATAAAGAAATAAGCTTAGGGACAATAATAATAAAAAGGAGCCAAGAGATCCCGTCTAATTACACAACAGCCAGCAAAAGAGGAGCTAAAGGTGGAAATAAGACATGGACAGATAAATGCCCCTAAATTCTTAAGTTTCAGGCAGTCCTGTGTAGCTTCATGCGTTTGGTTCTGCTGCAGTATGATGGGTACCCCACCTAAGAAAATCTTGTGGGGGGTTTTTTCCCCCCTTTAGAACAAAACATCACAACTGTCCTTCCCTGGTGGGCTTTGCTTTGGAAAGCTGACCTGGGGCCTTTCCCAGGATTTTTGTTCAAGGGTGCCATCTAGGGGTGCGTTTGTGAACCCTCTACTTCACCCCGCCCCTTCACCCCGGCCCAGGGTACACCTCTGTCATGGCAGGGTCAGCCAGGTTTTGTTTTTTTCCTTTTGTAGTGGCTGCCTTCTCCACCATATTATGGAGTTCCTGATGGCTGGGATCTTAGCTTTCTCCATATCATCAGGACTTGGCTCATGACGACCATTGATGGGTCAGTAAAATAAAGCTATGTGCAGCCTCTTCTATGCTTTTCAAAGGTTACTTACTCTGGCTGTGCAACCATTTCATGTCTTAGGAAAGACCTGCTAGGAGCACTGGGCTCTGAATAAGAAATGTGTGAAAATTTCCCAGCAACACATTGAGACCCTAATCTGTTAATATCACAGAGATGAGGGCATCCCAGAGTCTACCTGACTTCTTCTCTCCAAATTGTCAGATTTAGCAAATAAAAATCCAGGACACCCAATTCAAAGTGAAGATAACTTTTCAAATGTAGGTATGTCCCAAATATTAAATACTCACACTAAAATATTATTTGTTGTTTACCTGAAATTCTCATTTTACTGGGTATCCTGTGTTTTATCTAGCAACCCTGTGTACTTGGAGTTGAGAGATTGAGGGATTTGAAGCCTGCATCCCTCTAGGGAATTATCAAACAGAAAGTTAAGTCAGACAATTCTGGTGCAGATGAAGTAGGCAGGGGTTGGAGTGGGTGGCCATGGCATTTTCATTCTCCTTAGTAGCTGTTTTATTTATCTTCTACCTTTCTTCAGACCACGTGTACATTTTTGGTTGGAGCTGGGGAGCAAATGCCATAGTCAGGTTCAGATTCCAGCTTTGCCACCGACATAGCTGAGTGACTATGGGCAGGTTACTTAACCTCTCTGTGCTTCAGTTTCTTCAGCTATAAAACTTGGGGTAATAATTGTATTTATTTTCTGGGTTGTTGAGTCGATTTGGAAAGATGATACTCATTAAGTACTTAGCACAGTGCCAGCAGATACATATTGCTCAGTACATAAAAGCCATAATCATTGTTTTGATATTTTTGAACACAGGTAGTCTTAAAGTACACTAACTTTCAGATGGAGACACATCTACTCACTCACAGGGTCACGAGGTTCATTAGCATCAGTCCCTTTCTACGACTTCACTTTGTTGAGTTACAGCTGCTGGTTTTGGTGGGACATTGGGTTTCATGCCCCTTTATAGGAGGCCTGGTTATAACCCCATTTCTGTCGAAACCAAAGTTTCAAACCCTGTCACTAATTCATTTATTCCAGATACTATTTGAAACTGTATATATTATGATGTCCAATTGGATAGGGGCCCCCGAATATGGGGTGACGATCTTGTGGAAGCCTGTGGCACAGGTATTGAAAGGATTCACCTGAGGCAGAACAAAGGAGATAGCAGTTTATTGAATACACTGCAAGGAGGAGTAGGTGGGACAGGGACCGCAGAGGAGAGGCTGTCTACAAGGAAGCAGTGGGCGGGGGCTGTTTTTAAAGGGGGAAGGTGGGGAAGGTTTAGGGACAGACAGAATTCTCCCCTTTTTGGTAACTGTGCCTGGTTGTAAGTAGCCCATTTGTTAGTTAGGATCTATGGATATTTTGAGGTGGGTCATCTGATAGGCCTGTGTTCAGCCAGGGGGTCGCTGTGGGCCCTGCCTACATTCCATTGCTCAAGCCTGTTTGCCTAAAAGCGGCCTCTACTTATATGCCTGATGATAGAGAGTACAAATATAAGACATGAGCCACCACAAGTTTATTTTGAAAGTATGAAGTGCCCAACTTTGAAGTAAGAAAAAGGAGCAAGGGAAGTACTTGGTGCTGTGCAGTGCTCATGGTAGGATCTCAGAAATGTTTGTGTTCTGGGCAGGTCCTTTGTGAAGAGAGCACTGGACTCGGGTCATGAGGACAGGCTTCAACTTGGATCGGTGTTTCTTAGGACTTGCATCAACTTGGGAAAGTTCTGTATCTTGCTCGATTTTGATTTTCTCGTCCACAAAATGAGAACAACATGAAGTTTGCAGGAAAATTGAGTGAAATAACAGATATACAAGCATGACACCCCAGAAGAGCTCAGTAAGTCTAAACTGGTTTTGAGAGAACTTTGAATGCGACCAAGTAACACGCGCTTTGAATGTTTCGGCAGCCCCTAATATTGTAACCTGTAAGTACACATCTCTGCAAAGGTGTGTGTTTTTCTGCATTTATGATAAGGATTATGTTAGCCACAACATCTATAGAGTGCCTCCTGTATCGGATGACCAAACCATCTCAGTTTGCCTAGGACTGAGGGGGTTCCCACGATGCAGGACTTACACTGTTAAAACCCAGAAAATCCCAGGCAAACTGGGACAAGTTAGGTGCAAATTGCTTTATAGACATTATCTCATTAAACCTTTAAACCTACCCTTTGAGGTGGGTATTCACATGGTTGCCATTTTACGTTTAAAAAGGACACTTAAGAGAGATTAATACCTAGCTCAAGCCACTTAGCTAATTAATGGGAAGGGCGGGATCTGAACCCAGCTGTGTCCAGCCCAAGACTTTAACCACCATGCTATTTGCATTTAGGCTTCACCAAAGGCACAGTCTTTCATTGCCACTCACCTCTACATGCCTGCATCATTGCTGAACACCCTCCCATCTTCCCTTCTGTCATCAACAATTTCTGCTGCCCAGGCAGGCCTCCAGCAAAGGAAGACACCAGCTGAGTCAAGCCCAGTCTTGTATCCGGGCACAGCTCAGGCCCTTCCTTCCTTAGCAACAGACGCTGAAGCCTGGTTACAGCCCCAGGGCCTGGGTGTAAGCAAGCACCTCCAGTGTTAAAACAGCCCAAAGAAGAGGAGAGAGAAGAGCCCAGGCTTCCAGGGTATTGTTTAGTGGGCTGTTTCTTCCCTCTTCTCTGTATTAATATGTAACTCTGCTTCAGTTTTTCTACAGTGAACTTGGTGTGTTCCTGGGAAAGTTCCAAGAGAGAAGCTGCTCAGTGGAAAGGAAGACTGCCCAGACCAGGAGGTGCTGGAAGCATAGCAGAAAAGCCCAGCAGAACCCCAATGCTGTCCCTTCATTCTCTAGTTTCCCTTTCTTCTTCGACCCCCAGGGGGCCGAAGTCTATGACCTCAGAGAGGCAGCCCTGGGAACAGAGCTTTCAGAACATTTAGAAAGTTCCGTCTTCTATGTCGTCCCCATTATGGTATAAGGAAGTGTGAATTTCAGAGCCACTGGTAGGAGAGGATCGTCCCCGGAGAAACTGAGAGCTCTTTATTCGTTTTGTAATAGGTCCAATTAGAATGGACAACATGAGTGATACGGATTGCTCAACTCAGAAGGTAAGTGTGAATTGTAAGGTGTATTCCTTTTTTTTTTTTTAACCTGTATTTTTAACATGTAGGGAATTAGAGGGTGGGTGGGAAGGGGACATTTCAATGATAGACTAATTGCCATGTCAGATCCCCTTAACTGAGCAAGTGTGTTTGCCACATTTTTATGTGTGTCCTTTGAAATATGCTCTTTGCTGAATTAGGCTTTTGAACATCCTCAGGTTTTGCTGTGAAAGTTTTAGAAACAGACACCTGTTGTTCCTTTCCCTTCCCTTCCAAGGTCATTAGATGATCTATTCCATCCAACAATTCCCAATGCTGGGTGTACATCAGAATATCCTAGACAGCCTTTTGAAAACAGAGACTTAGCCTCACTTCCAAAGGTTCTGATCCAGAAGGGTTGGAGTGGAGTCCCCAAATCTATATTTTTAACTAAAAATCGAGTGTTCCTGTTATAGCAGGTCCTCAGGTGAGCATTTGGGAATGGCCCCCGAGAAGAATGTGCAAACAACATATGTAGTCAGAAATCAGGCCTCTGAAAATAATAGTTCTACCTGATCTAGGTGTCTGAATCTTGGTTTTAAAAACCAAGATCCACTAGGTTGCCATGCACTAAAGCGCCCAAAGGAACATTTTAAGCTGAAACATTACGATATTAAAGTGGATTTGTTGATAATGGCTGATTCCACTTCCTGAAATGAAAACTCCCTGCCATTTACCAGAGAAAACACTTAAGCATTAACATTTTCAACAAACCATTTTGCATACTGGGTAGTTCTTACAAAAACCACTATCCCTTTCCCCTTGAAGATGCCACAGAGAATTCTTAGCCAGGTATGGTCAATCAAGAAAAGTATCTTTGTTCTGTTCCAGAATTGATTTCCCAATCTGCTGATCCTGTGTGTATCCCATGTTTTCCTGTCCCATGCACTGAGATGTTTTCTGCTCTCAGAGTTGTTATGGCTCTGTGTGTATAAGACTTAGCCTGTGCCTATAAATTAGCTCAAATTTAATTTGTTCTTCAGAGGTTCTGCTTCCAAGTTTCTGCTCTATTACGTTCTGTAAAATTCTTAACATTGGCTTTCTTGCAAAACGTTATTTTGCTTTCCTTATTTTCCCAAGAATGGCTTATCTCTTCATAGGATGATTCAGCTGCCTCTGTGTCTGCCCCTTGGATGACCATCTCTAAGTATGGAGGAGCATAAATATAATTCAATCTGGCTCAAACCCAAAAGGGATCTCTGGGCTCAAGTAACTGAGAAGTCCAAATTGGATCCCAGAGACCAGCTGATGTCACTGGGAGTCCATCTTTTGCCTTCTGGTTGTTATGCTTCCTTCTATGTTGGCTTTATTTTAAGGGTAGCTTTATTCCTGCATCAGGCAAAGATGGCTGTTGAGAGTGCCTTTTTCTCAGTAGGTCTGGTGAAAGTGTTGGAAAAGACTGATCAGCCCAGCTTAGGTCACATGCCTGTCCCTGGGCAATTACTGTGTCTAGGGGATGGAGTGCCCTGATTGGCCAGACCTGTGTCACATGTCCCTCTCTAGAGCCCAGGGCTGAGATCAGCCTATTGGACTGAAATTGGAGAAGAGCCAGTTATGTCCACTTAGGACTGTGTTCTACTTCTTGGTAGGAAGAGTAACTTCCCAATTGGTGTCAGGGCTGATATCAGGTTTACTCCCACCGTAAGCAGAAACGTGAAGGCCAAGGCACCTCTGAATAATGTTGACATCCTCCTGGACTGCAAAAGGTTAGGATTTGGGGGGTAGTTACTCGTTACCACTTCTGTGGGTTACTTACTCAAGATGTCTGAAATGTGTAGTGTTTGCTTGTTGCTCTTTGAATGAAGATTTCTTATTTGAAACAGATTTAAAAACTAGGGTGAGGGAAAGATTTCCACGGACCACAAAACCTTGCTTGCAAAGACAAAAAACAGGCAGCTACAACTTATCAATCAGTATATGTTGTACATCTGGACTCCTGAAGGAAATCATAAACAACTTCACAGTGCTGGAAGTACTTTTGTCAGAATCTACCTCAGTTGGTGTGGTACCCACTTTGAATGCCCAGGTTCCTTTCAGGCTGATGCCAGAGTTCTCTTATTTTGTTCAACTGATTGGTACAGATATGATATTAATTTTTTTAAGATTTATTTTAGAGAGAGAACGTGCACACATGTGCATGCACACGAATGGGGGACAGGGGCAGAGGGAGAGAATCTTCAAGCCAACCCCATGGAGCCCAACACAAGGCTCGATCTCACCACCCATGAAATCATGACCTGAGCCAAAACCAAGAGTCCAATACTCAATGGACTCAGCCACCCAGGCACCCTCTGATACTGATTTCAGTAGAGAAAATCATCTTGGAGATAATCGATCAATTCTTAGATCCTTGAAATTGAGGTCAAGACCAGAGAGACAGACCTCCGTTATTTAAATCAACAAACTGAACTCTCTAAGCTACAAACAACAAAGTCTGTGGGTCTCAAACTCATCTTGTTTAAATTGAAGCCCAAGCAACTCTATTTTTAATGAAGTTCTGTTGGTGAGTCTGATGTGCCACCGTTTTTGAGAATAACTGGATTAGGCCATTAGACCAGTGGGCCTGTTGTATGTTTTTGAAAATCTCAGGCTTGCTGTGCATCTTTGTTTATGGGTTTGCATGTTTTTGTTTCATTTTAAGATCAACACCTTCCTAAAATAACTTGTCCTGTTAGTGATACATGCCGTTTCCAATGCATTGGAGTCATGTGTATTTAAAAGCACCCCTGTGTGGCTGGGATGTGTTACCTATGTTCTCTGAGCTTTAGTTTTTTTTCAGGTTGAACATGGGTACAAAAAACTCTCTTAAAGTTGTACAGTGCCTAGAAGGAAATAATTCGGAATAATGATAGTGTTGTTGTCATTATTGCTGAGGTTGAGTCATCAGTGAGCAGTTGGTTAGGGCACGAGGGTGGCTAACATCTGTTTCATATATCCCCTATCTGCTACCCCCTGCCAGTTACCCTGCATGACATAATTTGCTGACTCAAGTAAATCAAATCAATCCAGTAATGTCTTATCTTACAGAATTCAGTCCAAAGTCATTACCTAAGGTGAAAAATCATGGAGAGTCAAAAGTGCCCTTGAAAATCCCTTAAACCTTTTGACCCTACCAAATATTAGTGAATTCTAGTTATCTGTCTGTAAATCTTCCCTTATTTAGATAAAAGATTGGTAAGGGAAGAATTTGATAGCCTAAAAAGAAAAAAAAGAAAATCCCTTAAACCATCTTTAAAACACCGTGTAGAAACACCTCTCCGTAAGTCCAGCCCTGCAGTTTTCCTCTATGTTGGGACACATTGCATTTTCTCCATCGCAGTCCCGGATGAGTAGTGGTCATGCATGTAGGGGCTGGATCCTAGGACACAAACACACACAGAATCGCTCAACCCTGTAGTCGCTTTCAGCTCTGCTCAGGAGAGGTGCTTGGGAACTGAGAGTGGCCATGGGGGCCACAAGTTCACCCCTACCTGAGGGTCACCCCTAAGTGCACACTCACTGAATGGATTGGTGGACTCAGATACCCATACCATTTAAGTGATATATTTTTTTCTTTTTACAGGAAGTGCAGAGAGTTGCTCATGTATTTGTTAAACTCACAGAAAGTACAATGCCCCTGCATAAGCAAATTTCTCTTTGGAATTATGTCTTTGTGAAATGCAAGAGTCCATTTTTTAAAGTTAGCCCCTTGAATCATGCCCCGAGGTAGGGATCTTCCTGGGGAAAAAATATATGTTAATTTCCTTATAGAGAGATGGCCAAGGAAAAAGCAACTGGAGTAGAGACAGACTGCTAATTTAAAAATGAAACCTGTACCATGGACGGATGGGGGTGAGAAGGGCATTTAGTGGGTAGACCTCTCCCTAACCCCTTTCTTGGGCATCTCTTTACTCCATGCCAATCCTAGAGGTTTGGAAATCTTTCCTAGATCCTGAAGAGTGACTTTGTTCCCGTTTCCCACAGATCACCAAGAGTGACTCGATACATCACATGAGCCACTCCCAGATGCGGCCAGAGCTGCCCCCTCTGCCTGCTTCTGCTGGAGAGGAACCATCTGAACTCTATCAGGTATGTTCACCTGGCTACTGGTCTTCTGCTGGTACTGGGAGGGTTGGGGGGAGAGGGAGGAGAGGGAGACAAGCAGTCAGATTTGACAAGTGGGATCAATAGCTCTTTGGTCTCTTCTGCTACCAGAAAGGCTCCAGCTATGTGGGGGATAAAAGCTATCCAGTAGCACAAAGGTGAGTTAGGATCCAGCCTTCTCCCTTCCCTGCTGTGCTGTTGAACCTTTCTGAACTTCTCATCTTCCATTATTTCTGCGCTATAGCCGTGTCTGTAAAGAATAAAGACAATATACTCTCACAAATATGCTGTTTATTGAAAGACAGCTGTTGTCTTTGACATCAGAAGTCATGCTCATGGTGGACAGAGAAGTGCGATTGGTGACCATCCAGGAAGCATTTGCCTGAGTTTGTAGAAGGTAGAAACAGCATAAGGCACGTGGGACTCCCTGAGTCTCCATGTGAATGGAGCTTAAGCTTCTCCAAGAGATGTCCTTCCCCGTGTCATACTCTGCATTTCTTCCCTTATAGACTGTTATGTCGCACAGCTTTTATCCCCCCTTGATGCAACGCACATCGTGGACCCTGGCTGCACCCTTCAAAGAACAGCACCACTACCGTGGACCCAGCGACTCCATTGCCAACAACTATTCTTTGAAGGCCCAGGACCTGAAGTTGAAGGACCTGCTGAAGGTTTACCAGCCGGTCACCATCAATGTCCCTAGGGAAAAGATGGTTCAGGGGCTGCCATTAGGTATTTGTAGCAATATGCCATACCAGCTCAGAATGGGGCATTGAGTGGGATTTTAAGTCCTGGGTTCTAGTTCTGTCTCCTTTGCTTGCTGCAGCTAACCTTGGATATCCTCATAGACTCTCAGTTGATGAGATGAGAATGATTGTAATAGCTAACATTACATTTACCATATGCCACGTCCCTTACATTTACCACATGCCAAACACTTGTGTTATTGATTGCTGCTTAACAAATTAGCCCCAAATCTTAACAGTTGGAAACAACCAGTATTTATTATCTCATGGTTTCTATGAGGCAAGAATCTGGGCATGGCTTAACTAAGTGGTTCTGGCCCAGAGTCTCTTACAAGCATGCAATCAATGTATCAGCCAGAACCACAGTCATCTAAAGGCACCTAGGGAAGGATCCTCTTCCATGCTCACTCAGGTCCTCCAGTCCTTGCTGACTGTTGGCCATAGACATCCATTTCCTACCACATGAGCCTTTCCATAAGGGCAGCTCACAACATGGCTTCTGGCTTCTCTGAGAGGGAACCAGGGAGAGAACAAGAGAGAGAAGAGAACCAAAAAGACAGAAACCACAGTCTTTGAGGAACTTAATTTTGGAAGTGACATCCTATCACTTTGGCTATATTCTCTTTCTTAGAAGTGAGTCACTAGGTTTAGCCCACATACACAAAGGCATGGGACCAGGAGGTGGGGAATCATTGGGGGCCATCTTGGAAGCTGCTTACCACAGTACTTTATTAATTTATTTAATCCTACTAGGTACAATTAAATCTACTTGTCCTTCAGTAATTCTTACTGCATGTGTGTTGGAGATTCTTTATCTGCCCTCTGTCTCAAACTTATTTTCATAGTTTCCTTTTTTCTCTCTGTGTTGTGTGTGGGTGAGTTCCTCCGATGTATCGTCTAATTCACTAATTTGCTCTTCAACTCTGTTGAGCCTCGAGTTTATCATGTCTAATGAATTTTTTTTTTAATTTTCATGAAAATATCTTTACATATTCAGATTATCCAATTGGTTCTACTCATGAGTGTCACCCTGCCAATTTTTCATTTTATTCTTATGGGCACAGCTCTTTCAATTCCTGGGAGGATCTTAAACATTTATTTTGGAGCAATGTTTGTAATGTTACATTATTTTGTAATGAATCTATCCCTTGATTGTTGAGTTTATTAGCTATCTTTCTTTTTTTTCTTTTTATTTATTTTTTTATTTCGTAACTCCTACATGGATATATTCTGTTCTTTTTTTCCCCCTAAATATGTTTGTTTTATTTTTTCAGTGTTACAAGATTAATTGTTCATGCATAGCTATCTTTCTTAGTGTTTTTTTTTTTCTTAGTATTGGTTTTTTTCTGGGATTTTAGTTGCTGGCTTGTGTTGAAAGCTTTTTTTCCCCTTTTTGCTACATGATCCCTCACTCCATTGTTTTTATTGAGATGTGATTCACATACAATAAGTTGCATAGATCTTAGAAGTACAGTTCAGTGAGTACTGACAATTGTTTATACCATATAGCCACCACCTAAACAGGATATGAGGCATTTCTATCACTAGAGAAAGTTCTCTTGTGCTCATTGCCACTGAGTTCTCTCTCCTACTCTATACCATCCCACTCCAGCATAACCGTTTTCTGGTTTTTATCATCATAGATTAGTTTTGCTTGTTTTCACTTACAAATGTAATCAGTGCATACCCTTTTGACACATCCTTCTTAATCTGATTTTTTTATTCTTTGCCTTCATCTGTCTACTTAGGACCTCAAATTAGTATCAGACCTTGTATTGGTGGTTTAGGACTCCCATCCTAAGGTGATATTTAGATCTTGTAGATGTGGTCCCTGAGCTATGTGAAGCTTGGCCTATTATTATCTGGCTTTCTCTGTTATCTCTGGCTGCCTTATGAATTGAGTATCCCTGTGCTTTATCTGTATGGCAATGTTGCTGTGTCTTTGTGGGTTGGGCAGCCTTGCTTCAGTCCTGGCTTTATGCTCTGAGTCTAGTGCCAGTCCCCCTTAATCATGGAGTGTTTTTGGATTCTCTTACTCCCCCTAGTATCAAATACCTAACTACTCCCTGCTCTTGGACACAGAAGCCAAGTTTATAACTTTTACTTCATCCTCAGTGCATACATTTCTGTTCCACATAGGAAAGCATCTTGTTGAATATTGTAATTTTTTTTAATTTTTAAAGAGTGTTATTGTTGTATTTGGAGTGGATTGAGGAGCTCAAAGTATGAACTCAGAATACATCTAGATTAGGAGTCTTCAGTTCTCTCCGATTCTGTTTTAAAATGTCAATTTAATATTATGTATTTAACACTTCTCTGTTACTTGTTAATTTTTTTAGGCTAGAGACTTAATCAAGTGATAGTATCTAAGTAAAGCTTACTAATATAGTTTTGTATCATTTATTGAATTCATTTGTAGTTACCTTATATTTATTGCAAATGATAATGGTTTTTTAATTTATAAAATCATATAGTATTTCCTTTAAAATAAATATACTAAATTTAAAAGTCTCCACCTATTTAAAGAAAAACATTAAGCAGTAATTTCCAATGTTTAGGAAATAAGGCATACAGGATTAGTGAGTGAATCAAGTAGGCAGTTATTAATACTTGTCAGTGGTATGAATGAATGGAAGGTACGTGCATCCGCTTTTCACATTAGGGCAAGCTGAGGCCTGGAGTGTTAGAATTACTTCTTCAGAGTCACACAGGTGGTGTGTACTTGTGTGGTACATGTGGGATCAGGTAGCCCATCTCCCCAGGTAGCCCATCTGCCTCATCCCACTGCGCCAAGTCTACTCCCCTTAGTATGCTCTAGGAGTATCCTGAGAGTCATGTCCCTCTGGGCAAAGGTTGGCCCAAGGCTACTAGCTGCTACTAGCCATCCTTAATGTGTTTTTTCTCCACTGTTCTAGCAGCTAACTACTCTTCAGAACCCAACAAGAAGAAAAGAAAGTTCTCTCCTAGAGCCAAAGAGGATTCCACCAGGTAAGGGTGGTGTTGGGGACTTCAGGACACCAAGCTGAATGACAGAAGCCTGTGGTCTCATTAAAACCCTGCTCTGCATCTTGATTTCAAAGCATTCTCATATTCTAAGTAACTCATTTTTTTTTTTCTCATCAGTCCCCTTAACCTAATGTTTTAAGGCTCTGAATAAAACTAAATTAACCAACTGAGCAAAACCACTGCTAGCATACCTATGGGTGTTCCATGGTTAGAGGTTGTCATTAAAGGGCCCATGCTAGTAGATGACACAGAGGAGAGGGGCTTCCACTGCAGAACGACTCTCAGCAGCTTGGAGACAGTAGACTTGACCCAGAGCACCTTTGCAGAGAACCCAGGGCTGAGCTGTGTCTACTTTTCAGGACCAAGCTGGACTTCAATATCTCAATGTCATCACCTATAAAGAAGGAGGTGGTGACATCTTCGACCCTTCCAGGAAGCAGGCCAATGAGTCCAGAAGAACAGATTGGTGTGATGTTACAGCAGGAGATGGAAATAGAAAGTAAAGAAACCCAACCATCTGAATCAGACTTAGAGGTACGTTCTTGTTGCTTCCTCTCTCTCAGTTTTTTGAGTATTATTTTTGGCATCTCAGTGATTCTAAACTCGGAGAGAACAGCAGAATTACCCAGGGAATGTCTTAAAAATACCAAAGTCCAGACACCATAACAGACTACTGAATACCGGGGTGTGTGTGTGTGTGTGTGTGTGTGTGTGTGTGTGTCTTATTTTAGTAAGTCTTAGAAACCTTTGGGTCTCTTAGAACATAAGTTGCAAAATGCTGACCCATAAGATAGGGTTGCCAGATTTTGAAAAACAAAACAAAAAACAGGGCACCTAGTTAAATTGGAATTTTACATATACAATGAGTACTTTTTAAAATTATACCGAAGTACTAAATGTGTGAGTATATCCCACTGCACCCTATATTTTATCTGGCAGCTCTACCATAGGCTGAATTTGGCCGATAGCTGTGTTTTGAAAATGAGAGAAATCTCACATAAGCTGGATTTCTAACCTCTTTGGAAAAAATTAAGATATTTGGAGCTGAGAAGGAGTTACTTCCTTTAGATGAAAAATACATTTTCCAGTTTGTGTGAGTCTCCCGTATTCTATATTATTTTCTTATGTCCAGCCAACTTTCAATGATTAACTACTTGCTTGGTTCTAGGTTCTAGAACCAAGTTCTAGGTAGACTTTTGAGTTCCTACCCTATTTTAAAAGAAAAGGAACAAAACCTTAGAGCAAACAGCTTATGAGTTTATAGTATGTATAATAAACTGATATATAATAAAAATCGTAGCGACTAAGTATGTGCTCCTGGCAAGATTACGTACTAAACCTTCTGGATGCTTGACCCCATTCGAGCCCTGGGTACTGTGACAACTCCTGTTATCCAGGTGTGGAAATTGGGGTGAGGTCTAATTAAGCAACTTGCCCAAGGTTACACAGTCGATGAGAAGCACAACTAGAGCTTAGGCCAGCTCTGACTAATAGTAAAGTCTCTGTGATAGCATTTCTCACACTTGCCTGAAGATAAGAATCACCCGGGATGCTTGTTGAAAAACCCTAAACTGATTAAGGGGGTCCCATGGATCTGCATTTCAGTAAGAGCCTCTCTCCCCACCCCAGGCAGTTCTTACAGTGAGGGAAGTTTGGAAGTTTCTTCTCTTTAAGGAGCTTCCATTTAAGATTGGAGAAAGGTGAGCTCCGCTTTTCAGTTGTCACTAAAGGCCAGACCTGATTTCCTACACTTTGTGCTTCTCACCCATCTTACTCGTTTCTAGAGCTCATCAGCCGTCTGGCAGCTTAGCCCCCTCAACCAACAAAACTTCCTGAAGTCACCAATTCACATTGGCCTGAACATTCTGTTCAGTTTGTGCATTTGTGTTCCTTTTCTAAACTCAGAAGCCCACGGTCAGATTAGAAGTACCCTAAGTCTCACTTGGACTTTGGGAAATTTTCCCTCACTGGCAGCTGCAAGCCACAGTATCAAAGTGCTTTGTAGGGCATTACTGTTGTTGAGGAGGGTGAATTACTGGGTCCATTTGAGGAGCTTGTTAATCATCGTCTTCCAAGTTCATCAGATAGGTTCCCTCCGTCCTGGCCTAGTACTCATCCCGCTATTCCTATTTGCCGAACATTTGGCAAGTCCATCCGTACACCCCACTGAAATATCTGGCTCTGGTTGAATCCTCCAGAGTCAAGGAGAAACTGGCCTACCATCACACTGCAGTGAGTGTGCGGCGATGGGCCCAGAAAGTCCAATTGTAGCGAGGGGGGGAGGGGGCGCGGCGGGGGCTGGGTGCTCTGTGAACAGGGCCGCTTGGAGGCTGACAGGTGTGGGCAGGTGGGCACAGTTAACCAATCATAGTCATTGTCTTGCTGGTGGTTTGTTTATGGAAGAGGTACTATTACTATATGACCAATGGCATCCAAAAAGACATGATTGCCCCCGAGGAGGACAAAGTGATGCATCGGATTTCAAAGCTGATTCCTAACACACTGCTGACAAGTCCCTTGCTGGAACCCCTGATGATCGTCCTGGTGAAGGAGAAGGAAAATGACTACTACAGTAGCCTCATGAAAAGCATTGGTAAGGCTGGGTATAAAGGGGGAAGGGGCTCCTTTGTGGAGGGCACCGTCTTTCTCTCACTCTCAGTCCGCCCTGGTTCCTCTGAAAATGCCAAAAACATTCTTTCCCTTCAAATGCTACCCCCGTCACTCCTGTCAACACCAGCACGTCCTGCCCTTTGATGTTCATCCACATAACTTGGGGATCTTGTGAAAAAATACAGATTCTGACTAGACAGATCTGGGGTCGGGCCTGAGAGGCTGCATTTCTAACAAACTCCCAGGAGCTGTGGATGCTGCTTACCCTGGGGCAGCACTAGGAATAACAAGGGTCTACTCGAGTTTTAAAATCTAGCTCAAGACCTGCCTCTTAAGTATTTTTCTCTCTCTACAGCCCTCAGGGGCCCCTGTATCCTCTGCATTCACCGTACTGCCTGTCTCTGCTTTCAACTCACTCTGCTTTGGAACATCTCTGGGGCTGTTCTCTTCTGTTATGTAACACGGGCATTGTCTTTTCATTTCTCTTGGGTCTTGGCTCCCTCATTAGACTGTTAGTTCTTTGATGGTGAAGGACATGTTACTGAATCTAGTTCCGCTTCACCCTTTGGGTCATGTCTTGTTCACCCAAGAGGTCCCTGGGAAATATTTAATGTCAGTGAGGAATGTGAGAACCATATCAAAGGGGAGTGATGATCATATGGCGAGTTCCTCGCCTTCCTACTTTATCTGGACAGCAGCTTTCTATACCAGGCTGTCTAGTTATTTTTAATTTCCTAATTAACTTCCTAAAGGTGTCAGCGCAACAGGTCCTTGTCTACGTAGGATAGAACCAAACTCATAAGGATAAACATGGAAAGTCCTTCAAATTCCAGCTTCAACCTACTTCTACAGTCTTATCACCTTGAACTCTACCACTTTCATCTGATATTTCTGCCCCAAAATAACTCTTAGCACCTTGAGCATGTTTTACGAAAGTCACAGAACTGCACTTCATTACGTGCTGTTCCTTCTGACCCCTGTGCTCTTCCCTCCTTATTCTGTCTACAGATTCCTACTCGATCTTCCCAGTGCAGCTCACATGTCACTCCCTCTGTGAAGCTTTTCCAATCTTTCTTTCCTTAGCGTGTGAAATATTTGGTCTCTAAATTTCCAGTTTTTTTAAGATCATTTATTTTAGAGAGGGAGGGGGAGAGAGAAAGACTGTGAATGTGGGAGGGAGGGGCAGAGGAAGAAGGAGAGAGAAACCCAAGCAGACTCCCCACTGAGCATAGAGCCCAACACAGGGCTTCATCCCACCACTCTGACCCACCAGGTCAGACCTGAGCTGAAACCAAGAGTCGGATGTTTAACTGGACTGTGCCACCCAGGCACCCCTAAATTTCCATTTCTAAGTATCTGGTGTCATCTGTTGCGTTGAATTTTCTATGACTGCTTAGGTGTGAGAAATCAATTAATGATGAATGAAGCATCAGCAAATACTAGTTCGTTGTCATACATGATGCTAGATATCCGAATAGAGCTCAACCCCGGGTTTCTAAGCCTCGGACTGTGAAGTTACATTCCTCCTTCTCCCCGAAACATCTTTGGAAAGAAAACAAACCAACAGAATGAAGCTTTCCCAATTTGGTTATACCCAGGGGATTATCAACATAATGGATATTATCAGTGTAAATGGTCAGAGGCTCATTTACATTCTAAGTGCTGCCCCTTAAAGAATGGAGTGTTCAAGGTCCCTACTTACTAACAAAGTGTTTGCTCTGTTGGTTATATAGTTGATTACATCCTCATGGACCCGACAGAGAGAAAAAGACTCTTCATCGAGAACATTCCCCGCATGTTTCCTCAAAGAGTGATCCGAGCCCCTGTGCCCTGGCACCATGTCTACAGAAATGCCAAGAAGTGGAATGAGGAGCATCTGCACACGGTGAACCCCATGATGCTCAGGCTGAAAGAACTGTGGTTTAAAGAGTAAGACCTTCCTCCCTTCCCTTTTCTTTCCCTTCTTTATTGTTTACCCACAAAAGACAGTATCTTGTACTGGGCACAGTGGGCGTAGCCTTGGCCTTGAAGGGAAATGATGAAAATCCTAGACCCAAAGCGTGTGAGAACTCTAAGTGACAGTTCTCCACGCAGTCAAGTGACCCTGCTTTGTGCTCCTGTGACACCCCGACCCTGTCTCTAAGCCCTGGCTCATACTGGTAAAGAGCTCAGTCTTGGAGCCAGTCCGCTCGAGCCCAGATCTTAACTCGGCTGCTTCCTACGTAACACAGGGGTGTTACATCATCTGTCGGTGTTTTGCTTTCCTTACCCCTAAATTTTGGATAATAAGAGTTCCTGCTTCATAGGGTTGGGAGGAGGAATGAAAAAACTCTTTACATTCAAGGTACTTAGAACAGTGCCTGACAAACTGTAAGGACCCATTAAGTGTGAATGAACCATTACCTCCATGAGGACGTGTATCACACTGAATTACAATTGTGTATATGCTAGTTTCATACTCTCTAGCCTCCAAGACACATGAAAGGATTAAGTCTTATTCCTTAGGTAACTCAGTGCCACCCCAAGGATGGCAAGTCTCGGTTATGCTCATCAATGACTAAATTGGCCACAGTAAGTGAAGGAGTTCAGAGAATATAGGAGCTGCTTCTTTTCCCTTCATTTTTTCTAAATTGAGATGTAATCCACACAACATAAAATTCGCCCTTCTGAAGTGCACAGTGCCATCGTTTTTAGTGCATTCCCATATTTGTCCAACCCTCACCACTCTGTCCTTCAAAAATATTTTCATCATCCCAAAAAGAAACACTGTATCCATTAGCAGCCCCCCACCCCCACCCCTTCTCGCCTTCCACTCAGCCCCTGGCAAACATTAATCTACAGATTTAACCTATTTCAGACACTTCATATAAATGGAATCACACAGTATGTGACCTTTCATGTCTGGCTACTTTTTGCTTAGCATCCTGTTTTCAAGGTTCATCTGACATTGAACCATGTATCAGTATTTTGTTCCGTTCTACAGCCGAATATTACCCCACTGCATGGCTGCCCCGTGTTTAGTTTATCCATTCATCAGCTGCAGAGAAAGACTGTCATTGGGTGTGGGGGGTGGGGTCCATCAAGGGAGGCGTAAATCCTGGTGGGAGAATGAGGCCACCAGAGTTCACTGAAAGGTCAGGCTGATGACATGACGAGCTGCCACCATCTGAGTTTTTATTAGAAAAACCAGAGGCAAATATGCTTACTTAATTTTGATTGGCTGACCTTACCAGTAGCTCTGATATTTTATTTTGGGGAGTCTCTTTAGCTTCGAGTCTGTAGCTGTGTTGAGTCTTAAGGGGGCCCTGTTACGTGGAAAACTTACTCGTTTAACACATTCTTAGTTGTACCTAGATTTCCAAAGGGAATTGAGGGGTAAGTCAAGCTCGCATGGAGCCCGCCGATGGTAAGAAATAAGCACATTCCCTTCTTTGACTGAATTCAGTTTCCTAAGTCATTGGAGGTGCCAGTCAGGACACTGAAAAAAAAAGTCATTGTCCAATGAGACAGAAGCATATAAGTTAATAATTTATACAATGGGCTCCCAAACTACACTGCCTAGGTTCTGGTTCTTGCTTTGTCAATAACAGATGGTGTGGTTTTGGGGAAGCTAATCTCTTTAGACTGACGTTCATTTCTATGTAAAATGGGAATAATAATAATACACATTTCATGGTTTTTGTTGGATGAGTTGCTTAGAATAGCTTTGGCATATAGTAGTGGTTCAATAAATGAAGGTGCTGCTTTAACTATAAGCACGTTTATGGCCTCAAAAAATAACCTGGAAATTAACAAAAAAGATCAGTCTCAGGGGTGGTAAAATTTGCCAAATGCACACTGCCAAGGAGATGTACATGTGCATTTAATTTGATCATGTAGTAAAGATGGCAAATTATTGAACCTATAGCTTCTGAGAAGGAAGGTTCCTCACCACTTGCTTGTAGGGATTCCCTAAAGATTATATAGGCAACAAAAGTGAAAGTGAACCAAAACCATTTAGAAGATTTTTAAATGGACAACAACAACAACAAAAACAACGAAGAAGATTTATTAAGGAAATGATACAGACAGCTTTTCTCTGTGACCTACATGATTTAATTTAAAAAATTCTAAGAAGTCACCTTGTGATCAGTGCAGAGTAAGGGGCTTGGGGGCCAGAATGAGGGTCGTAGTCTGAAGAGCCACTGTAGGAAGTTTGTTAAGGACTGAATTCAAGATAAGTAATGTAATTGCCACATGATGACAAGGGACATACTTGGATTAGATATCAAATGTGTGGTGAGGGAGGTCTCAGGTCCTATCCTTCCTTCCCTAACAATGCTTCGTGACTGGCCAGACAAGATGGGGACCAAGTTCACCACCTCCACCAAGGAGGAATAGAAATATAGGCTGCGGGATTTGAGAAGGATGAGGAAAAGTGCCCAAGAGGTCATTCCAGTGGATGATGAAAATGAGAAGCAAGAAATGAGATGAGCTGAGGATGTGAACAGAGGTCTAACTGGGGAAGTGAAAGAGAGTGATGACAGTGATGATGTAAAAGAGTGATTTATAAATGTATGGAATAGACATCGGGAAGAGGTATGTGGCCCTCTGAGCTAAAAGACGCCTCTGGGAAAATGATAAAGGACAACGCATCTATCGATCTGAGAGAAATAGGAGAAAAGTCTCATAGGAGAAGGTGGAAGGAGTTTCATGTGTTCATTCCACAGATATCTATTATGTGGCCGCATTGTGTAAGGCACTGTGCCCAGGGATACTGCGTGTGTCCTGGCGAGACTGCCAATCAAGGGTAGGTCTCTAGGGGAGTTTTGTGTTTGTTTAGACCAAAGCAGTCCTCCGAGTTGTCTTGAGTAGCTCTCCTGGGACCACACTGAGGATTAGAGGGACCCACTTGATCATGAAGGTGTTGCTTCTTTTGACCTGTCTTCTCTGTCCTCGCTGTTAAAGAACTTGGATTAGTCCATTTGATATTCCAGTTCCCAGCCAGGCAAATTCCAGGTTGGTTCCAAAACCGCACTCCCCTGCTGGGTTACCCAGAGCGGGACACATAGGAAGGCTCGGCAAACGCCAGCTGAGTTGGCTCATCTATCTACCCTTGGGACTTTCTCCTCTGGATTTTCTCCTCTGGACTTTCTCCTCCCTCCTCAGACTCTCTGATTTTTCAGTTAAAATTAGTTTTACCGTCCTTGAAAAAATAAAGATATATGCCCTTTGAACTTAACCTACAGAATTCATTTTTAAGTGTCTTCTCAGCCCAGGACGTTTCTCCCTTTCTTTTGGCAGATTTGGAGACCTCAGGTTTGTTCGAATAGCAGAAATACTGGCAGGAAAATTGCCTCTGCAGCCTCACGAATATCAGGATATGATCCAGAAACACTGCATGGAAGCACGCCAAATTCTTCTCAACAAGTCAGTATCTGGCCTCAGAATGGGACTTGAGTATCAAGATACATCACAGTATCATAAACTCTCTGGAGTGAAAACTGGTTCCCTGCCACGTGACCCCCGATGTCCACTCTTCTTCAGTCCTCACTCCTGGTCTCCCTCTGCCTTTCTGAAATTCTCATTACTATTCTTTGTTGGGGGTACCACTTCCCTTCCCTTCCTCTGAAGTCCGTTAGGTCTTGCTAGGTTACACGACAGTGCATTTGAATGACTCGTGTTCAGGTGGCCCAAACAACTGCAAAGTTCCAGAGTTAGGGAGATTTCAGTCACTTAGACGATTCCTTTTTCTTTTGCAAATGCATGCAGGACTGTGTCTAGAGCCAGAGAAATCACCTTATGTAAAACAATGATGGTGATACCTACCCCTGGGTTTTTATTATCAGAGACAATGTATACGCAACCACTGGCACATAGTAGTTGCTTGATAAATATCCCAGTAACTATCTTTACGACTATGGCCGTTCCTTGTAATTTTCCGGTTATTAGAGGAGTACTTTTCTAGCAATCAGAAAAAAGATGGGATAGGATGAAAAGGCCAGTGTTTCTCACCGGGAATTAGAAATTGGGGAAAGTAGGAAAAAAGAACAAGGAGGCATACATTTCTTCTTTTGGTTTTCTTATTTCTAGTTCCAGCTTCTGAGCAGCTGCTGTCATACTGGAGTTTCTCTTCTTAGGTTTTCTTCTTCTCCTCTTCTTTCTCTCTTTCCCCCTATAAAGTCTGAACAAAGGCCAGGAATTTGCCAGAAAGAAAAGTTGGTTGGGACATTCCAGTTCCTTATGCCCTGTCACCACAATCTCTGATTATAGTGAAGGAATTAGAGACTCTTGGAGCAGGACACACCACCAGCAGCCCTTGTGTATTTGGGTATTGCTACTGGAAGAGTAGTCTCTCAATTCAGATCTTACTACGTTCTACCCAGGAAAGGGGTGTTGGCAGGTGAGGTGGCCAGGGATATGAAAATACCAATTTGGAAAGCTGTTTAGTTGGGAAGTGAGCCATCTGCCTGGACACGGAGAATGCGGACTGTCTGATTGGACTTCGAGCTCAGAAGAGCTGCTTACTTGGGTCCCTCCTGTCTTTACAGGTGGATCCCCACCTGTGCCCAGCTTTTCATCTCACAGAAGGAGCAGTGGGTCCATTTTGCTCCCAAAAGTGACTTTGACTCCTCTCATAACATTGAGGAATATTTTGCTTCTGTTGCTTCCTTCATGTCACTCCAGCTGAGGGACTTGGTCATTAAGTCTCTCGAGGACCTGGTCTCCTTTTTCATGATACACAAGGTATGTAAGGGACCAGCAGTAGGCCCTTTTGAGGGAAAACAACCGAGACAGCCAGAATTCCATCACATAGGTTCTCAGGGGTGAGGCAAGAACAAAAAGTAAAAAATTTCTTGATTGCCACACATATCGGGTCATTATTAGCTCATGAAAATGATTTCTCCGAATCACAGAAATCCTTCCTGAGATAATTACTACTAAATTGGCCAGGTTCTCCAGAAGTGGAGAAAATGTTAAAAATATTTGAAGAAAGATTGAGTAAAATGGAATTCATACCCCTTATAGGAGGGAAACAGGTTACTTTTTGATCCTCTCTGTTAAAGGAAGGAGTTGAAAAAGTTTTATTATAAATTTTTGGCTTGATATTTAGGGAGTGTTATGTGTATTATTGCAGATGGTGACTTTTTGTTCTTTGGTCTTTGAAAGGGGCATCTCTGAAAACAAAAGGCTTTGTTGACCTAATTAATAACGTTCTTCCTGAAACTACTTCAGTGAAGTCGAAATAGAAGCTAAAAGCACTACGTCCTGGTTTTCAAAACAAAACATCCCCTAAACTTAGATAGCCTCAGGATTAAGATTTGTTTGGGTTTGATACCATGTGCATATTTTAGCTTAAAAAATGAGTAATCAAAATATGAAATTGCCTAGTTATAAAAGCTTAAATTCTAAGCATTTTTCCAAATGAAGTAAAGATGAACAATTGACCTTTTGCTCAAAAAAATGTAGACACCAATGCTACTGAATTTAGACTGTGATGTTAGCTCTCTAACAAGAACTCATCTATAGATGTCACTGTAATCTTCTACTTTGCTAAGCAGAAGAGACTCAGATATGGGAACAAATCCTACTCTAAAATTCCACACAAACAGAAATGTAAAATCTTTATATATCTGAAAGAAGGGGAAATTTATGGGTATTTGATGCATGATAGCTATTCAACAACTGTTTATCAATCATTCTTAAACAAATCTTCAAATGTCTAACATCATTGACTTAGACATGTACTTTGCAAGCTGCACTATGACAGTTTCTGTAGGCAGTATAGTTTATGAGAGGTAACTTATATTAATAACCTGATAGGGAATTATAGATATCTCCATGCCAATATTTCTGTTGTAGGAAGGAAGACATTTTGAGTATGTAACTCATTAGCAAGCTCCATTTGAGGCATTCAGATAACTATTTATACTTTTGGATTCATCAACAAATTTTTATTGAGCACCAACTATGAGCTAAATGCTGCTTCTGATATTTTGGAGGAAGTATAGGGTTCAGACACAGACCCTGCCCTCGAGGTTAGAGTAGAGAACATAAGATATACACATATATCTCTGCAAGAGAGAAAGATAAAGTACCATGAAGGAAGTGGAAATTTAGAAGTTCAGAAGTGGAAGAGATTATATCTTGCTGGAGAACAGGGAGGCTTCCCTGGGGAGAGATTTTGAGCTAAATTTTGAATGATAGGAAGGATTTGGAAATACTAATGCAGGAATTTCTAAGCAAAATAAGCATACCAAATAAAAGCTTTGGGGAAGGGGAAGTGGATGAGCTCAGGGTGGGCTATACCATACTTAGCCCTTATTTGAACTTGAACTGTGCTTGAGACTCTGCATTTCCTTTTCTGGTGTTCGTTTCGTACTGTGAATGGGTAAAATTCACTCCTTTGATTCTGGAAGGCCCTACCTTGTGACAGCCACCATATCTTATGTCTCCTAAAGGATGGAAATGATTTTGAGGAGCCCTACCAAGAGAAGGAGTTCTTTATGCCTCAGCTGATCATGATCAAACTTGAAGTCAGTGAACCCATTATCGTCTTTAATCCCTCTTTTGATGACTGCTGGGAATTAATACACAACTCTTTCTTGGAAATTATTAAGAACTCTAGGGAGATCCCCAAGGTATAGTATCAACTTAATCATTTGTTTATACTTTTATTTACTCTTTGAATAAAATAAATTTAAAATGGCTGTTTGTACAAGGTATTCAGTTAGAGGAGTTAGTTTTCCTTTAGTTGATAAATACCAAAGTAAAAGGGAGTATGTCCCCCTTTGGTTTCTAAGGATTCTAAGAGCTCAAACCCCATAAAGATTTGGGCCAAAAAGAAATGTCCTCGTATTTGAGAATCGTGCTTTTATTTTTTCATTTTATTTTTTTAAAGATTTTATTTATTTGAGAGAGAGAGATAGTGAGTACATGGGGGGAGAGGTGCAGAGGGAGAAGCAGACTCCTTGCTGAGCAGGGAGCCTTAAGTGGGGTTTGATCCCAGGACCCTGAGATCATGACCTGAGCCAAAGGCAGACGCTTAACCGACTGAGTCACCCAGGCACCCCTACTCTTATTTTTTTTTAAGATATTTATTTGAGAGAGAAAGAGCATGCACATAAGCAGGGAGAGGGAGAGGGAGAAAACATCAAATAGACTCCACTGAGCTTGGAGCCTGACATGGGGCTTGATCCCAGGACCCTGAGATCATGACCTTAGCCAAAATCAAGAGTCAGACGCTTAGCCAATTGAGCCACCCAGGTGTCCCAAGAATTGTGCTTTTCATAAGAGCATTAAGAGTTATTTTGTGATCAACTGGTCCCCACCGCCTAGCCCACCATGATCCAGCTTCAAAGGGGCAGATATATCCCAAGCCATATCCAACTTGGGTTGATTCACAATGGAACAATGCCATGAACCCACCAAGAAGCTTCATAAAATGGTGTCTTATTTAGTTCTTGAAGTTCTATGTGTTTATTTTGTTTGTTTGTTCGTTTGTTTCAATCTTTCAAGGGAAAGATTGAAGCTTCTCTTCCTGGTCCAAGCCCCTTCCAGTTTCCTTCCCAGGGTGGCATTGCTTATCATATTCCAGGCACTTAGCAGAGTTTTAGAGCTGGGCAGGACCACCCACATGAGTGGGACTCTTTCATGATCTGTCTTCTATTTCCCTCTGGGTGGTTGATGTGTAAGGTCAGTGTCCAGCCCCACATAGGGAAGGAAACTGGGGGTGTTTTTCTCTCTCTCTTCTTCTTTCCTACCCTCCCTCCCCAGGAATTATGCATGACACTTAGATGCTCTCAAGTACTCTTCTCCTTGCAGTCTTAGAGGATTCTAAGAGCTCAAGATCAGAGTTGGGGGCTATAGGGTAGCAGGCGAGGCCAATTGCTCCAGGCGATTTCACCACATAACTCCACATTTGGGATTTCAAACCCAACCAAGCCTGGTTAACAAGAAAGCTGGGTGTGTGGGGGTGGGGGAGAAACAGTGGGCAACTCTCCTACCATTTCCATATCCCTAGGAAGGAAATGAAAGAGGACCCTGTAATTTGGAAGGATAAGTGTGGGGCTTGGGGACAGATAAAGTACATACCACTCAAGTTCTCTTTCACTGCTGTTGATAAGCCATGTTTGCAAGCAGCTGGGCTAGGAGAGCCCAGGGCTTGTGTGGCTGCTCCAGCAAAAAGCAGGGATGGCAGTAGATTTAGTGGATTGTCATGGGAAGAAGATGTGTACTGGAGTTGAAAGCTAGTCCCACGTGAATGCCAGTGGGACTTTGTCAGGTTATGGGGAAAAGCAACCCAAGCTCAGCATTCTCCACCTAGAAATGCCCACAGCACTGGCTCCTGCCTCAAACCCCTCACACTATCTTATCTCTGAACTGGGTATTATAACTTTAATATAATAGCCCCTCAGGTTGAATATCTAATAAGATCTAAGAACAGCAACAGGTAGACAATATGCCCAACCCCTGCCAGACTTGCCTTTCTTATGGTTAAATATAAATTTTGTTTTACTTAATTAATTTTTCAAGATTTTATTTATTTATTTATTTGAGAGAGAGTGAGGGAGAGAGCACGAGCAGGAGTGAGGACAGAGGGAGAGGGAGAAGCAGAGCAGGGAGCCTGATGCAGGCCTCCATGCAGGACCCTGAGATCATGAGCCGAGCTGAAGTCAGATGCTTAACCAACCAAGCCACCCAGGCGCCCCTTTACTTATTTTATTTTATTTTTTTGATTCTTTTAAAGATTTTATTTATGTATTTGACAGAGAAAGTGAGATCACAAGTAGGCAGAGAGAGAGGGGGAAGCAGGCTCCTTGCTGAGCAGAGAGCCTGATGCAGGACTCGATCCCTGGACCCTGAGATCAGGACCTGAACCAAAGGCAGAGGCTTTAACCCACTGAGCCACCCAGGTGCCCCGCTTATATTATTTTTTTAAGATTTTATTTTTAAGTAATCTCCACACCCAACGTGGTGCTCCGAACTCAATCCCGAGATCAGGAATCCCATGCTCCACCAACTGTGCCAGGCAGGTGCCCCCCTAAACATAAATTTTAAAAGTTGGAAAATATGTTACTATGAGGTTTTGAAAATAATAGTTTCAAAGTGCAGAAGGAAAGCCTATTTATGAGAAGGTTACTAAAAGAAACTAAAGTAAATGTTAGAAAATAGCTGTTTTAGCAAAAAAAATTGAGACATAGATGCTGTAATACTGATTGAAATGAAAAGAGGGGATGAGAGGCATAAATAAAATGAGGTGGGGTGAAATCAGGAAGGGTTTTCTAAAACTAAAAATGCATATAATAAGGAAAATTTAAATCAGGGGTGCCTGGGTGGCTCAGTTGGTTAAATGTCTGTCTTCAGCTCAGGTCATGATCCCAGGGTCCAGGGATTGAGTCCTGCATAGGGCTCCCTGCTCAGCGAGAAGCCTGCTTCTCCCTCTCCATCTGCTGCTCCTCCTGCTTATGCTCTCTTATGTTCTCTCTGTCCAATAAATAAATAAAATCTTTAAAAAAATTTATATCAGCATTAGCAGTCATCTTAACGTATTACTTTCATAATCAGAAATATGCACTCACACACACACACACATTACTATGGAAAAGGGCAACTTGGGCCAGTGTCTCTCTTGATGGGAGAATTTTCTCGCTCAAAGTGCCAGGAAAAGCCCAAACTTGGAGAAGTGCACAGGCGTAAGCTCTGAGGGTGATGACAAGACCAGGAAGTCAGGGACCAGAGAGCCAGGGAGATCAGCAGATCATCACCACGATTATCTGGAAGAGGCACCACTGATCTCAGCTTAGTTTTACAGACTGCTCTGCTAGCCACATTTAAAGGGCTGTAAAAAGTGTTACTTCCTCTTTCTTTCTTTTTTTTTTTCCTCTTTCAACTGAAGACTTCTTCCCAAGAAACAATCCCTTATGCTGCCCACATGTAATCTTTTACATGGCCTAGACGGCCACAGTTAAGAAGTTGTTCCTCCACTAGCTCAAAAACCTTTGGATTGTCCAAAGGGGGAAGACACAGACTATTTGTACTAACTTTTCCCCCTATCTAAATTGGTGCATTCCCATCTGAGGCATATAATGGCTGTCACCAAGTAGAGCCGTCTGACAGTCTTTTCTGGGACCAATCACTATTAGCTTTCTTAGCAGGGAGGGCAGGGTGTCCCCAGCAGAGACTTGGCCATCTTCCAGAGTCATGCAAGTGAGAACATTTCTCAGGAATGCACACATGCCATGAAGAAGTTAGAGAACTCGAAGTATCAGAAAAGATACTGTTCTAGCTTCATGATCATAAAACCATGTATTTTTTTTTCCCCATGAGCTGAGAGAAGCATCTAGTATCTCTCCTTTTCTTCAGATGAGAAAATGGAAGTCCAGAGAGGAGAAGTAGCTTAGCTAAGGTCGCAACAGTTAGTGGCAGAATCAGAATTAGAACTCATGTCTCTAGTAGTTTTTCATTACAAAAAGCTGATGGGGAGGGGGACAGGGAGCCTTGCTATAGTATTCATTCAGTCACACAGTATTCATTGAGCACTTACTATGTGCCAAGCTCTTGTCGAACCCTTCACAATATTGACGAAGTCAGATAGGATCCAGGCCTTCATGGTATTTAATCCCATGACGAATCCAGACCAGCTCATTACACATTATTTCATTATGATTGTGCTGAGTGGAAAAAGTTCAGAATGTGAACCTTAAGCAGGGAAACCTAACATCCTAACTGGAGGCCCAGGGTGATTCTCCATGGACTGGAGACTTGAAAGGATGGGGAAAAGATGAGTAACCCAAAACCAGGGAGAGGAGAGAAGATAGAGGATGGTTCTGGCACATCGAAGAGAAAAGAGTGAAAATGTAGCTAGCATCCCTGGAAATGTGTCTGTTGCAAAAGGTTTTACATTTTTGGTGCCATTTCCCTCCTTGTGTCTCGTGGATGTCTTGTGACATCAAAGGTGGTTTCTGTTCTTTAGGTGGAGTCTGTCCTGTTCCCCGAACTAAAAGGCTATAATCTGATTCTTGGAACCGTGAACCCTGAAGAAAAGCTAGTTTCTGATTTTGTGGATCAAACCTTTGAGGTATATCAGAAAAATCAAGTTGGCCCCCACAAGTAAGTTGGTTTAGTCGTAACTTAGCCATTTTCGTATTGTTGTCATCAAATTCACGGTCACTGTTCTCGCACAGCAGAAACACATGCATAGTAGTAATAGCCAATGCGTACATCGGTATTACTACTTATCCCCATTTTACAG
Source organism: Nasua narica (assembly GCA_028533885.1). Taxonomy (NCBI): domain Eukaryota; kingdom Metazoa; phylum Chordata; class Mammalia; order Carnivora; family Procyonidae; genus Nasua; species Nasua narica. The sequence continues at coordinate 13,899,963 of CM052805.1, read as the reverse complement.
ATGAGGAAGCTTTCCCAATGTTACACTGCTAATAAATAGAGCCAGAATTCAAATTCAATTGCAGGTCCACCTCCATTATCTGAAAGCTGTGAGGTCGGACGGGTTTTGGCATTTAGAAATTTCTGGATTTTAGAAAAGTAACATAATGCATATACTTATATGGTGATGCAGCTTCAGCAGGATCTCAGGAAGCACCCCTTAATGAAATGTGTTGATATTTCTATGGTGAAAAACATGACTATTCCCCCAAGTAGCCTCACATTGGTTTAGACCAGCTTTTGCCATCCGATGAAATTTTGAAGCAGCTTTCTGTTTTCAGAACTTTTTGGATTTAGGAATTGAAGAAAGGGGATTGAGGACAAGTTATCTGAATGCTCCTTCATCATCATACTATAGAATGTCTCACAGTTGCTCATGGGAGCAGTCCCTAGTTTAGGGGGCTCATAAAATACAGCTTCCAAACCGAGACATTGATAGAATGTAGAGGACTTTATTAACAATTACTGTGGAGCAACAAGTGTAAATCTGGGCTCTCCCAGGCAAACCAGGATATGTGGGTTTCTTGACTGCGGCTCTGTCAACATTTTAGACCAGAAAATTTGAACTCACGACCCCAAGATCAAGAGTCACATGCTCTACTGACTACGCCAGCCAGGCACTCCTAATTCAAACCTACTTTAAGTGACAACATCCTGAATACATCCTCCGATTTGGGAGAAATCTGTCCAGCCATTTTTGCATGATCTGATAAGAGGAAAACTTAGTTTTATCCGTTAGTTCCAAATTTTCATCTTAAAATTTAGACATAGAATTTTAGAACTGGAAGAAGGGCTAGGAACTAATGTTTATTGCATATTCACTATATATCAGGCATTGTGTTAGAGGCTTTATATGTATATTATTATAGGTAAGCCTTAAATCAGTCCTATGAGGTGTTACTATTTCCACTTAAAACTAAAGACACTCGTCTTTGGAAAAGAGAAATATCTTGTCTGAGTACATGCAGCCAGGAAGTGGCAAAATTGGAATTTGAAGCCAACGTTCTGAATTCCCAGTTCATGACACTTTTTGCCACATTCTATTTCCCTTTCCTGGTTTGGGCTTATTTTTATGATCTTATGTCTTCATTTGCCATTCTTCCTAATCTCATTTGGTGACCCGTATTTGCATGTCTGTTACTATGCTCTTCGATTATGGAAGATACTTAAATGTATACAAAAAGTATGATGACTTATTGGATAACATGGCAGAAC
>CM052805.1:13790982-13898610 GCA_028533885.1 Nasua narica | reverse complement strand
CGGAGTAGGTTGGTTGGGCGGGGGGGGGGGGGGGGAGGCTGGGGTCAAGTGCACGGAGGCTGAAGGCAAATCAAGCTACCGACTGTGCTCCTTTCTACAGAGAATCAGTAGCATAAAAAAGCGGAGAAACGAAATTGCATCCATGCACATTACCGTGCCTCTGGCCATGTTCTGCCTTGACACCATGACCCTAAATTATGACCTGTGTGAGCGAGCCCAAAATCTTAAAGACCGTCTGATCCAATTCCAAGTGGACGTAAACAGGGACACCAATACCAGGTACTGTTACTGTAGACAGAGAGACAGCGACAATATGGGGCGTGAATGGGAGGATGAAAATGGGGCCAGAACTTGCACCTTCTAGCAGCTCAAGTTGTTTCTGCCCCAGATTGAGGGCGGCGGGGAATTCGGGTTCGGGCTAGAAGGTGAACATGGGGCTTGGAGCGGGAGGGTGGAAAGCATCCTGCAGCTGCCCATCTCTGATCCCTCAGCCTTTGCTTTCTTGGAGGCATCTTCAGGGAGATGCTGCCTCAGGGGCTTTGCTGTCTGAGGCCACAGGCCCTCTCCTTGGCCATCTAGCACATATTCAGAGATGGAGGGTGCTTACTGGCTCGCCCTGGAATCACTCCTGTGCAGGCTTCTGCTGTATAAGTCTGAGGATTCTGCCAGTCAATCTTAAGCTCTATGTGGTACCTTCATTTCACTGGTGACTATATATTAGTCAAGATGTTTTGGATTCCAAGGGATAGAAGCTCAGACTGGCTAAATTGAAAAAGGGAATTTGGAGCTCACATATTGAAAAGTTCAGGAATTGTTAGCCTTGGGTCCTCAACCCCGAAGGTAAGATACAGCGTCTCTCCCTCTACTCAGTTTTCATCTCTGACAGGTGCTGTCCTGTTTGTGGGCCCAGCAGCTCCAGGCTTAAATCCTCCCAGGTTTCCGTCCAGAGGAGAAAATGGTTTCTCCCTTTCCAGTTGCCTCACAAAGTCCTGGCCTGGGTGACACCACCCCGACCTGGGTCTTTTGTGCAGCACTGAACCAAACGCCATGGTGAACTATTTGAAAAGTTACAAAATGGTTAATCCACATCTTTCTAGCTCTCTTCTTCAGAGTGCTTTTAACTATAGACTAAGATGTTAGTAAGTTACTTACTAATAAGTAATCACCACCAACAGCGTTATATGTTGTTTTATTCTTATCATAGAGAGCTATATCTATCTATCTATCCATATGTGTGTGTGTGTGTAATTTTAGCATTTTATAGCACCTTAAGTTTACAAAATGCATTTCAGAAACTCATGAGCAAATTTTGGATAATAGTAAGCTACCATTTTTCCAGCACATGTTATAGTCTGGGTACTATGTAAGCATCCTGAACCTTATAGATCTAATCAAGTCTTTAGAACAACTCTAAAAGTTTGTTCACTAGTCTGTCCATTATGTTGATGAAGGAACTGAGACTCCCCAGAGGTTAGCAAGTAGTACATACAGGGCTTCACCTAGTTTATTTTGACCCCAAAGTCCGTGCTCTCAATGACCACACTCACCACATTCGTCTTTCTCGCAGAGTGACGAAATGGTAGGATTCCTGGTTTAGGAGCCAAAAGATTTGGTTTTGAATCTAAGACCTTCTGTAAATCAGCTGTGTGTTGTTTGGCTTTACCTACTGCATCTTCAGTGTCTTTGCCTATAGAATAAAGGTTTGGGACCAGGACAGTAAAAGTACTTCAAACTAGTAGGACGCTTTCTTTGGGAAATTTGAGCATTAAAGAAAATTTATTTCGTAAGCAATAGTTCATTTGTTCGTGTCAAAGCAAAGCAACTTGGCTGGTCAATGTGTCCATCCTCATCAAAATAAGTGTGTAATTAGGCCTTTTAGATGTTAAATGAAAATAAAGGTCTCCTTAAGAACCCAGGGATTTCTAAGGATGCAGAAACCCCAGGGTGGTGGCTAAGATTCTTTCTTTCTGCCTTAAAAAATGGTGACTCTGACTCATTGGACTCTCTCAACAACCCCAAGAGTAGGTAAGACAGATATAAGTAAGATCCCTTACTGAAGGGAGGAGAAAATGAGGCCCAGAAAGAAAACCTTACTTGCCCAAGTAAGTGGGTTTGAATTTCAGTCTTCTTATCCCAAACCCTGTCCTTGCCACTTCATTGTCCTGCCATTGCTGGGAATGTGGTGCCTTCCTGTTGCCAGTGCCTAGGTGCACCCTACAATGGGGGTGCTCTGCACATAAAGGCAGGCACAAAAAGAGGGTACTTTGGAGTTCACTGGTAGGAAAGTGGGCATGCCATCCATACCAACTGCAGGTACGTTGGTTTAAAGCTGCTAAAGCTAAGACCTGAAATATTGATGAAAAATTCAAGGACCTGCATAGAGATACGTAAAATTGTCCCTGTGGTCCAGCTGCTTATTTCCTTCAGTGTGAGAACTCATCCAAATAGTGACAACAGGTAGAGAGAGGCCATGGATTGATGTAAGAATTATTGGCCTCCCTTATGCCATCTCCTTCACCAGAGAATAGCCCTGTGCTTGTGGGACCTCTGGCCTTTTAGATTTTAAATAACATCATCTGTATATGTAGAAAGCAATGTTTTCCGTCCTCAGCTTATGCCTGGATATTGTTAAGGTATTGTGTCGGTCAGATGCCTGATATCAATGACCCATATCAAGGACCTTTTAGAGAGTTTAATAGGTAGTGGGTTTGCTACCACTCTTCCGGGCCTTTGCACGAAGCTGATAACTAGTAGCCATGTAATATTTATCCTCTGAATTCTCATACAAAAGGGAGGAAGGATGGAGTCTCATCAAAAAGGAGTCTGTCCCACGGAGAGGACCTACCTGTATTAGGCTAGGCTAGATGCTATGACAAATAGACTGAAGATGTCGTGACTGAACACTGTAGAAGTTTTATTTCTTCTCAGAGTAGCTCCAGATTGGTGGGGGAGACTTACTATGGTACATCCAGAATTTCAAGCAGATGGTGACTTTACATCTTTAACATGTAGCTTTCGGGGCGCCTGGGTGGCTTAGTTGGTTTAGCAACTGCCTTTGGCTCAGGTCATGATCCTTGAGTTCCGGGATTGAGTCCCACATTGGGCTCCCAGCTCCACGGGGAGTCTGCTTCTTCCTCTAACCTTCTCTCCTTTCATGTTCTCTCTCACTTTCTCTGTCTCTCAAATAAATAAATAAAATCTTAAACAAAAAAAAAAATGTAGCTTTCAAGGGCATTCTAAGTGCCGACATCCTAGACAGTTGGAGGAGGAAAGAGCATGAAGGGATATGCAAGGACAGTTATTTTTTTTTCTTTTTTTGTCCCCAAATACATTTACTTTATTTTTTCAGTGTTACAAGATTCATTGTTCATGCACCACACCCAGTTTCCATGCAATACATGCCCTCCTCAATACCCACCACCAGGCTTGCCCAACCACCCACCCCCTCCCCCACCCCCTCCTCTCCAGCAAGGACAGTTTTATATGCTTCCCCTAAAAGTGATACTCATCCCTGCTTCCTGCTTCATACCGACTGCAACTCAATCACATGACCATACCTGCTATGGACTGAACTCCACTCCTCCCCCCCAAATTCATGTGTTGAAGTCTGTCTTAGACTGGGATACTACAACAGACTACCATAGGCTGAATGGCTTGTAAACAACAGAAATTCATTTCTCTCAACAGAACATTCATTCATCCATTCATGTCTCTCAGTTCTGGGTGCTGTGAAGTCCAAGATAAAGTCTCCGGCAGATTTGGTGTCTGTTGAGAGTGTGCTTTCTGGTTCTTACGTGGCCCTCTTCTCACTGTGTCTTCAAATGGAAAAATGGGTGAGGGGTCTCTCTTTATAAAAGCTCTAAGCCCCTTTCTGAGGGGAAGCTCTCATCACCTCCTTACCTCCCAGAGGCCACCTCCAAATACCATTACATTGGGGATAGGTTTTAACATAAAATTTTGGGGGTACACGCGCATTCAGTCTATAGCAAAGCACTAGTGCTCAGTGTGTGACTATATTTGAAGCCAAAGCCTATGATGAGGTTAAATGAGGTCACAAGGATGGGACCCTATATATCCAATAGGGCTAGTGCCCTAATAAGAAGAGGAAGAGACACCAGTGCTGTTTCCCCCTCTACCACATGAGGTCACAGTGAGAAGGCAGCTGTCTGCAAGCAAGGAAGAAAGCCCTGGCGAGGAACCAAATTAGTCAGTATTTTGACCTTGGACTTCCTAGCCTCCAGAACTGTGAGGAAATAGTTTTCTGTTGTTTAGGCCACCCAGTCTGTGATATTTTGTTGTGGTAGCCTGAGCTGACAAGTAGGATAACCCAACTAAAAATACAAAGGAGCCTGTTCATGTCATCTAGCTCTGAAGTGGAGATAACCATGTAGTAGAGCGGTGGATAATTTTTCTCTGCAGAAAGTTTCTAGGTTGTATAAACATTCATTTCTAAAATCTGGCAGCATCTGCAAAGATGGTTTAATCATTTTTTCTTCAATTTGGTACAATTAGCTTCACTAAGGAAGGGTCTCCTTACATTAAGAAGGAATATAGAGTGTCACCTTCCCCAAATCAATTAAAAAACAAAAACAAAAAAAAAAAAAAAAGAAAGAAAGAATATTGAGGACTGAAAATACTGAGAGAAATAGTTTTTATCTATAATGTATGGACATCAACATGTAATGATCATGTACTAATATAAACTGCGGTCGCTATTGCTAACATTTCTTGAGGGCCACTCTGTTAGGAATGGATGTATTACAGATCATTTGTTCCTAATTATAATTAAAATACGGAGGCAAATCATCATCATTTTTTAAGATTTTCTTTATTTATTTGAGAAGGAGAGAGAGTGTGTGAGAGAGAGAGCATAAACAGGGGGAGCTACAGAAGGAAAGGGAGAAGCAGGCTCCCTGCTCAGTAGGGACCCTGGGATCATGACCCGAGCTGAAGGCAGACACTTAACTAGCTGAGCCACCCAGATGTTCCTCATCATTGGTTTTTGCATAAATTAGAGCACGTTTGAATTATACTTAGAGTCGCATCCTTTCTCTGTTTCTGTTTGGGGAGTAGGCAGTTTGATTTAATGGTTGCAGGGGTTGAATGTCAGTTTCTCTTTGCCATCCAGGAACTACCTCCAGCACATGAGGACAAGTTTTGCTGGCGTATTTTGAAGAGTAGTGATTACCAATTAACTTACTGCTCTACTACAGCATAAAAGTCAAGGAGTCACTATTGGTGGTGGTGGTATTCATACTGTTTTGGTCTAAATCTGGACTCTACCCACGGTACATTTGTTAAGAGAACAAGCTTGGGAATCGATTGAACCAGGTTCACGTCTTGTCTCTGACTCCTCCACACCATGCTGGTTTGGATAATGTGACTCAGCCTCACGTTCTTCCATCCTAAAATGTTGGTTGTGATAGTCCCTACCCCTTAGAATTGTCATGAAGATTACATGAGCTAATATATATCCAGTGATTAGAATGGGGCATAGTAAACCCATGAGATATGATTTCTTTTATTACTGTGTGTGGTTTTTTTTCTTGAAGAGTGGCGTGCATGTGAATATCACCCATCATGGATTTGCAGGTAGAGAAAAGTTGGAGACCACTTTGCTAGTCTCCAAATAAGAATCATGCCTGTTTAGCATAGTAGAACTTATAAGAAAGTGATTTTAGATGATAATGGTGATAGTAGCTGTTTCTCTGTCTGTAGCATTTGTAATCAGTACAACACCATCGCCGACAAAGTCAGTGAGATCCCTGCCAACACTGAGGAGCTGGTATTCCTCATTGAATTCTTAAAGAAATCCAGTGATGTCACCGTCTTCAAACTCAGGAGGCAACTTAGAGATGCAGTGGAACGGTTAGAGTTTCTGATGGACTATGCAGATTTGCCCCGTAAGTCCAACACCCCACAGATTTATGTGTGAATGTCCATGTACATTTATATTTTTGGAGATAAGGAGTCGGGAAGGAGAGTTAGCAGTCCTACCACTCAAATGTCATTATTGGGAGAGGTGCTTTTCAAGTGTCCTCATACGTTAGAGGTACTAATTAATGGGTTAATGGGTTAAGGCACTAATTCCATGCTCTTATCCACAGGCATTCTAATCAAACCAAGGGGATCTTATTGTTAGACAATGAGAAGAAATGTCTGGGGATTTGATGAGTTCTTAGATGCCTTTCCTGGTATCTTGTGGCTGATGTTTCTGAAAAAAGTCACTTCCAAATGCAGAGTCCTTTTATAAATGGATAGACTTCATTCATCTATAATCTTAATACAGTCCTGCCTTTGAGGAGAGGCCAGGGCACTTTCCTTCATGCTTCTGCATATCTTAAAAGGAAAGAAATGGCCAGAGCTCCCTTCAAGGCTTATTGGGCCAAAGTAGAGTTTTGTGTGGAGCAGGTTCTGAAGGAAAAACTGATATACTATCCACAAGCCAAGTTTTCAGATCCTTTTTCCATTGCAAAATACCTGTGGATTACCACCAGGTGTTTGGAGGGAAAGGTGATGGGAGGGAGAGATGGAGACTGGGAGTGGAAACCAGTGACCTAACCTGCACATTCATGAGCTGTGCCCTTGACCTTGTGAACACACACTGGACCTCTGCTTCCAAAGTTCACAAGGGTACAGAGGGAGCCTAGGACATTTCAGTTGACCAGAGCCTTCGGAAGGGCGGGGCATCTGGCACTGATTTTATTACTGACATTTAACCAGGAGGGAGACTGGGGCTCAGAAGAGGTGACAGTTTAAAGAGGAGAATCAGAACTTGAGCCCAGGTTTCTACTCTGCTCAGAGCCAGCCTGGGAAAGCAGTGAAGTATAGTGGTTAGAAAATAGGCTTTGGAGTTGGTTAGACTGGGTCTCAAATTGTCTTTGCCGCCTTCTAGCGGTGTGACCTTGACTACTTGGCTCAATTTTGTTTTCCTGTCTATAAAAACAAGGATGCTAATACTGTCGCCCTTCTAATCTGGTACTTGCTAAGTGCTCAGTAAATGTCGTCTATCACTAATCCATAGTGGGCCCATCCATTCACTGCCACCCCCTCACTCACCTCTGTTAACCTCTTGTTCTGCTGAATTAACTCTCTGCATGCTGACCTGTGCTGAGCATTGTCCTGGAGCAGACTCTATGTGTTTTGCAGAAGAAGATATCAAATTGAACAGCACTCTGTTCCTCTGGCCAGACCAGATTGAAGATATCTTTGAAAACAGCCGAAACTTGCTCCTCAGCAAGAGGGATCAGGCCGAGATGGACCTCATTAAAAGGTACAGGGAGAGTGTGAGGTTGTTTCAGAAATGACACCCAGCTTGATAACACACTGCAGGTTCCTGGTTCTGTGCGGAGCCCCCACGGCAAGGCGTGGGTGAAGGCTGAAGACAGTTGGTGGAGAAGGAATGTCCTTTTGTTTCCTGCTGAGGGATGTTCTCTTGAAGCCTGCTTCACTATAGTGACCCTGCCAGTGCCTTCGCTCCCTGCCTTGAACAATTGGAATTTGGCGGTGCAGAGAGAAAAAGACAAAAATAGTGGCACGGAATAATGGCCTCGCAATAATAATAGCAAAATGATCAGCCTTACACTGGAGACCACAGATTTGGGAGATAGCAAGACAGGGATAATAGAGGCGTGGTAGGAGGCTGAGAAATTGCCTTTTGGGCAGCTGGTCTTATTCAGTGCTAATGCGGCTGTATCATTTATTCATCCATTATTTGTCAATTCAACCAGTATTTATTACGGATTTTTACTATGTGCTGTGCTGTATTCAGGACATGTAAGTGTGTTTGGCTGCTAAATAAAGATTTCAGTTCAGCAGCAGAGAAAATACAGACCTACTGGAAAATCGAACAGTGGCAAGTGAAGTGGGCCAAGTACGGTGTGGAGGGTAAAGACACACATGCACGCACGGCCATCCCGGCTTGTGACACTCCGTTTATGACTGTGGAGTCATTCCCGTTACTATGCCCTTCACACGTGAGATGCCTCCCCCCACCCAGCAGCTTTAGGTCCTATAATCCCTGCAAATATTCACAAGAAAAGAGGAAAAGAGTAGATAAAAGTTGGGATGGATAAAAGCAGGATTTCTACACAGAATTGGAGTTTGGGCTGAAGGAGAAAACTCTTTATTCGTTACCTTCAAAACATGGCCTAGGTCTGCCATCCAGAAAAAACAATAACAGCAATGAAAAGTGTGTGTGTGTGCGCACAATTGCGTGCACACCATTTTTTTCTTCCAGCAGCCTTCTCTTCTCTCTACTCAGAATTTTTGGCCAAATGGATGCTACTGATATTTTTTAATTAATAGATTTTATTTCTTGGAACAGTTTTAAATTCACAGGAAAATTAAGAAAGTACAGCATTTCCATTTACCCCATGTCGCCTTATGAACAGCCTCCACCATGGAACCGATTTGTATCTTACTTATGAGAGTATCTGGGAGAAATGGGCACTGTGGCTTATGATGAGAGGAGAAGAGCACTGGCCATCCCCTCTTGGAGGGGCGACTCTCACTGGTGGCACCAACTGGTTCCTGGGCTCTCCACAGCAGATGTCAGCACAGGAGAATCTCCAAGAATAACCCAAAGCCCCGGGCTCAGCCCTCTCTTTGGTGAACGCTTAAACCTCACGTCCATCATTTTTGCACTAATCCTGAGAAGGGCTTGTGAGGGGGGCTGAGCAGTGTTCATTTATTCATTCATCTTCTGTGAAAGTAACCCCATTCCCTCTCTAAGAAACTTGACCTATTTTACAAGCCCACATTAATTTTTTGCTTCAGCACGAGTTATTCTCCATTTGCTGTCCCCTGTCCCCACCCCATTCCTTCTTGCACCTTCTTCCTCCTCTGTCTACTCAGTGCCTGGTCGACTGACACCCCCAGCCGCTGGCTCCCATGTCTGTTGGATCCAAGCAGGGTTCCCCCAGTGGAGAGCCCTCAGGAGTTTGGACAGTGATCACTTTTCTCCTCTCCTTCCCTGTTTGGTTCTGGCGCTCTGATAGGAGCTTCATCCCTCCTGGATGACAATTCTTGCTTCTCCATGGTTTCAGTTCTTCCCACTGTTCCCTTGGCCCTAGGGGTCAGGGTGGCTTCCTTCTGAGGCTACCCATATCTTACCTGTGTAGGTAGTCCCTTCATTAAAACCTCTCTCTTTGAAAATTGGAGTGAATTCCATTTCATGCCAGAATTCTGACCAAGTCACCATTTTTAAATCCCTAAATTATCCTCCCTTAGACTCCAGGTAGTCCCACAAATACAGCTCATTTACTCGAACTGAGTGCCTACTATTTACTAATGACTGTACTATTGTATGAAATATATACGTATATATCCATTATGGACATGAAAGTACTTCAGAAACTATTATGTGCTAGGCAATTATAACTTAACACTATATAAGATAGTCTACCCTGTTGGAAAAAGGGAGAAGTAGCTATGTGATTTGCTTTGTTGCTAAAATTTCTTCCCTGGTCATTCTAGCTAAAGTAGCCTTCTACTTCCTTCCATTAGGCCCTCTGCCTTGTTTTATTTTCTTCACAGCATTTATGCTTATCAGGAACATCTCATTTTATCTTTATCTATGTATGAATTTATCCATCCATCCATCCACCCACCTGCCTACCATGTGTTTCTTATCTAGGTCTCCCCAAACTAAAATACAAGCTCCATGAGGATAGGGAGCTTAATAGTGTAGATCACATGTATCCCTGATGCCTAGAACAGTCCTTGAAATGTATCAAGCCCTTAATAATAAATACCTAATGGATGACTGAATAACATGTATATACATACATTTTATATGTGTGTGTAGGATAAGTATTATATAGATTTCATATATACACACACATATATATTTACCCATACAGGTAAACACGTGGAAATGTTTAACCACCAATAGGGTCACAGCAAACATCTCTGGGAAGTAGGATTTTAAGTAATGTGTGTGTGTGTGTGTGTGTGTGTGTGTGTGTGTGTGTAGACACACTTACATATATATACACATGATATATAGAAGATGAGAAGATCAGATTCTCCCTAGGCTCTTGAATATGGGTGAGCGATTACTGATATTTTGAATATCAAAAGTGGAAAGTCTAAATGTGACTGGGCTGTCCTTTGCTTTTAGGTGCTCAGAATTTGAGATGAAACTTGAAGGCTACAACAAGGAACTGGACGGGTTTAGGAAACGTGAAGTGATGAGCACAGAAGAAATGAAGAACAATGTTGAAAAGCTTAACGAGCTTTCAAAGAACCTAGATCAAGCACTGACAGAATTTGAGGTTTGGGGTCTTGGGGTCTGGGTTTGGAGACTTATGACTGTGCTGCCCTGTTTCTGCTTCTTGATTTTGGGTTTTCCTAACATCACCTGTCAGGTGGATACTATTGATTGGTGAATTGACCAATTCTTTCATTGGTGCTTTCAACTACTTTTTCCTACAACCCTATGTTATATCAGCTTTTTTTGTTAGTCATTGAGTACACAAAGAAGAAATTACAATAGAATAATTGCTCACATACACTGAGTATTTATTATGTGATCAACAGTGTACAAAGGGCTGCTTATGTGGTATATCCCTAAATACCCAAACAGACCTTTGGGGTAGGTCCTGTTATTGTCCCCATTTATCCCCGTTTAAAATAAGAGAGCTAAGGCTTGGAGAAGCTAAGTAAATGGCCCTGAAGGTCAACTAATAAGTTCTTTAACCATTAAAGTTCTTGTCTTTGAGGCAAGTCAGCATAAGAAGGGGCAGCATCGTGTAAACTGCTAACCATACATATATGAGAACTGTGAAAATGGGGATATGGATATGGTAGAGGGGGATCAAAGATGATGGAGCAAGTAGAAAATTATCCTAGAGCTTCATCCAGCTAGATCTTAGCAGTCACAGCCCTCAGAGGTAGCAGAGGGACTTTCTGACTTGAGTCCATGTCCATGTCTCGCTCTCCAAAGGAATGAGCACCCCCCTCAGCTTGGTTTTTAAACCACTGAGGATTTTGCCATGGGGGGCTTCTGGGGTTCAGAAAACCACCCACCCAATCAACAGCATCCCTTTTGCCCTGCAGTTGATCAATAAGGAGGAGGAACTGTTGGAAAAGGAGAAGAGTACCTTCCCTCTCCTGCAAACCTTGATCAGCAACAAGGTGCCTTATGAACAGCTGTGGCTGACGACATACGAGTTTAGCATCAAGTCAGAGGAGTGGATGAACGGTACGCTCGGGCTCAGTCTACTGGGACATGGTGGCTTCTAGGGCAGTGGGTCCAACCCAGCCAGTTCTAGAACAGGATTTAGACTTCAGACTTAAGCTAGATTTTTTTTTTATCATATTCTTATACTCCGGGTTAATGCACCCACACAGTCAAATTTTTCTGATGTGATAATGATGGAAAGTGGGGGTTGAAGAGTCAGACCTGTTGCAAGGGTGTAACAAAAGCCACCCAGGGCGCTGAGTTGTAGAGAGGCAGAGGGGAAACTATCAGATGGTATTTCCATCACTGTGCTACTCCAAGAAAGGCCAGAGTGCCAGAGACATCTGTCTGTAAACTACTCCTTTTTCTCTAGATCCTGGAGGCTGGAGAGAAGTGGAGGTTGGGGGAGGGGGGGTGGGTAGAGTCAACAGGACTTAATGACTGATCTGATAAGGGGCAGGGGTCAGGGAGGGAGAAGGAAGAACCTAAGGTGGCTTTCAGATTATTGGCCCAGGCAATTTGGTGGATATAGCCATCACTGAATAAGAGAAGTGACAAATTTGCTGGGAAAAAAGACCCATCACCTTGAATATACCAAGTTCGAGGTGTCTGCAAACACCCAAATGGGAATATTAGTTAGCAGCTGAGTATATCAGCCTGAAGTTATTGTATGTTTGGGGGGGCAACTTATATTGGGGAATAATTGAGTGTAGATCACAATTAAAAGGCATGAATGATGTCACCTGGGGAGAGTGTATACAAGCAAAGGACAAACTCTTGAGACCCTTAGAGCTGAGCCTGAAGTTTGCTTCCATCACTTCAGTGTTATAAGCTCAACTGTGATGAACGTCTTTGTCACCAGTGCAATGGATGCAATTATGATCATTTTCTTAGGATAAATTCCTGAAAAGTGAAATGGCTAGATCAAAAATCATGTGATGAGGGGCCCCTGGGTGGCGCAGTTGGTTGAGCGACTGCCTTCGGCTCGGGTCATGATCCCGGAGTCCCGGGATCGAGTCCCATATCGGACTCCCGGCTCTGCGGGAAGTCTGCTTCTCCCTCTGACCTTCTCCCCTCTCATTCTCAGTCTCTCGCTCTCTAATAAATAAATAAATAAATCCTTAAAAAAAAAAATCATGTGATGAAAACAGGATTTTAAAAACTATTTTTGTCATTGTTTTTAATTATCTTCTAGAAAAGTTATGTTTTAATTTATTGCCCTTCTAGCAGTGCTTAAAGAGGGCCCATTCTTCACACCCTGAATGAACCTGGGAATAATAGCTTTGAAAACTGTTTTTGCTGATTTATTTTTATTTATTTATTTTTGCTGATTTGATATTTAAATTGGTATTTTCTTTTTCTTCTAAAAAATTTTCATTTTCACTAGTGCTCTTAATCTTTCCAAGTAATCAGTCATATCTATACAATTATATTATTTTACCTTATTTATTTATTTGTATACCCCTTTTTTTATTCGCTGTTCTATGTTGACTAGTACTTCCAAAATAAACAGTGGTACTAATGGGCACCCTCATCTTATTCTTGATTTTTAATGAGAGTTCTTGCAGAGTGACACCTTTAAACATGATGCTTTTTTTGGTTTGAGATACAAAATTTTTATGGTGTTAGGGAAATATTTTGTAGCTTACCAGTTCTTTTTATTAAAGATATTGTATTAAATTTTTTTTGCATTTAATTTTTTAATTTTAAATTCGTACACAGCAAAAAGGACATTTTGGCATATAGTTCTATAAATGTTAACACATAGATAGATTCACCACAATCAGAAAGCCGAAGTTTCATCACTTCAACAAAATTTCTTGTACTGCCCACTTTGTAGTTACACTATACCCCCAGCCAGAAGACCTGGCATTGTTGAGCTCTTTATTGTTTCAATGATTTCCTCTTTTTGAGATTGTTATACAAATGGAATGATACAGTGTATAGCCTTTTGAGAGTGCTTGTTTCACACAGCATACTCCTTTGAGATTCATCCAAGTCATTGGTTATGACCATCAATCCTTCCCTTTTATGCTGGGTAGTATTCCATTACATGGATATACCGGTTTGTTTACCCATTACCCCATTGATGGATATTTGGGCAGTTTCCAGTTTTAGGCTGTTATGAATACAGCTGCTGTAAACATGCATACATGAGTTTTCATGTTGACATTAAGTTTTCATTCCTCTGGGGTAAATGCCCAGGAGTAGATTACTGGGCTCAATAATTGAAGGTTTATATATAACTTTATTTCAAAAATGTCTTGTAATAGTAAAGCATTCCTAATTCCTCCCTTCCATCTGTTGTGTCATTTCTGGTATTTATTTCATCTGTATATAAACTGTAATCATCAAATATATTGTTGCTATTATTATTTTGAAAAAACTGTTACTGTTAGATCAGCTAAGAATAAGAAAAATTAATGTATCTCTAATGCTCTTCCTTTCCTTACATAAGTTTGAGTTTCTGACAAATCGTTTTCCTTCTTTCAAGAACTTCTTTTAACATTTCTTGCAAGGTAGGTCTACTGGCAATAAATTCCCTCAATTTCTTTGTGTGAGAAAGTATTCCTTGCTCCTTCACTTGAGAAAGATAATTTCTCAGGATAGAGAATTTTAAGGTTGGTGGGATTTTTCTTCAATACTTTAATTTCATTCCACTCTTTCTCTCTCTCTCTCTCTCCTTTTCTTTAAGATTTTATTTATTTATTTGACAGAGATACAGCAAGAGAGGGCACACAAACAGAGTGGGAGAGGGAGAAGCACGTTTCCCGCTGAGCAGGGAGCCTGACCTGGGGCTCGATCCCAGGACCCCAGGATCATGACCTGAGCCGAAGGCAGGTGCTTAATGACTGAGCCATCCAGGCACCCCCACTCTCTTCTTGTTTGTGTGGTTTCTGAAGAGAAGGGGAATGTAATATTTATCTTTGCTTCCCTAGGTTATGGTGCTTTTCGCCCCTCTGACTTTTTTCAAGTTTTTAACTTTGATTTCCTACAGTTTGAATATAGTATGTCTAGGTGCGGTTTTGGGCATTTATCCTGGATCTGTGGCTTGATATCTGACATTAATTTGGGGGAAATTCTCAGTCATTGCTTCAGATATTTTCTCTGTTCTTTTCTCTTTATTCTCCTTCTGATATTTCCGTTACTTATGTGTTGCACATTTTGTAATTATCTCAGTCTTAGTCATTCTGTTCCATTTTTCCCCCATCTTATTTTCTTTTTTAATTTTGGAAGTGTCATCATATCCTTTGGAAGAAGGATATGATGACATATCCTCAAGCTCAAAGATTCTTTCCTCAGCTGTGTCCGGTCTACTAACGGACCCGTCAAATGTCTTCTCATTTCTGTTACAGTGTTTTTGTTCTCTTGCAAAGATTTTGTTATTGCTGTTCTTTATTTTTTTTTTTTTGAAGATTTGTTTATTTATTTGAGATAGAGAGTGTGCACATGTGAGTGCATGGAGGAGCAGAGAGAGAGAGAGAGAGGGAGAGAGAATCCTCAAGCAGACTCCCTGCTGAGAGCAGAGCCCAATGCACGGCTCCATCCTATGACCCCAAGGTCATGACCGGAGCCAAAATCAAGAGTCCGACGCGTAACCAACTGAGCCACCCAGGCACCCCAGTTATTGCTATTCTTTGAATTTCTCAGATCATCTATATAAACAGTCATGACATCCGGAAAACTAAGACATTTTATTTCTTCTTTTCTAATCTGTGTGCTTCTGATTCTTTCTCATGCCTCATCCTCCTGTCCAGGACTTTACGTATGACGTTGATTAGGAGTTATGAGAGTGAAAACCTTTGCCTTGTTCCTTATCTTAGGCAAAACGTATCCCATCTTTCACCATTAACTATTAGAGATTGGTTTTGTTTTGCTTTGGTTTTTTAAAACCACTTTATTGCGGTACGATTGATGTGTAAAAAGCTGTGCCTAGGGGCGCCTGGGTGGCTCAGCGGGTTAAAGCCTCTGCCGTCGGCTCAGGTCATGATCTCAGGGTCCTGGGATCGAGCCCCGCATCAGGCTCTCTGCTCAGTGGGGAGCCTGCTTCCCCCTCTCTCTCTGCCTGCCTCTCTGCCTACTTGTGATCTCTCTCTCTCTCTCTCTCTCTGTCAAATGAATAAATAAAATCTTAAAAAAAAAAAGCTGTGCATATTTCCAGAATCTGAGGGTATAATGGTAGTATAGGCTTTTCATAGATACCCTTCATCAAACTGCATAACCTCCTTTCTATTCCTAGTTGGTTTGGAGGCTTTCATCATGAATGGATACTGAATTGTGTCAAATGCTTTCTCTGCATCAATTGATATTGTCATGTGTTTTGGTTTTTTTAGACTGTTAATATAGTTTATTACATTGTTTGATTTTTCAAATATTAAACCAGCCTTGCATTCTCATGAAAAACCTGAATTGGACATGATGTATTATTATTTATATATTACCTGGACGCTACATACATTTCTTTTTTTATTTTCAAAAAGTTTTAATTTTTGATTACTCATCTCAAAAATGTCAGGCTGCTGAAGCGTGTGAAATTAACAAGGCTTTATGTAGTCTCGGTAGCCATGAAGGAAAAGTGTTTCTGAGTAAATTTGCAACATCAGCATGCAAGAGTTAATGCTGATTTGAAATGTCCAAGGGGAAGAAAGCTGCAACATGGAAGGATTTTGACTGAATGTGAAACCCAAATGCTAGAAAATCTCTATGAAGGAAAAGAGAAGGAAATTAATATTTTGGAGTCCTTTTTTAAAATGAGGGGTCATTCTTTGTTTTTAAAAAATAATCTTAAGATAATTTCAAACATACATAAAAATTCCCAGAGCTCTACGCCGCCATCCCCCACTCACCAATATTTCACAGGATTTGTGGAGCACCTTTACACTTCTATAATTGCATCTGCAGCCACCGCTAACAGTGGATTCCCTAACTGCATTTGCATTACATGCCAGGCATTGTATTTGCCACTTAGCTCCCTTAATGTTCACAATCACTGTTGAGTCCACTGTTACCCCTGTGTCACAGGTGACACTGTTGAGGCTTAAAAAGTTCAGGATAACACCCCCAGGGTTTCATCGACCAAGGAGAAGTTTCAGATCCGGACCCAACTCCAAAGCCTGTGCCTGTTCGGATATCCATACCATAGGCACCATTCTAACTTCAGGGACTTAAAGGTGCACACGATTAACCTCCACTTGGTGGGTCTGACCTTTCCTTCATCCCATGTTTTCTATTTCAGGACCCCTCTTTTTGCTGAATGCTGAGGAGATCTCAGAGGAAATAGGGAATATGTGGAGAACGATATATAAATTGACCAAGACCCTAGCTGATGTACCTGCACCCAGACGGTTAGCCGAGAATGTGAAAGTCAAGATTGATAAATTCAAGCAGCACATCCCTATCCTCAGCATCTCCTGCAATCCAGGAATGAAGGACCGGCACTGGCAACAGGTCCCTGTCCCTGTCCACCCCTACCCAGCCCAATCCATACGCAATCTGTACCTAGTCCTGGTAGCCCTTTGGAAGGCAGGAACCAATACTAGGTCAAGCTTCTCCTTTCTGAACGGGAGAATCTACTTGAGGCTAAAGGGGCAGTAATGCGAGGAGGGAGGGAACAGACAGAATAGGGGGTGAAATGCCTGCCCCTTCACATGACCAGGTTGGCCCTTTTCTTTGGGGACCCCCATTGCTGATGGTTGAGTATTGCTCCAGCCAGCGACCACATAGTCTTTCCTTATCTGCCTTCCTAAGCAAATGGCTGCTCAGGATCCTAAAGGGTGACAAGGGCACTGAATTACAGTGGGAGGGACCCTGATTTGTCCTTTGACCTAGGACAGACAAAGGAGAAAGCCACACCTTTTCTGGGGGCCTCCTGACACTGCTAGATGGTTTCTGCTTGGGCTGGCTCTACTGTAGAGCCTCATTGTCCAACAGGCTATGTTCAGAAATAACATTTCACTCTCTTTCAGCCCTTTGAGTCTATAAATGAGAATAATAAATATTCTCCCTAAAAATAGTTGGGACTTTTATAAGCAACCAAGTGTGAGGGTGATAAGTGTGGTGTGAACACTAAGCAGAAAAAAGAAAACTCACTGTGTTTCTAAAATAATCACCACGTTCAAGGGCTAGCAATGGCCTTGAAACGTCCTCTACAGAGGAGTTGCTCTGTGTGGAGGTGGAGATGAGACTGGCTGTCCGTAGGCAGATTTCTCTATGATCTGGCCTGGAATTCCTCCCTGGGAGCCCTGCACAAGACTGAGGTCAGGTCTCTGGAGGGACCCAATCTGAGAGCACACCCATTACCTTTCAGAGAATGAAATCTGAGCTAGGAGTATTTTTGATCTCTCTGGGAATACAGAGACCTTGATATGTGAGAGATTCTGAAGTTTTCTGTAAAAAGGAATTGCTTTTAATTTCCCAGAAAGCCTTGAAACGTAGCACATAAGCAAAGGGTATAAAGGGGGGTGAGGGAGGGGTCATCTGAGTAGCCTTCTGGTCTTGCCTTGCCCCAGCAGAAGTGCTCCCACTTAAAGGTCCTCCTAGAGTACCTCTCCCCATGGACCTAGCCTGACTAGAGCTCTGACCCATTTGGAGGGCTGGGGAGGTTGGATGGATAAGTGGCCTTTGATAGCGCTAGGTCTCTTCATGAGATGACACTATAGAAAATGCCCTCATTGGTGGCACATTTAAACAACAATTAAGACTCTGAAAGCAGTCCTTGGCCTGGTGCTTTTCCTGTGATGATGTTCTTCTCACATATGGGCACTTTTAAAAATCCCAGCCATTCGTAGACATTCATAATTCTCATTTACAGATCACTCAGATGGATAGATTGGAAAAACTCAAGAGTTTAACAGTAATAGCTCAAACATACTGAATACCAACTATGAACTAGGTACTGTGTTGTATACTTTGTGTGGATTCCCTCATTGTAACCTCTCAACAGCCCTTTGAAGCAGGGACTATCATTGTCTGATTTCACAAATTATAAGAAAACTGAGGCTTAGAGAGAGTAAGTAAATTGTCACACAACTAGTAAGTGGTGAGAGAGGAAATTGGAATCTAGGTCTGTTTGAGGGAAATGGGGCAAGAGATATCAGGTTAAAGGGGATAGTAAGCTGTAGGTAAGAGTGGAGTATAGCCCCAGGATGATGGCTTCTGAGTAATGAACCCCTAAAGTGGAAACCCAGTGACCTGAACAGTTAAAAGTGAGCTCAGAAAGGAGAGAGAGGTCCCCAGATACACACAGGGCTGCTCCTGCTCAGAGCCCTTCCTGCCTGCGCTATAGGTCAAACCACACGTCATCCCAGTAATAGCCACCGGCCTGGGGAAGCCATTCTCTGCCCTGATGCCTAACTCAGGAGATCTGTGTGTGTGGATTCTGGCTCTGGAAGGGGACTCTGAAGTTAAACCACCTCTAGCTCTTAAGGCTACAGGATGGATCTTCCGGGGATATAGGGTGTGGGGCGGCTATGCTGTGGTTTCTGATCATTTCCCAGAACTTAAACAGGAAGGGCTAGTCCCTTGGTTTGGGGTACAGATATCAGCAAAGAGGTTGTTACCATGGTTTAAAACAAGATGGAACAGAGTGACGTTTGACCTTAAGAAGAAATCACACTGATGTGTATGAAAGCTGACTCTCTAGGACAGTGCTGCCCAATGGAAATAATATGAGCCATATGTCTAATTTTAAAGTTTCTTGTAGCCTCATTAAAAAAAAGGCACTAACAGGTGAAATAAATTTTATGAATATATTTTATTTAACCAGACATATTCAAAATATTATTATTTAATAGGTAATCAATATAAAAATGTTAATGTGTTCTCTCACGTCTTTCATACTAAGTCCTTAAAATGTGGTATGCTTTTACACTTAGAGCACATCTTAGTTTGGGCTAATCACATTTCAAGTTTTCAATAGCCACAAGAAGTTGGTGGCTCCATATTGGACAAGGCAGCTGTAGGCTCTTAGAATTACAAAAACAGATGCTTTGTTAGTCTCTATAACTAACAAAAGCAATTAAAAAGAAACAAAACTACCAATCTCTGAATCTTCCCTATGGGCCAAGTATTATATCAAGTGCTTTACATAGTTATGTCATTTAATCCTAGAGAGAGTATGTGTTCTAAGGTGTACTTTCAAGTATTAGAGAATAAACCAATGTCCAGGGTCACTTGGAGCAGTTGTGCAGGTTGTACACTCTGCAACTCTGGGAAATGCAGTTTTTGTGAACTACTCTGTGAATTGTACTTTTTAGAGTTATGCAGTATATAACCTTCACAACTCTACGTAGATGACCTGAGAGACTCACTAGACGTGATGGAGAAGAGCTTTTTAGGCAGAACTGGGTCCAAGTCCCAATTCTGCCATTTATTAGGTGGACAAGATACTTATTTTGTCTCAGTTTCCTTAAATGTAAACAGGAATAATAATACATTTGTATCTTCCTCATCATATTAGGGAAATGAATTAAGTTCATAAAGGTCTTAAAACACTGCCTACTTCCTAATAAGCTCTCAATAAATGTTAATTACTTCTATGATTTCTGTTATCTTAGCGGTCCTCCAGGAGTCCTCAGGACCCAGTTGACAAGCCATTTGAATTAGCTGGTTCACTCATGCTTTCACTCCATAAGTACTTACTGATTCTTATTAAATGCCAGGCCTTAGGGACACATGGCTAAATAAGACAGAACAGGTCTCATATTCTTTCCCATTCAGACATCCTGTAGTCCTCCTAGGACTGGACAGAGACAAAAATGGGGCAGTAGCTGAGGTTTCTCCTGGAACCTCATTTTCCTTCAGGTCCTCCTACTCCTCTTGAGCACATGGAACCCTCATCCTCCCAGATCTCTCAGTCCTTGAGAAAAGTGTTCAAAGCCATTAAAGACTTCATGTGAGACTTCCTTCAGGGATATTTTCACTTAAAAGACATGCTTGGGGTAGTATTTACACCAAAGGAATGGGCATAATGAGTGCTAACCATTCCAACAAGTTAGCACGCTGAGGTAGAAAGGAAGATATTTGGGCAGAGAGGGTTTCTTCCTCCTTCCCAGCATCCTCAGATCATAGAATTGGGGGGTCTGCCTGTCCCATGTGCTCATAACTTCCTCCTTTTACTCAGCAAACGCTTACTGCAGCTTTTGTCATAGACCAGGCTTTGCACTAGGCTCTACGAGCACAAAAATGAACCAGATCTGGTTCCACCCTCCAGGGTACTCACAAATTGGCACTAGGCAAGTGCTGGTGGTCAGTGATTCCCAATAAACCAGATAGAATTCAGTGTGGGCCCTAGGCTGCCTCCTGCTTTTTTAGACCTACACCATCCAATTCAATAGCCACTAGCTATATACAGCTATTTAAATTTAAGATAGGTAAAACTAAATAAAAATTAAAAAATCAATTCCTCGGTCACACTGGCCACATTTCCAGGGCTTAATTGCCAAATGTGACTGGCAGCTACTGTAAGGGACAGCGCAGAGTAAAACATTTCTCTCATCATGGAAAATCTA
This sequence comes from Nasua narica, assembly GCA_028533885.1. Classification (NCBI taxonomy): domain Eukaryota; kingdom Metazoa; phylum Chordata; class Mammalia; order Carnivora; family Procyonidae; genus Nasua; species Nasua narica. The sequence continues at coordinate 13,877,916 of CM052805.1, read as the reverse complement.
CTGACCAGTGCTGCTACCTTGGACAATAACGCATTTGTTTTCCTCTCTTTTCTGCAGATCAGTGAGATTGTCGGCTATGAAATAAAGCCCACAGACACAACTTGCCTCTCTAATATGCTGGAATATGGGTTCAACAAATTCGTTGACAAGTAAGTCTCCTCCTCCCCCCTTCAGGAAGCTTTTTAGTCAAAGTATCTGAATTCCCACAAGATATGACTGGCCTCCTATCAGGCTGTTTTTCTCCTTCTGGGTCAGGGTAACTTCAGTTACTGGTGAAACTCACATTCGGTTGCCGAGTGGATGACGGATTGTGACTAGAAAATTGAGTCAAATTTTATTTCAAAGGGAAATCCAAAAAAAAAAAAAAAAAAGTTCTTGAAAACTGAGCTCCAAGCCCAGGTCTCAATGACTTCAGGTAAAACCATTCCACATTCCTGGGCTTCAGTTTGCTCTTTTAAACAAATAGGAGTGGCTCTCTGAGCCCTTAAGAGTCCGAAAAACACAGTGAAATGTTAGAATTCTTCACTTGCTTTCTCCTTTTCTCTGAATGCCCCTGGGGTCTGTGTGCAGGAATTGGTGCTATTTGAATTGCTGCTTTCAGGACCAGATATTCCGAGGACTCTGATGGTTTGTCCTCACCTCCTTCAGGGCAGGGGATGGGAGATGCTGTATTGCCTGGACCAGAGTCGTGTTAGACAGCGGGGTTCAGGTCTGACTCGACACACACGCTTCTCCGGGCATGGCCCCAGACCACCAGCAGCAGCACCTGGGAGCTCGTTAGAAATGCACATTCTCGGGCACCTGGGTGGCGCAGTTGGTTAAGCAACTGCCTTCGGCTCAGGTCGTGATCCCGGAGTCCCGGGATCGAGTCCCACATCGGGCTCCCAGCTCCATGGGGAGTCTGCGTCTCACTCTGACCTTCTCCCTTCTCATGCTCTCTCTCACTCTCTCTCTTTCCTAATAAATAAATAAATAAAATCTTAAAAAAAAAAAAAGGAAAGAAATGCACCTTCTCAGGCCCCGCCCCAGTCTACTGAATCAGAAATTCTGGGCGTGGACCCTGCAATCTGTGTTTTACCCAGTTTTCAGGTCAGCACTTGCAGTGTGGGAGCCACCAGCCACATATCCTACTGAGCCTTTGAAATGAAACTGTTCTGAATTAGAGTTGCTGGAAGTATAAACAGGGGCTGGATTTCAAAGGCTTATTAAGGAAAAATGCAGAATATCTAGTAAGTTTTAATTTTGATTGCATGCTGAAATGATAATATTTTGGATACACTGAGTTAAATTGTTAAAATTAATTTCCCCTCTTTCTCTTTACTTTTTAAAAATATGGCTCCTGGAGACTTTAAAGTGAGGTACATGGCTCACCTTTTATTTCAAATGGGCAGCTCTGCTCTAGGTGATTCTGATGCATGCCATTCCCCCCTCTCCATTCCCGTGGGGATGATGAGTCTAATCTAATGTGCTCCCAGGCCCCCAAATCTCTCTGCCACTTGAATGCTCTGATGCTCTCCACCCCCCAAAACCACCATTATAGGCTCTCTTTGAGGAGCAGCCTGGGGATACGTCCCTTTCTACCAGGCGTGAGTTATTTCCTTGAAGGGACACATTTTCCCCCTTGAAGATGTTCCTAAGAGATACCAGCTACTGAACATTTATGCTGTAGCAAGCATTTAATAAACATTAACCAACTTCTCCATCACTCTAACCTAATGCTGTAGCTACTATTATTGTTGCTGTTTTACAGTTGAGGAAATAAGTTGATTCGAGTTATTAGGTAACTAGCCAGAGGTCACAGTAGTAACAGAAAGAACCGGGACCTAAGCCCAGACGGGCTGACTCCAGAGCCTTAACCATGACCCTGTACGGCCTAAAGAATAAACCCATCGAAGGAGACCCAGAACCCGAGTAAACGCACAGAAGCTCTGCCACTTTCCGTGCCTGTGGGCTCAACTGTGACAAACCCAAGCTTGCTAACACCTTGGCTAAGTCGTTTACCTCTGTGTGTCCCGGTCTCCTTATCTGGGAAAGTGGGTAGAAGACTTTTATCTGGGTGATTAGAGTTATGGTGAGGATTAGGACAAAGGCATGTAACCTGAACCGAGTTAACATCGAAGTCCGCAGCCACTACCTGTGAGTGAGCTGTGACGCCCCCCTGTGCCCCACCATCCCACAGTTAATGCAGCTTTATCACATGTGGCACAGACTTCAAGAGCTTCTTTAGCCCTTTTGGGTAAGGTAGACTCTTGACGGGCTTTGAGGACTCCCAAACCCAGTAATCCTTGCCCTGTACAATTATTTGCATAATTGTAAGTCATAAAGCATGTTGCAAACACTTTACTTAATTATATCAACAACTCCTAGTGTATGAGATGGGCACCTAAGGACTGTCAAGTGACTTGGTCAAGGCCATGCAGCCCAGCCTCCTTGTTTCTCACCCACCTGGGTGGCACCTGCCTCTATTAATTATTTCCTACATGCACATTCATTGTGGTCATCTCCCAAGAAGGCAGCATTTAGGATGATGACCCTGCTGCTGAGGTCTTGATTAGTCATTCTTTGGAATGTGCCTCCTCCACTGCCCTGAATGAGGCTACACGAGGGTTCTCAGCTCTGTTTAGTTGGCCCTATTTGGCTGACTGCATGTGAGTACTGCTTCTTCTGACAAGGAGAGGGGAAAAGGCACATTGTGGGGGAGGAAGAAACACTGGATCAGGAGCCAGAGGAACTCGTGTCTAGACTGGTTCCCGCACTCCCCAGCTGCAAGTTTGGTTCTGGGCACGCCACTTGCTTCGTCTGGGCTTCAGTTTCCTGTAAAGACCAGATTGTCTCTTCTGCAGTCGGGCTCGCAGTGAAAGACAAGTGCTGAGGCTGAGAGGATAACCCCTCTTTCTCCTTCCAAGGACTTGGCTTCCGGGTTCTTCCCAATTCCCAAGTCACACCTAAATTTAGGACCCATCTCCCCATGTGGAAGCACGAAGAAAGAAACTTATCTTCCCCCTTTCTCTGGAACAGAAAGGCTATAGATGTGGACCGAGCATATCAGGAAAATAGCAGTAGTTTTTAAAAAGGTAGGGACAGGGATACCTAGCTGGCTCAGCTGGTAGAGCATGTGACTTGATCTTGGTGTTGTGAGTTCGAGCCCCACATTGGGTGTAGAGATGATGTAAGAAAAAAATAAGTAGGGACAGGAAGTAGAGCAAAGCCATCATATAGATTAATGGAAGTTCTAAGATTCAACTAGGAAGTCAGAATAATAATTCTGCAGTAAGGAGTAAATGCAAATGGGGAAAAGGAGGTCTCGTTTTTTTGTTTTGTTTTGTGGGGTTTTTTTTTTAAGATTTTATTTATTTATTTGATGGAGAGAGAGAGATCACAAGTAGGCAGAGAGGCAGGCAGAGAGAGAGAGGGAAGCAGGCTCCCTGCTGAGCGGTGAGTCCGACGTGGGACTCGGTCTCAGGACCCTGAGGTCATGACCTGAGCCGAAGGCAGAGGCTTTAACCCACTGAGCCACCCCAAGGCCCCAAGGAGGTCCCCTTCAACTGGGGACACCTCCCCACCACACCCAACTGTGTGGTTGGGTGTGGTGACATTTGACCATATTTGGAGACATTTGACCATATTTGGAGACATTTTCTGTTGCCACAACTGACAAGAGGTGGGAATAGGGGGAGTCTGCTACTGGTGTCTCCTGAGTATAGCCCAGGGATGCTGCTAAACATCCTACAATGTACAGGACTGTCCCCTCTCCGAACAAAGAATTATCCACCCTGTATTAGTTTGCTAGGGCTGCTATAACAAGTGCCATAGGCTGTGTGGCTTAAACAACAGAAATTTCTTTTTTCCTAGTTCTGAAAACTGGAAGTTCAAGATCAAGGCGTTGGCAGAATTGGTTTCTTCTGAGGCCTCTCTTTTTGATTTTCAGAAGGCCACCTTTTCCCTGTGTCCTTGCTTGTGCCTATCTAAAGGACACAATTCATATTGGATTAGGACCCACCCTAATGACCTCATTTTAACTGAACTACCTCTTTTTTAAGATTTTTATTTCAGTGTGATGAGTACTGGGTGTCATATGTAACTGATAAGTTTTTGGACACTCCATCTGAAACCAGTGATGTACTATATGTTGGCTAATTGAATTTAAATAAATTTAAAAAATAAAGTTTTAATTCCATTATAGTTAACACAGTGTTATATTAGTTTCAGGTATACAATATAGTGATCAACAACTCTATACGTTACTCAGTAACTGACCTACCTCATTAAAGACCCTATCTCAAATAGGGAACCTCGAATTCTAGGATACTGGGGCTTAGAACTTAAACACATGGTTGGGGGGGAGGGCAATTCAGCCCATAATATAGCCCACAGGCTGCTAGTGCCGAGGGCAAGAAATCCTGCAAAACATCGGAGCTAGCTGGCACATCTTAGAGTTGGACAGTAAACATTTTCGTAAGCTTAAGGTCCTTTTGAATTTGTCTTCAGGGTGAACCGAAATTCCTCCTTTGCCGTGTTTTCACTGCCCTCCTCCTGTTGACGTTGCTGTTGGCTGTGTTCTCTTTAGACTGGAGCCCATTGGTGCAGCCGCCAGTAAGGAATACTCTCTGGAGAAAAACTTGGAGAAAATGAAGTCAGACTGGGTTAACATGACATTCAACTTCGTGAAGTACAGGGACACTGTGAGTGTTAGTCCCACCGCCCAGCCCCCTGACAGCAGCCCGTTTATTATAGCTTACAGAGAGTAGTCATTCAGAATTGCAACAGAGCTGGGGAAGGAAGGATCCCTAACATCTTTTTTTTTTAATATATTTTTATTGAGCTATAATTGACATGCAACATTGTATAAGTTTAAGGTGTACAAGTGTTGATTTTGATACATTTATGTATTGCAATATGATCACCACCCTAGTGTTAGCGAACAGCTCTGTGATGTCACATAATTATCATTTCTTTTTTGTGGTGGGAACAATTAAGATCAGTCTCTTAGCAACTTTGGAGTTTTTAATGCAGTCTTGTTGTCTGATTAGATTGTTTCCTCCCATCTGCCTTCATGTGCTAGTCATTCTTCCTTCCAGACCCCGCAGGAAGGGTGCATTTTGTAAATAAGAAAGGCCTTTTGATTCAGAGCAACAGCTTTCTTAGTGCAGAGAAACTGAACACGACTGCTGAATTATTACCTCCCAGGGAGGGCTTCCCCACCGCTGCCCTTCAGAAGCATCCTGGGTCAACAGTGCTTAAAGCATCTTTAAAAAACAAAAAACAAAACAAAAAAACCCCACAACTATATATATATATATATATATATATACTAATATATATAGTTATATATATATATCTAGATATATATATATATAGTTTTTTTTCAGGCACCCCTGTTTTTTCTAATGTGCAGTGCAGATTGAGAATCTCCCTGTCCCCCAGGCTGCATGTATCTTTTTATGACTTCTCCACTGCTTTACTTTGAATGGTCACAATGCCTTGATTTCATGTGGATAAGAACTATAGCTGAGCCAATGCAAGAGGAAAGAACTGGGGCCTCTCTCAGCAAGACCAGGCAACTGAGGGTGCCAGCAGCTGGGTGCTACACCACCTGATGGGATTAGATACTGCTGGGGGCTGTTGGGCTGGGATGAGAGGTTGAGCTGAGGAACCTGGGAACAGCTCAGTTGTACTGTGCCCATCTTAAGAGTTTTTGAGTGACGCAGCTAATAGACAAGGCTTTGACGGGCAAAGGGAGTCACAGTGTCATTTTGTTAAGAGCTAGACACACCTTCCAGTGCAGAACTACTGGCAGAAGGTAGATGAGAGAATATATCCTAGCCCCGATTTAACCGTCCAGATGTAGGCTTCAGGGAAGTGAAAACAGCCAGAAAGGCCAGACCTGCCAAAGAGGGGCAAACTCTTCCCAGTTAGGCTCATCAAGGTGGCCCTGGAGAAAGAGTGCCATTCATAGGAGCTGACCTTCATGGCACGGTAACCCGAACTACTAGTAAAAAATGGCCCCCCTTAGAGTATAGGCAGAGGTTCCTAAACTTTTTTTCTGTTTGTGGCGCCTTGTGTGTCTTAGTACTTTTTTCATAGTTCCCCTCCCTGGGCCAAAAGAAATTCCTAACAGCTTTGTTTATGAAGTAATTAGGTTCAACTTTAGTAAGTAGTTGTATCCTATCCACAACTGTTTTTTTAAAAAATACATATAAATTGAAAGAAAAAACATTTGTATTTCATTTTTGAATAAAATTGCTGAGTTTGCTGCAGTGCCCAGCAGCCTCTCAGCACACAGTTTGGGAACCACAGGTCAAGGGCCAACCAGTGAGATAAGCAGCTGAACCGACCTGAGGATCAGCTCGCCAGCAAAGCAAGTGGCCAGGGAAGTAGGAGCATAGAGAAGGGTATAGAACAACATGCTCCCCTGTCATCCCCAACTAGTTGCAGGTATGGGCTAGGACCGTATTGGATTTCTGCAAAGGAGGTTTAGAATAAATATCTTTAAGAACACTTTCCAGGAAGGGTGTCTGGGTGGCTCAGTCAATTATTAAGTGTCTACCTCAGGTTTGTGATCCTGGGGTCCTGGGATCCAGCCCCACATAGGGCTCCCTGCTCAGTGGGGAGCCTGTTTCTCCTTCTCCCTCTACCCCTCCCCCTACTTGTATGCTCTCTCTCTCTCATAAATAAAATCTTTTAAAAAAGCCACACACACACACACACACACACACACACACACTTTGAAGGAAGAGAAAAGAAATTCCATCCTCTGTGAGATAGATTTCTGCCCCACTTGGGTGGATATCTGAGCTGTGGGGCATTTGGAGATCAGCATGAAAATTGGGGGGGGGGTCTTGTGGTTTTGACCACTTGGGAAATCTTTATTTGCAGGATACAAGCATCTTGTGTGCAGTTGATGACATTCAGCTGTTACTTGATGATCACGTGATAAAGACCCAGACCATGTGCGGCTCCCCATTCATCAAACCAATAGAAGCAGAAGCCCGGGTAAGAGGAAATGAGGTTGAGGGTTGTGATGTCTCATTAGCTCTGGGTTTGTTGGAGGAGAGAGAAGATTTTTAAGTTCAGTTAACAAAGAAGCTCAGTTTTTCCTGATCGGAAAAAATAAGTAACACAAGACTGAAAATGATAACCATCCAAGTAAGCATATGGCACACTGAGCCTTTGCAACAGTCTGCCAAAAGAGAAGATGAGATGATTTTAATGCACTGAATAAAAATACATTTGGAAAAGTATTTTATGGGCTAGAGTAATCTAGAATGTAAACTACACAAGGGTACAGGTTTGGCCTCCTCTGCTCATTGTTTATAGAAATGGTATAAGCTAAGGGCACAGACTCGAATCAGACTGCTTAGGTTCAAATTCTGGCTTCACCCCTTGTGTGACGTTGGACAAGTTACTTGAACTGTTGTATGTCCATTTCTGCATCTGTAAAGTGATATTTGTAGTAATATGTCCCTCATAAATCTTTTGGATTAATTGGTTTCACATACGTAAAGCACTCAGACCATCACTGGCCACAGAGTAAGTATTATGGCTGTTATTATCGTTATTATTCCACTAGAAAAATAACTACGCGAGGGCAAGGATGCTTGTCGGTTATTTTCTTTGCTGAATCCATGATGCCTGGAACAATGACCAGAACATAGGGGGCAAATACTCAATAAGTATTTGCTAAACAAGTGAATGAGCAAATGAATGAATGGATCCATCCCATTTGTTCAGTCAGTGGGCCTGTGTTGCAGAGTGGCAGATTAATGATTCAGATATGAAATGCTAAATTCACAGAAGTGGGAAGAAAAGCTGGTTCGTGTGCAGGAAATTTTGGATGCCTGGTTGAAATGCCAAGCCACCTGGCTATACCTGGAACCGATCTTCAGTTCAGAGGACATCATAGCGCAGATGCCAGAAGAGGGCAGGAAATTTGCCATTGTTGATAGTTACTGGAAATCACTCATGTCCCAAGCGGTAAGTTTTTACTCCCTAGCACATCTCACCGTCAGCATGGCAGGATGCCATACAGATGTTCCTCATTGTGCATCATAACCGTGTCCCTTGAAATTTAGAAGTAAACCAGATTTTTTCCAAATTTGATATTTTTATACATTTTTTTCTAATTTTGACGCTTACTGGTACTAAACACTCGAACATAGAAATATGAAATACAGAGAATGGAGGCCTTTTGAAAGCCCACCTCCCTAGAGGCTACCGTTAGCAGCCTGTATAATTTAGCTCCCATTCCCAACAACATACGAGACTTTTGTGCCAGGATAATGCAATAAAACTTTTACAGGTTGAGGGTCATTTCAAAACTCAAATTCTCCTCCATATTCAGTTACTCATTTAACAAATGTTTATTTGATACCCAGCATTGAATTAGCAGACAGAAAATACTTGAAGATGACTAGAGTATGATTTCTGCCTAGTCACTGTCTTGTGAGGATAGAGTCTTAGGTAAAGAGGAGAGGTAAATTGTATATACTTCCACTCTCGTAGAATAGCAGAATATTATCGTGGACATAAATACAAACAGCTTTTAGAACACAGGAGAGAGATTTAGTTGTCCAGCAGTGTCAAGGAAGTCCTCCAAAGGGGGGCAACATTGGAAACAAGCCCTGAAGGACAAATTCACTGGGTATATAAGGCAATCAGGGGTATCTATTAAGAGATGATGCCTTTTTCCATTTTGAAGCCAAATGTGCTCAATTGGGGCTCCCTTGTAAAGAATTTATCTCAAGAAAATTTATCCGCTCTAGTAAGCATTTGTATTGCCCAGCAAGTGGAGCCAGTATTCCCGATAGCCTGCTTCCTCCAGGTCTGTATTAGTTCAGATTCTTTGGTTGCAAGTATTAAGTAACACAGATTCAACTGATTTTAGATTTAAGGATCAAATTGGCTGATTTTAAACTTTAAAGAGCAAATTGGCTTTATTAAACAATTCATAAATCAGGCAGGATCACATCTAACAAATAAAGGGTCATTCCGAGGAGCTGCACAAAATGGAAGGTTTTTGTAGAAGTAGGAGCCAACCATGTACAGAGGAATAGGATCACGTTGTATGAGCATTTCACCCTTGCAGAATTAGGAGGCTACATTAGGTGGGCCAGGAGGTCAGTAGTTGATGGAACTGGTCATACATTCATTACAATGATCAGTCTCAGAATCTGGGAACCCCACGGTGATTCTCACTTTTTTTGATGGAACCCAGGTGAAAGATACCAGGGTTCTGGTGGCAGCGGACCAGCCACGGATGTCTGAGAAGCTTCAAGAGGCCAACCTTCTGTTGGAGGACATCCAGAAGGGGCTGAATGATTATTTGGAGAAGAAGAGACTATTTTTTCCCAGGTATTTGGTACTTTTCTTTTGTTTGTAGTTGCCTTTTTGACCCATTAATATGTAGAATTACATTTTTTCATCCTGAGAGTTGGCTTCTACCCACCGATTTCATAGTCTTTCCTGGTTCTCCATTCTCCACAAGACTGCTCTCAGGGGGAGGGCATGTCTTCATGGTCATTACTTAGAATGAGACTGAATGGACACCAGTTGGGGCCAAGTCCACATCTTGGCCAACCATCATGGTCCAATACCCAGCTGAAGGGATATAGTAGTCATTATTAAGAGCCTAGACTTTGGAATTAAACAGACTTTGGTTTGAGTCCCAGCTCTTTCACTTATTAATCTTGAGACCTTCAGTAAATTTATCTGAGCCTCAGGTTCTCCACTGTAAAATAGAAATATAATAATGGCCCTTACTCATATATTTATGTAGATCAATGAAATAATGCATGTAAAGCATTTGGCTATCTAAACTGTTTAAGAAATGTCAGATGAATTTTTTTCCCATCAAATGTTGTAGTTTCTGGTAGGTATGCTTATAAATATTTGACTCTTTTTTTTTTTTATTCACAAGAACCAGTGTTCTTCTACATAAAAGTCAAAGTCATTTTAGAGGGCTGGTTCCAGAAAAGAGGGTCCTCGCTCCTGATCATCCGTCCATGTCTAGCTCACCATGGATGATCACTCCATGTCATTTGGATGTAGGTTTGATCCCAATGTGCTTTTAAGAAAAGTAAATTTCAGTGTTCCCTTATGTGGAGACAAAGTTAGTTTCTTGCTTTCCACCACAAATTTTTAAAAAGTGGTATGGGTAGGATTCAGTCCTGGTGTGCCTGAGAAAGTGAAGTATTTATTTATTTAATATAACTTCAGGATATAGATAGCCATATATGGCTAATGGCTTCAGGAATGGACAGCATGAATACAGCACAAATAGTGGAAGGAAACTCAATTTGGAAGCATGAAACTTAGGAAGCGGAAACCCCTGAGGTTTGGGCTTTTAGTCCTATTCCCACTACTGTTATTCCTTATAAAAATAGGAATAATGGCCAACACTACCGTAGCATTTACCATATGTCAGGACATTGCCCTAAGTGCCTTACTTGTATTAACTTATTTAAACTCACAATAATCCTATGAGGTTGAAAGCACTATTATTATCTTTTACAAACAAGGAAATAGTAACTTGCCAAAAAACACAGGACTGGTAAATGGACAAACCAGAATTCAATCCAGGCAGTCTATATAAATACTGAGTTATTTAACCTCTCTGAGCCTCTTTTGCTCCCTAAGTTACACACACACACACACACACACACACACACACACACACAGAGTCTCTGTCTCTCAATGTATGTTTATGCATTTTTCTAGAATAAAGTCAAGCACTCTGAGAAAACACTTTGGAAAATGTTATTGAATAGTTTCACATATTTCAAATTAATTTTATCTTGAAAATACAGAGTGCTAAATAATGATTTTATGTTAAGTCATTCAAGTTTTTTAATAATGACTCATATGGCCATTGAGCCTTATGCACCATCACACATGATGAAGCCATAGAGATGACCTGTTTGAATTTTACTTGGCAGTGGGAGAAATTGGTATCTTCAGCTATTGGTAAGTTAGCCAACAAATAATTACTGAGCTCTTCCTACCTGCTCAACACTGAGGCTATAATGCATTAGTTTGCTTTGCTGTGTAACAAACCTTCCCTAAACTTAGAAGCTTAAAACAGCAACTATTTATTTAGCTCACAATTCTGTGGGTTTACAAATAGGGCTGGCCTCAGCTGGATGCTTCTTCTGGTCTAGCCAGGTGGTTCCTTTGGTCTCAGCTGGAAGGTTCCTATGGTCTCATGAGGGCTCATTCACATGACTTTTGTCAGCGGGTAGTTGATGGCCTCAGTCAGTTGACTAGAGGTTGGCTTCCTTTTGTCTGGGGCAACCAGGATAGTTGTGACACATGTCTTTCCTCCTCCAGAAAGCTAGCCTGAATTTATTCAGATGGTGGTAACAGGGTTCCCAGGGCCAGCAAGATATCTAGGCTTGGAACTTGCACAAATTCATGTTCGCTACAGTCTCTTGGCCAAAGGAGGACAGACAGCCAGGCCAGGGATGAGACATGTGAAAACAGACTTTACCTCTTGTCGAGAGGAGCCATAAATATTGTGGCCATTTTTATAAGCCATATATACAATGAAGACCATAATCGGGTGGTCCCTCCATTATGGGACTTTCAGCTTGGTGGTTACAGTAGAGGTTTATACCTTTGGTATTTCCTGATGGTTTGTGGTTGCTGCTTGAAGGGTCTGAATAAGAGAATGAGCTTATCATTTCTAACTTGGTCAGAGCCTCTGCAGGTAGATAGTGATGTGATGTGTTGTGGGGTCTGGGAGCAAACAGTCAAGAAAGAATTCTTGAGATGTTTTCAGTGCAAAAGGTGGTTTTATTAAAGCACAGGGACAGGACCCATGGGCAGAAAGAGCTGCCCTGGGATTGTGAGGAGCAATTGGTTGTATTCTTTTAAATTTGGGGGGTGGGGTAGAAACAAAGGAAGTTCCCCAAAGGATTGTCATATGTTAAAACTTACAGGATCCTGGAGGTCTGGCTGTTGTTAAGCGAAGTTGCTTTTGGCCTCTAGCAAAGCATTAACATTCAGACAGTTGTCATTTCCTGGAGGAATGTCATTCTCTGCCTGTCTCAAGTATTTGTCAATGGGCTACAAAATGTAAGGAAATTTAATTTTACCTACATTTCCTTTTTCCTTTGTTGTACACATCAGATAGGTTCATTAATAGCATACGTCTTATTTCACGCCTGTGACATGTCATACCTGGAGATAAGGAAAGATAAGGAGATCTTCTCTCTCCTTCTACTCAATACTGGCTGTATATTAGAATCACCGGGGATTTTAAAAATGTAAATCCCCAGGGGCACCTGCATGGCTCAGTCATGGGGTGCCTGGGTGACTCAGTCATTCAATGTCTGCCTTCGGCTTGGGTTGTGGTCCCAGGGTCCTGGGATTGAGCCCCACGTTGAGCTCCCTGCTCCGCGAGAAGCCTGCTTCTCTCTCTCCCACTCCGCCTGCTTGTATTCCCTCTCTCACTGTGTCTGTCTCTGTCAAATAAATAAAATCTTTTAAATCAATCAATCAATCAATCCCCAGACCCAACCCCAAATCAATTATATTAGAAACTCTGGGCAATGCAACCTTGACATTGGAGTTTTTTAATAAGCTTTACAGGTGATTCTAAAGTGCACGCCAAAAGTTGAGAACCACTGTTCTATCCAGGTTTGTCCCAAAAGGTAGCATCCTACTCCCAAACCCTACCAAACTCATATATACCAGTTTTTTTCCTTTCTCTTGCTCTGAGTCAAAACCATCTCCACCCTCTATGCCCTAGATGAAACTTAGTGAAAGGCAATGTGCCTTAAAGAAGACTCTAGAACATGGCTGGTGTTCATGGGGTGTCCTCTACCTTTTATTGAGTATCACCTCGTTGGGAAAAGAGGTTCTCAAAAGAGACCCAGTTAGCATCTTTCTTTGCTTTGAAATAGGTTCTTCTTCCTGTCAAATGACGAGCTGCTGGAAATCTTGTCAGAGACAAAGGACCCCCTCCGCGTGCAACCACATTTGAAGAAGTGCTTTGAAGGAATTGCCAAGCTAGAATTTACAGACAATCTGGAGATTGTGGGCATGATCAGCTCAGAAAAAGAAACCGTTCCATTCAAACAGAAAATCTACCCAGCTCAAGCCAAAGTAACTCTCCTCTTATTCATTTTCATTCTTTTCTCCCTAACAGAGCAATATAGAGAGAGGCAGAGAGTATATGGATTGGTTAAGCCCTTGGACTCAGGTTCCATACTGCGTGGGTATGGAACACCTGGATTTCACAGCTTAATGACTGGGCGACTCTGGGAAATTGCTTAATCTTTCTGAGTCACAGTTTGCCCATCTCTGCGATGGGGGTTATACTGCAATCCACGCGACACACTAAATTTATGGAAGGATTGCAACCAAACCTGATGTGGAGGCAACAGTAGGCATCAGACCCAACAGCTGATGTTTTTCAGAGCTCCATGAGCACAGCCCAATTAAAAGTGTTCTTTTCAGGGGTTCCTGGGTGGGTCAGTTGGTTAAACATCAGACTCTTGATTTTGGCTCAGATCATTATCTCAGCGTCATGAAATTGAGCCTTGTGTCAGTTCCGTGCTAAGCATGGAACCTGCTTAAGATTCTCTCTCCCCCTCTCCCTCTGTTCTGCCCCCTCCCCACTACTCATGTGTGTCTGCCTTTCTCTCTCTCTCTTTCTCTCTTTAAAAAAAAAAAAAGGAATCTGGTCAGACAGCTTGCTGGGGTAGGTGTTTTTAAAGGTCAATAAACATTATGGAATTGGGGCACCTGGGTGGCTTAGTCAGTTAAGTATCTGCCTTCGGCTCAGGGCCCTGGGATCAAGCCCCGCATTGGGCTCCCTGCTCAGCAGAGAGCCTTCTTCTCCCTTTCCCTCTGCCTACTTGTGCTCTCTCTCTATCTCCCTGTCAAGTAAATAAATAAAATCTTAAAGAAAAAAAATTATGGAATCAACACTATTTTACTCAGGTTTTTATGAAGTGTGCTTATATAATGAATACAATGTAAATTACTTCCACTCCTGCTGAACATGACAGCACCGTGGAGTAGAAATAGACAAGCACTCTTGGCTTTACTTTGTTAGGCATTTTTGCCAGCCACACGTCTAAGTTGTAATAACCAGGAGTCACGTTACCAAATAGACCCCAGCTAGTTCACAGGTACCTGAATTTAAGAGCTACAGTGACGTGAAATTCTAAAACTGAGTTATTTGCTGCACATTTGAATTACCTGTAAAGCTTTAAAAAAACAAAAATCCAAATGCCCAGGTTGCATGAATGACTAGGAATGGAAGTCAGGTGTCCATATTTTTTAAGAATCTCTAAATGATTCCAGTGCACAGCAAAGTTTGGGAACCATTGGAATAAGGCAAGAATTAGGACTGTTCATTAGAAGTGAGCAATTTATTTTATGAACTGAAACATAAAAGTATCATTTACTTCATGAGAAATGTGTTTCAGAAAATGACTCATAATGGCATGTTAAGAATTCCCCATTTTTCCTTTTACATCACACATACTTCTCAGAATAAAAAAATATAAGTAAATAAATATAAAACACATAATTAAAGAATATTGGCTTGAAGAGGTGTCAGGCCTTCTACCTCCCTCCAGCCTTGCTCCAGAGGGAAAGCTGGGTCTGCCCATGATCCCTCCCTCCGGGCTTGGCTAACTTGCCGTGGCTTTGTCTCACCCCTGTAGGGCATGGTGGAAAAGTGGCTCCAGCAGGTGGAGAAGATGATGATTGCCAGTATGCAGGAGGTTATTAGACTTGGGATTGAAGCATATGTCCAGGTAAATGAGAATTGGGGTACACGCACCAGGGTGTTAGTACAGCGACAACAACATTACATTGGGGAGAAGGTTAAATGGATCAGTTAGTTCTAAGCACCCCTCTGCCTTCTACCAAAACCCATTGGGATCCTGCTGGGTAACAGTTGACCCTTCTGTGACCCCACTGTGCCTCTCTCTTCTTTCCCTCCGAATCCTGGGGTGATGCACATATTTCTGGTGAAATGTTCACAGTTAGAAACAGGTGGGATAAGACAAGATGGTTAGCCAGAACCCTCTGGCTACTAGCTGCAAGTCCCTTCTGTGAAATGAATTGATGGCAGGAGGTCTTTTTAGAGCATCTTCCAATTAAGCATTTCTCCCTCTAGGCTTTTCGTTTACAGTACACATGCCCTGAAAGGTACAACTCATTAAACTCCCAAAGTGTTAGGGGAAACAGGTATGACCGAAGAGAGCCAAAAGAAAAGAACTGTTGGCGATCACTCTCTAGCCAACTCCTAGCGAAGTTAAATATGGGCAGACCAGGTCTTTGTTGTCCTTGACTTTGGGTGCCTTTTCTTCTTACTTTTCAGGGCCCCACCCCCACAACCACTTCCAATATTCAAACAGAAGAATATTCAGTTAACACCTTTTCCTCCTAAAGTACAGGGTACTGACCCCCCTGGTCCCTCTTAGAAGTTATTGCATTGTAAATGAAAGGCTGGTCCTTTGTCCTATGAATTATTTTAAATAAAAAAATTAAAGAAGAATGGTGACCTGTATGGAACAACTTCATACCATTCCATCTAGAGCAAGAGTCAGCAAGCTTTTTCTGTAAAGTAAATGTTTTTATAATGCCTTCAGCTCTTGGGGCCGCACATACTATTTATCTTGGCCTCGGTAGTGCAGAAGCAGTGTGGAGGATCGGTAAAGAATGGCATGGCTGTGTTACAGTATACCTTTATTTGCAAAAACAAATGCAAGGCCAGATTGAGCCCTTTGGTGTAGTTTGCCATATCTATCGTTTAAAAACAAGTTTGGGCGGGGAGGAGGTTCTAGGTAAGGCTAAGAAAACTGGCCCAGCACTGCAATGTTATGTAGCCATCAGAAAGGGTAGTTATGAAAACTCTCTGTAAACAGTACAGAGTACACAGTACACAGTACACAGATTATAACTGTGTAAAATCCTTGGATTGGGAGCTTAAGTAAAAAGAAGAAGTTGATGAGATTGTTGATGATTTTTTTTCTTATTCAAAAAAATCCAGGGAGGAAGGCATAAATCAGTAATCGCAAAGATGTCAAGTCTAATAGCTTCCAAGAGTAGAGGAGGGTTGTTTATTTGTTGAGGGGATATGGTGGTGGGGAATGTTTGTCAGATGTTAGTTTCAGTCCCACAAGATGAACTGACCATATCACATGACCCCCTGCACTTTTCCAGGTCCGGCGTAATCACTGGGTCTTGCAGTGGCCTGGCCAGGTGGTTATCTGCGTCTCTTCCATCTTTTGGACCAAGGAGGTGTCCCAAGCCCTGGTGGAAAAGACCCTACCAGTAAGTGAGCATGTCATGAAGCTTGTGGAGGAGAGTCAAGCTCGATTAGGATCTGAAGGACATATAATTAAAGTAGCCATGTTTTATAAACAACAACGAAAAAAATCACAGCATCCAACCGTGGCATAGAGCACTCAGGGTTTTCATGGGGACAGTGGGGTGGAGAATTTGGAGTTGAAGCGGACCCGAAGTTCTCTGGTGTAATAACCCTCCTGGTCCCTCCCAGACAGAAATTCTAGGCTGCAGTATTTTAAGTTTTTATCAGTCTTGGCTTCCAGGGGTCCACCTAGCAGAATTTCCACCCACAGACACCTCTGGTCTTCTTCCAGGGCCAAAAGACCCCCTGGTCTGCTTCCCCTCCTCCTCCACCATTACCCACTTCTTGCCACCTGCAGCTGAACACAAAGCCACCTACAGCTCTTCCTTCCATGTTCTCTTGTCCTCCGATCCAGGCATGTATATTTCCAGTTAACTCTTGCCATTGACACCAGTGCTTGAGAGTTCAAGACTTGGATGGACTTGTGTTCAAATCCTGATACTTTCCCTTGTTAGCTGGATGACCACGGGCAAGTTCCTTAACCCGAGTCTCAGTCTCCTTGACTAGATGATGTGCCACAGTACGCCACGTTGTATTACAACGTCATAGTACTGACTGTATTGTGGGCGAGTTAAATGAAATGCTGGCAAGTTAGTCAGTATTAGAGCCCAGGCAATGAACCCCACAGGGTAGAGACCATGTTTGTTTGGCTCACTATTATCTCTTGGGGTTACTGCAATGCTGAGCACATACTAAGTGCCTAAGATGCTTAATAAATATTTACTGAACAAATGAATGGTAACTTCATTCCCAACCTTTTCACCATGGTATCGTTTCCCATGATGATCTCATTTGACCTCCTCTTCTTTCCCCCCATAGATGACTGGCTGTGGACCAGAAAATATTTCACTTTACTATATTTTGCTTTATACTTTAAAATTAGAACATGAGCACTTGACCAAGGTTCAAATTTATACACATTCCATGTTGATAATTCCTACAAACATATTGCACTTGACACTTGCTAACTGCTTTCGTGTATTTCGTTTCACATGTTTGAAACACTAAAAAATTCTGATTTTTGTGACTGCATCTCTGTGCCCCAGTTTTCCTACCTGTAAAAAGGGGAGACTGCTTCCCATCACACACCCCTGCCCTGATGTACACGGATGTGGCTCAGCATCCTAAAGGAAGCAGGGGTTGGTACAGGATCTCCATCCATCCATCCATCCATTGTTCATTTAACAAATATTTGTTTGACATCTGCTCCACGCTGGAATGATGCTACTAATAAGCAAAGGGATTTAGCGTTGAATAAGAGGGATGTGGTCCCTGTCCTTATGAATTTACAGTCTAGTGGGAAAGATAAAAAAAAAATCCCTTTGCTAGAACTGTGATAAGGAAAGTACAGGGATCCAGGAAGCATAGGGAGGAAGGAGAGAAGCAAGAGAAGGGTTAGAATTGGAGACAATTTCCCAGAAAAATGGTGTCTAAGAGGAGACATAAAATATAAATAGGAATTAGCCAAGCAAAGAACAGGAGAAAGAGTGTTCCAGAGAGAGAGAAACCAGAATGTGCAAAAGTCTGAAGATGAAAAATATGGTACACTCCAGCAACTGAAGGCACTTGGGTCCAGAATAGCTGTGGATTGGGTGTGGTTCAGAAAGATGTGCAGAGCAGCCCTGTCACCGGGGGTTTTCCGGACCCACAGCAAGAGCAACGGGGAAGCACTGAAAAGGTTGTTTGTTTTTCACTGTGTGTCAGGTACTTTATTAATAATAACAATCATCAGTATTTACTGGATATTTTATTCACATTGTGCCAAGTGCTTCACCATCTCATTTAATCTTCAGAACAGCTCCAAGAGGTAGTTGTAATTATCTAGACTCGACAGACCAGGAGACTGAGATTCAGAGGGTTAATATCTTTTGCGTGGAACTGCATAGCTAGGGTGTAGGGATGGTGAGCTATGAACCTGTGAAGGTAGTCTCTGGTTTTTTTTTTTCCTTCTTAACAATTATTTCTATTTTTTAACTCTTTGTTTTGAAGTAAATGCCAGCCTTACTAATAACGTTGCAAAAATAATGCAAAGAATTCTCATATACCCTTCATCCAGAATCCCCCAATATTAACATCTTAAATAACCACATTACAGTTATCCACACCAGGAAACCAACATTGATGCAAGATACGTTCTTGTCTAATCCATAGGACTTTTAAATTTAGTAGGCTAATCTAAATTTAACCATTTGCCCCACTGATGTCTTTTTGTCTGGTCCAGGATCCATTCCAGGATTATCGCTTACATACATTTAGTTTTCACATCCCCTGTGTCTCCTTTAATCTGAAAAAGTTTCAGAGTTTTTTTTATTCATTCAGATTTACTGTGTAATTTCTATACAGTAAAATTCACCCATTTTAGTGTACAGTTCTGAGTTTGGACAAACACATACATTTCTGTAACCACCATCCCAATCAAGATATAGAACTGTTCCATGCCCCCCCCCCCCAAATTCCCTCAAGCCCCTTGTAGCAACCCTTTCCCCCAATCCACACCTCTGGCAATCACCAATCTGTTGTCTGCCCCTGTCGTTTTGTCTTTTCCACAATATCATAACAATAAAATCAACGTATCTAGCCTTTGAAATTTGGCTTCTTTCGATTAGCATAATGCATTTGCAATTCGTCTAGAGATTAATGAAAGGGGTGAGGGAAAGGCACCCGGAGGGATGGCTTGGGCCATGGGGTGGTAGAGGGTACCATTTCCCCAAGAGGGGATTACAGAGGAGAATTCAGTTTAACCTGTTGTCCCCTCTTACGTCCCTGCCAGGATTTTCTGAAAAAGAGCAACGATCAGATCGCACAGATTGTCCAGCTGGTCCGAGGGAAGCTGAGCAGCGGGGCTCGACTCACCCTTGGGGCCCTCACGGTCATCGACGTCCACGGTGAGCAAGGAGGCTTTTCTGGCGCTGCTAACTGTCTAAGAATGGCAGCCAAGCTTGCCGTTCTCCATTCCCCTGGATGGAGTGATTCAGGATTCCCTTTGCCCTTAGGGAGGGACTTCTCCACCTGAGAGTGAGGTGAGGAGCTAAGGAGAGAAGCCAGAGCTTCACTGAGTCTCCGTTGTGTTTTCCTTTCCCACCCCCACCCTTGTTTCCAGGAAACCTCCAAGGGGGGCTCTCACCCGGATAATGGCAGCCAAAGCCATTTCTAAGATTGACCAACTCAGAACGATTTCTTGAGGCTGACCATGCCTACTATTTTTGAATACTCACCAGGTGCCAGGCTCTGTGCTGAGTGCTTGACACACATTATCTCACTTTTATACATACTTCTCAAATTAAGAACCTGAGGCTTAGGTGAATAACTTACCCAGAGGCATACAGCTACTAAGGAGCAGAAGCTGTTTTATAATTTGATGTAATTGATTTAATTGTAATTCTTCGTCTGTCTGATTCCAAACCCGAGAGACTGGAAATGGGCAGTGTATGCAGGGAGCCAGCAGGAGAGAGAGAGAATGCCTTCCAGCACTTTCCTTAAAAAAAAAAAAGAAGAAGAAGAAGAAGAAGGGGAGGAGGAGGAGGAAGAACCGGGGTCTTTATATAAAACAAACCACCCCCTCACCCTCACTCCATCACCACCAAGGAAACTAGGGCTGGACTAGCTGGTTGCCTGGAAACAGTGTCTCTCTTGTTCATACACCCAGCTTCCTCCTGGCATTTCGTGGCATCCTATTCTCCTTACGGTCGATGCTCATTTCAATCCAATTTCTCTTGGATAGACTAGCATGAGATCGGGCAGAGAAAGGAGAATGTGATCTTCATTTGGTTGGAAGTGAAGGTGGGGTTACTGCCCAGGGTACCCCAGGGCGGTTGTGTTCACACACATGCACACCTGCACATACACACGCATGCATGAAACATACACACTCATACACACTGCATCATGCAGGCATCCCCAAGCCAGTTCCTTGAGATTCACCTTCCTCTTGGGTCCCTCATGGAGGCCTTTACTCCTGCTACCACTCTATGATTTCCCTCAAGAACCTGGAGCAGGGGGTGCCTGGGTGGCTCATTGGGTTGAAGCCTCTGTCTTAGGCTTGGGTCATGGTCTCAGGTTCCTGGGATCAAGCCTCGCGTCGAGCTCTCTGCTTGGCAGGGAGCCTGCTTCCCCCCCTCTCTCTGCCTGCCTCTCTGCCTACTTGTGATCTCTCTCCTCTCAAATAAATACAGTCTTAAAAAAAAAAAATAGAACCTGGAGGGGAATTAAATTCCTCAGGAAGGCTGGAAGAGCTGTTCGTGTCATCTTCAAGGACTCTTCTCTAGAGAGTTTTGGATTTAACTGTCATAAAGTCGTCTTTTCGCAGAGAGGCAGTAGACTTGCAGAAGTGTCCCTTTACAAAGTTATGTTTCTGAGATACTAAATTAGAGCTGCTGTCCTACTTTTTTTTAAAAGTAGGTTTTGTGCCCAGCATGGGGCTTGAACTCACGACTCTAAGATCAAGACCTGAGCTGAGATCAAGAGTTAGATGCTTAACCAATTGAGCCACCCAGGTGCCCCTACTGTCCTAGTTCCGAGACCTCAATAGCTCTCACCTAAGAGTTCCCTAAAAAAAAATAGCTAATGATTCTTAGAAATCTATGTTCACTCTTCAACATCACGGCCTCCCATCACTGTGAGAAGATTAAATTAGGCTCATAATCCTGTGAGAGAAAGAAGGGAACCCAGAAGTACATTTCCCATCTGGTTTCTCAGGCCCCCAGATGGAAAGACTATATCTAACCATGGGTTCATGAGACCCTTTGCCTTGCCAACTGCATCAGGCCAAGCTGATGGTATTCTCCTAGGATATCCTAGAAGCCTGGAACATGGCCAAAAGTGTCATACTGGGGATATGACAGCATTTGGGGGTAACTACATATTGCAAAGCTCTCTGGGTCAGTCCCCCAAGAATTTGGGAATGGTGGGCCCCTGGGTGGCACAGTTGGTTGAGCGACTGCCTTCGGCTCAGGTCATGATTCCGGAGTCCCGGGATCGAGTCCCACATCGGGCTCCCAGCTCCATGGGGAGTCCGCTTCTCACTCTGACCTTCTCCCTTCTCATGTTCTCTCTCACTCTCTCTCTTTCCTAATAAATAAATAAATAAATAAAATCTTTAAAAAAAAAAAAAAGAATTTGGGAATGGTAACAGTATCTAATATTTATATAATCTTTCTTTCTTTCATCTATATATGTGTAGATGTGTAGATATTTATATGTGCACATATATTTGTATGTGTAGCTATATATATGTGTGTGTATACAGTTGATCCTTGAACAACAATGGATTTGAACTGCACAGGTCCACTTACATGGGAATTTTTTTTCGATAAATACAATACTGTCTATGTATTTTCTCTTCCTTGCGATTTTCTTAAATATTTCTCTAGCTTACTTTATTGTAAAAATACAGTATATAATACATATAACTTACAAAATATGTGTTAATTGGCTATTATCTATAAGGATTCTAGTCAACAGTAGGCTATTAGTAATTAAGTGTGAGGGGAGTCAGTGTTATACATAGATTTTTTTTCCTGTCCGGTGGGTGGGCACGCCTAACCTCCATGGTGTTCAAGGGTTAACTATATGTACAGTTAATCCTCCCGATAACCTTATAATAACCCTATAAGGTAGGTACTGTGTTATCTCCATCTTACAGATCATGCAACTCAATAGAGAGGTTGAGTAACTTGCCCAAAGTCACATAGCTAGTTAATGGCAGATTCAAAAATAGGGTCCCGGCAGTCTGATTTCAGAGTATGCACTTTTAATGCCTCTGCTGTACTGTCTGGGAATAGACAATGCAACAGATTCTCCGCCTGGCTCCTTGAGCAAAGAAAGACCAGCCTCTGAAAGAAATTGCCCCTTGCAGGTTGAGGTAGGCAGGGAAGCTGGTTGAGTCTGAAACTGTTTGGAGAGTGAGGGGTGGCCTGGTTGATGTCCTCAGACCTCCTCTGAGCAGTCTGTGGGCATAGGACTATGCTGACAGCTCTGCATTTGTGTGTTTCCATGTCTGCGTCTGTCCCAACAGCTCGTGACGTGGTGGCCAAGTTATCTGAGGGCAATATCTGTGACCTGAGTGATTTCCAGTGGATCTCCCAGCTGCGTTACTACTGGGATTCGAAGGATGTGCAGGTGCAGATGATCACCACAGAAGCATTGTATGGCTATGAGTACCTGGGGAACTCCCCCCGGCTGGTGATTACACCCCTCACGGACCGCTGCTACAGGTAACCCCTCCCCCTCCCCAGACCCAAAGGGTGAATAACAATTCCAGAAGGAAAACCTTCTGGGGAAGAAGGTGAGGGGCATCTTGAGTTTGTGAATTTTACCTCTACATTTCATATTCTCGGATTTTAGAATTTTGCCCTTAGTTACCATGGTCCTACAGATGGGCCTGGAAATCAGGCCTTAGGCCAGAAATGAAAACCCAGTAGGAGTCCTAATGCAAATTAATGTGGCCAGACCAACAAGCAGAATGTTGACGCCCGTCCTTAAAAATACCACAGTACTTAAATAGAAAGCCCTCCCATGGCAGGAATCAAGATGGTGCCTAAAGATCCTGTGGATGAAAGATAGAAAAGGGGCCAGATGAAGGACTCTGGCAAGGAGTCTTCAAGCTCAGCCAGCTGGTCTGGTGGTGAGACATAGTCATTCTACGCTCAGCGAAGTGCTTTACACTTTTCTGAATATTCATACCATTAGAAATCTGACCTCTGTGAACGTGTCAACTTTGTGATACTTAGATTCTCTTTGATTTCTGTATATTCCTTGAAGTGTAATTTTTTTGTAGTCATAAAGATAATTCTTAAGTATTTTTTTCCTTCAAAGCCCCCAGTCACTTATTTTCTGTGTTCTGTGATTTTTGGTCTTCATTAATTCATTTATTTCACCTGTTATTCAATAGCCATTTCTTAAACTCTCCTGTGCACCATGCATGCCATCAAGAAACCCTCAACCTAATGGGGTTAGGGGACAGAGACGTAGACAGATGAATATAAGATGGTATGTTAACTGAAACTACAGACGCTCGTACAAAGACTGTAGAGCCCCAAGTGAAAAACACACCAGTAATTTCTAACATTTATTTTGCCCTTACTCTTACCAAACTGAATCAAATACAGATCCTGAACTCAAGAGTTCATAATCCAGTGAGAGAAATACATTTATTTCCACCACTCCATTAGCACTGGTGACCTTTGGGATCTGGAGTCTATGAAGACTTTTAACTTTTATTTGCTTCATTTATGTATGTATTCATTTATCCATTCAATCATTCATTCAAACAAATGTTTATGGGTGCCCGTGTACCAGGCTCTGGTGTTACCGTGCTGAGTAAAACAGATTTTTTTTTTATGGTGATGACATATGTTGGTCATACAATCAGAAAAAAAATGAAAGCTATTCATACAAGTGAGAACAAAATGAAGCAAAAGTCAATTTCTTTTCTGTGTCTTAGGACTTGGGCACCAAATCCTTTAAGAGAGGGAGAGAGTCAGGGGAAATGCAGAAGGAGGGAGATAATCTTAAGTAGGCTTCACGCTGAGCACAGAGCTCAATGTGGGACTCGATCTCACAACCTTGAGATCATGACCTGAGCTGAAATTTAAGTCGTTCACTTAACCGACTGAGTCACCCAGACGCCCTACTGGACACCAAATTCTCATTTTTCCCCCCTTAGGACACTGATGGGGGCTTTGAAGCTGAACCTTGGGGGAGCTCCAGAGGGACCAGCTGGTACAGGCAAGACAGAAACCACCAAAGATCTGGCCAAAGCTTTGGCCAAGCAGGTAGGGGAGTGCTATTTATTCTTCACTTCTCTTCCCATTCCTCTCTGGACTCCTGTCCAGGAGAGTTGGCATGAAGTTCGAGATGGTTTAGGGGGAGAGGAGGAGTGGGGCCCCAACTCCTGCAGTAGAATAGGAAGAAAGGAGCCCCACCTGTTTTTCATGTGCAGAGTAATTCAGATATGAGAGAACCCATCCTTAATGGTGCCCACATCCTCCCTCTCTCTAGTGTGTGGTCTTCAACTGCTCAGATGGTCTGGATTACAAAGCCATGGGGAAGTTCTTCAAGGGGCTGGCCCAAGCTGGAGCATGGGCCTGTTTCGATGAGTTCAACAGAATTGAGGTAATGCTGCAGCTGGTCTGCAGAGCAGGGGTTGGACATGCAGGGGCCTTTTTCTGGGCTCTCAGCTCCTCAGTGACAGGGCCTTATGTGTCCTCTAAGACCCCTGCACAGAGTAAGTATTCAGCGAGCTGAAGAAAAACAGTCCCAGGAAGACAAAGTACCTATACATCCTCGTTGTAGTCATTCATGCACTCATTCAAACATTCATTGAGCAGCTAGTATATGTCAGATACTCTGCAATTGTTCCGGACGCAAAGCTAAGTAAGAAAAGAGTGATACAATTTAGAAAAGGCAAATAAAAGTTAACCGAAACAAATAGAAAATGATAGAAGCCTATAGTCATGGTATAAAGAAGCCATCAGGAAAGAGAGGGAATGATTAATTCTATTTGGGTGGGGAATTTAGGTCAGGAAATATAAACATACAATTAGAACCAATCAACACTGTTTGAACACATATGATGGGTCAAACATTATGCCGGGTGCTAGAACAAAGATAAAATACTATGGAAATTAGTCACACACACACACACACACACGCACGCACGCACGCACACATACACACACACACACCCACCCCAATTTTCTTTTTCTTTACCAAAACCCCAAGTCATGCTCATTCCTCATTTTGAATGTGAAGGTCTGGTTCTCAGATGACTGGGTTTTGTTTTTGCTAAGTGAGGGGGCCTCGGGCAGAGTGGGGTGGTGGCTGTCACAGCAGGAGCTCACATCAGCCAGCCATTGTCACCCCAGGTAGAAGTGCTGTCTGTGGTGGCTCAGCAGATCCTCAGCATTCAACAAGCCATTATCCGGAAGCTAAAGACTTTCATCTTTGAAGGCACCGAGCTCTCTCTCAACCCAACCTGCGCTGTGTTCATCACCATGAACCCCGGGTACGCCGGTAGGGCTGAGCTTCCAGATAACCTCAAGGTAAACATCAGCACGTATGAGTTTGGTGTGTGCTTTATGGTATAGAAACCTCTAGAAGTAACCAAGGATCTCACAGAGAAGGCAAATAGTGGGTGACATTTTTTTGGATTTGAGAAGTAATAGTGGAGCAACAATGGTGGTAAGAGAGGCCCCAGAACAAAACTACACCCCCAACAAGGCGTCACGGGGAGGGGTATATATATAAATATAAATACACACACACACACACACAAAGATGAACCATGGCAATTAGAAAACGATGGACATTGGAACAAGGGTCACTATTTCTATCACTGACAGTGGGTCAGACAGCTAATATAAATATGAGGAACCAGCTAATATAAATATGAGGAACCATATGGGTATGGTAGGGACTCTGACGAATGCCCCATGTAGAGGCAGCAGCCCCTACTTAGCCCCAGCCTATTGTGGCCGAGCAGGAATTGTCAGGTCTTCTCATTTTTCAGGAACAACCAGAAATTTGGATTTTTACATGTAACCTAATTTTGTGATCCTGGCTCAATGCAAAAAAAAAAAAAAAAGTCACTGTAGGCCAAACAAAAGCATCTAATTATAAGACAGCATCAAAGTTAGACAAAGAGAGCTCTGGGAAACCTGGGCTGAACCGAGGGAACTTGGGTGGCTCAGGTCATGATCTCAGGGTCCTGGGATCAAACCCCGTGTCAGGCTCTCTACTCAGTGGGGAGTCTGCTCCTCTCTCTCTCTCTCTCTCTCACTGCCCCTCTCTCTGCTTGTGCTGTCTCTCTTTCTTTCTCAAATAAATGAATAAAATCTTAAAAAAAAAAAAAAACTAGGCAGAACCACATAGAGCTCCCCTTTATTACTACAGTGAAGCTGAGGTGCTGTCCGTATGAAAGCGGGCTGTTCCAGCCAGCTGCAGAGATACGGAAGCATGTGTGTCCCCAGTGCCTACTGCTCAGCTGGCCTGAGTGACAGCATTGCCATAGCCATTGGTCCTGCTGCCAGTAGAAAAGGACGGCACTTCTGAAGGGAAGAGAGACAGTCACCAAGGCCATCTTCAAGGGAATGGGCTGTAGATGACCTTTGCATGCTGCTCTCATGGGAGGAAAAACCCCAAAGTACAAGATGGCTTGATGTCTTCCTGTGGGAGGAGACCCTAGCACCCCAGCCGCATGAAAAGAGGTACCAGAGAGAGACTTCCAGGCCTGCTTCTTTATGGATTTTCTTCTAAGTCATTGCTCCATCCCCTTGGACAGAAGACACAAGAGACCCAACCAAACCCACATTAGTACTTAACCTGCCAGAGATGTATCTGATTAGTGCTCTGGAATCTTATTCAGACACTTTTTCTCCACCCTCCAGATGGAAGAGAGTCAGGGGGATCTTAGGAAGGACTCTTTCCCTCTAGGCCAGCGTAGGCCAGCGAGTACCAAAGTACTCAGCCAGTACCTTGAGCTTGGAATTTGGACGCACCTTTCTTCTTTTCACCACTCAACTGTTGTGACTTCCCCCTACACACACACAGCCCTCCCAGCCAACATCCGTGTTAGATCTGCATAAGCAGCTTCCTTGCGACACTGTGGTAGAGCAGAAAGCACGAGGGCTTGGTGTCAGGGAGCCTGGGTTCTAGTCCTGGCTCTACCTCTCACTAACTGCTTGACTTCTCTAAGATCTCAGGTAATAACAATACCTGATGTTTATTGAGCACTCACTGTGTGCCACACCCTTTTCTAAGCACTTCATTTATATGACGTTGTTTGTTCTCATGAGAACGGTACGGTTTTTGGCCCATTCTAAGATAACTGGAGGGGTTGCATTGCTTGCCCACAGCCATAGGTAGCAGAGCAAGGATGTAAATCATCATCTGACTTCAAGATTCTTCTGATACATATTGGTTCTGCATTCCTAACTGACTTCCTCTGTCCCTATTGAACCCAGGCAGGGTCTGATAGTTGAATGATGCTCCTTTGGCATAGGATAATAGGTGTTGTTAGATTACCAGCGCCTAGGGCCTTCCATATAACCATTGAGGGACCTGATGTGACAATAAGTACCTGGCCAGGGCCAATAGGGAAGTTAGCTGAGCAGTGGATCTGTCCAACAGAGATGGTCCCTCTGCATTGGCTTCTCCTCCCACTTTCCTTTCCTGGATTTCACTGGAGTGGCCTGAACAACCTTGCTGCTTCTCTTTGCATCTGTAGACATGTTCACTGAATGTGTTCAGGTTCTCAATGGCCGTTTCTTTTTTAGGCCTTATTCCGGACAGTAGCCATGATGGTGCCAGATTATGCCCTCATTGGGGAAATCTCCCTCTACTCCATGGGGTTTCTGGACTCTAGAAGGTATGTTACATTGGCTTTCCAGTAGATTCTAAAGACTCTGAAAGAGTGCCTTCAGTGTGGTGGATTCAAGGTAGGTTGCCCATTGGAAGAAAAGAGAGAAACTTGAGAAATGGACTCCCATTCTCTAGTTAATCTGAAAGCACATAACCCTGGCTTTTGTTCTGACCCCTTCCATGGCCAGGAAATGGCCCAGATTCCCAAGAAAGGCCCTCCTCTCTCTTTACGTATACTTGGACTTCTGCTTAAAGAAATTCGCCTTTCTTCTCCCAGCCCTGCTGCTACACACACACACACACACACACACACACACACACACACAGAGCTTAAAGCAAGACTTTAAAACATGAAATTATTCCAAGATTGAAGAGGAAAATTTTAATATAATTCGGAATTATCATCATAACATATGCTGACTTCAAAAAGTAAAGCATGGACCTGGAAAAAAATGTCACATCACTGAATAAAGGGAGTTTCTTTTCAGTGGCCTTGAGTCCCACTCTCTGGGGATTAACATTGTTAATAGTTTGATGTTTCTTCCAAAACGTGTATGTGTGTGTACACTCGTACATTCACGTTCATAGATTCACAGAAGTATCACACATATAATTTCTTCTACGGTAGACTGTGTGTGCCTGCTCTTTTCCTCCTAACTTTGAAAGAGTCAGAATGCTTCCTTAGCTTATGATAGTAACTATTAAAAGGACTTCAAATGACAGGGCTTCTCCATTAAGTCCATGAGCAAGCCCGGTTCCTGAAGAGACAGGGCACAGGGATGTCGGGAATGTCTGCTGGCCGAGAGCTGGGGCTCTCTGGCGGTCTGCAGCGGTGTCTCTGCCCTCCTAGTCTTGCCCAGAAGATTGTTGCAACCTACCGCCTGTGCTCAGAGCAGCTGTCTTCCCAGCATCACTATGACTATGGCATGAGGGCGGTCAAGTCTGTGCTCACAGCCGCTGGCAACCTGAAGCTCAAGTATCCGGAAGAGAATGAGAGTGTCCTATTGCTCCGGGCCTTGCTTGATGTCAACCTGGCCAAGTTCTTAGCTCAAGATGTCCCTCTGTTTCAGGTGGGTGCTTTGGGACCACGACCGAATGCGGAGACTCATTTTCTGAAGATGGACTGTTTCTCTGGCACCCTCTCCATCTCCGGCCAGCAGCTCCACCACCAGACCCCCTCCCCTAAATGTTTGATAACACACTGATAGCACTATCCCTGTCTAGTGCCTGATTTTACTAAAAATGGTTTCACTGATAGAATAACATCTGCTGTTGGGTTTGGGTAGGTTTTTGTTTGAACCAAATGTAGTTTTCTTTTGTAATTATTTTAATGCCTCTCTTCCTAATCAGGCTGGAAGTTCCATAAATGCAGAACTCATGACTATCTTATTCATCCCTAGTACACTAATTAGTTGATAACACAGACTTATTAAATCTTTGCCACCTCATAAATTTATTTGGGAGGGAAATCGTGTCTTACAGATAGTGTTGGACTCTGTAATCGTGGATGAGTTTTGGCATAGAAAAATGAGGTTTGGAATTTTACAAAGATTTCTGCCGTCTGTAAATCTCATTTTCAGAAAATGTTGAGGTCATACCTCTGACAATGCATCCTTTCCATCTTCTCTCGAATTCTTGTTAACAGGGAATTATATCAGACTTGTTTCCTGGAGTTGTTCTCCCAAAGCCAGACTATGAAGTTTTTATGGAAGTGCTGAATGAGAACATCAAAAAGATGAAACTCCAACCAGTACCTTGGTTTATTGGGAAAATTATCCAGGTTGGTTCCCTGCATCCATATAGGGATGCACCTGTTTGTTCACAGAAGTCAGGAATTGGAATTGTGATAGATTGGAACTCAATGATGGCGATCAGAGGTGCCTGGTTAGAGATGGAGGTGCCTTCAGGTCTCAGTTCCATGAGCTGAAGTTGAAATTTACTGTTTTTCCTCTGACCATCCCCTTTGGGATTCCTTTTTTTAAATTTGGGGATGAAACAAAACCTTTGGAGGCATTGGGCTTGAACTAGTCAGGACTTTCTCAGTTTCCAGTGATACAAACCCAACTCAAACCACCTTAGTCACCAGAAGGGAATCTGTTCACTTACCTAACTTGAAAATCCCAGGTGTAAGTGGACCGCAGACACAGCAGGATCTGAGAACCATTCTCTTCATTTCTGGGCCCTGTCTCTGAGTTACAACTTCATTCTTGGTTGGGTCCCCAGCAGCCTCAGTCTTTGATTGTCCCAGGGCCAAGCCCAGAAGGAAGAAGAGCATTGCTCTTTGGAGCTAGCTTCAGCATAGGTCTCAGGATTAGCTTTGAACTGTGCTAGTAAAGTCCCATGACCATCCCAGAACCAATTACAGGGAAGATCATTTATATTTTACAGCATGGGTCCTGGCTTGGAAAATACCTTTTATCTGCTGAGAGTTCCAATCAAGTCAGAACTGCATTTAGGCCTCGAAAAAGGAAGTTTCCAATTTAAGTGCAATTTGCTGAAATGACCAGTGTTTCCTTTTCCCCTTTACAAGCAAATAGAAATGGCCTAATGAAAAAATTAGAAGCATTAAAGTCAGACAGCCATGTGTCCAAATCCTGGCTCCCCCACTGAGGAGCATGGGCAAGTTACTTAACCTCTCTTGGCCTCGGTATTCCCACCACCAGAAGGTGGTTAGTGATACCTGAGTGGATTAAATGAAATAATTTAGGTAAGTCACTTGATGCTTAGCACATTGGTAGGTACAGAGCAAATAGGAGTTCCCCTTCTTAAATAATAGGAAACATACACATATATTTATTTATCCAAAAGATATTTATGTAGTTATTTATTTGAGAGAGAGCACACAAATGAGGGGGGAGCGGCAGAGGGAAAGAATCTTGAGCAGGCTCCATGCCTGGCACAGGGCCAGATGCAGGGCTCAATCTCACAACCCTGAGATCATGACCTGAGCCAAAATCAGGAGTCAGACACTTAACCAAATGACCCACCCAGGTGCCCCTACCCAAAAGATATTTAAGCTATAGATCATCAGACGTAGAAGTGACTGTGGGAATCCCCTTTTGGTCCCTCATTGGGCATTGACTTCTGACTAGCTTGCAGTTCTGGGAGGTTTGCAAGGTTTAACTGCTTAAAATGGTGTCTCCTTCCAGATCTACGAGATGATGCTGGTAAGACATGGCTATATGATTGTTGGAGACCCTATGGGTGGCAAGACCTGTGCTTATAAAGTGTTGGCTGCAGCTCTGGGTGATCTATATGAAGGTAAATCTCACATCCCTGGCGTCCCGGGAGCACAGGAGTCCCCAGTAGGTTGGCTGGCTCCATGGAGATAATGCCAGGCTGTTAGTCTTGCCATCCCTGGATTGTGACATCAGAGCCAGAAATAGAACATGGCACACAGATGTCTGCAGGCAGAAAATAAAGGTGGGGGGTGGGGGAGCTTCTAACAGGAATTTTATGTGCACGTCATTAAGTAGAGGAATTTTCTTAAATTTCTCAAATGCTAAATAGTGGCTTCTCCAAAGGCTTTCCAATGAGAAACTCCTGCCATTAACCTGAACAGATTATTCTGAAAGCCAATATTGCATGGTTTCTTTTTTCTCCTTTTTCTTTTCATCTCTTCTTACCTTCTCTTTCCTTTCCTCCTCTTTCCCTTTTTCCTCTCCCTCCCTCCCCTTTCTTGCTTCCTCTCTCCCTCCTTCCCTTCCTTCTCTCTCTCTCCCCCTCCTTCGCTCCCCCTTCCTTCCTTCCTTCCTTCCTTCTTTCCTTCCTTCCTTCCTTCCATTTAATGTAGAAGATAAAACCTCAGATTTTTGAATCAGACCCAGAACTTGGATAAAAGACTAAACCTCTCTTAGCCTCTGTTTTCCCACCTGTAAAATGGGATTGTTGTGAGAATTAAATGAGACTATGCAGGAAAATAACCTCTCACAGTTCCTGCTCAACAAATGGAAGCTATGTGTATTGCCAGAGAAATAATTTTGGGGTTTTTTCTTTTATAAAAAGTGAGCCTGTGGTGTTTGTTTGTTTTGTTTCTTTTTAAGATTTATTTATTTTACAGAGAAAAAGAGAGAGTGGAGGGGAGAGAGAGAGAGAGAGAGAGAGAAAGAACCCCAAGGAGACTCAGTGCTGCGCCTCACATGGGGCTTGATCTCAAGACCTTTAGATCAGGACCTGAGTTGAAACCAAGAGTCAGATGCTCAATCAGCTGCACCAGCCAGATACCCCACAAGCCTGTGGTTTTGAAAAGCAATGCCTTCTGTTTCCATATTCCCTTTTAGTAGTTCATCTTAATATGTTTTTCTAATAATAATTTTTGGTTGAGTTACTGTTGGATTTTTACAGTTTTTTGGTTTGGAGACTAACTTGGCCCTAGTAACTAATTAGGGCATTTCATACTTAATATTCTGGTCATTTGAACACAGTTTAGGAAACTAAATGAAGAAAAAAGAAGCTACCCTGTTGTTTTTGCCTTGGGATTCTACAGAAATGGTTCTCTATTTAGTTCATGGCTCAGGCACTCCAACTTTTCCTTGCTTTGAAGGACCATTTAAAAGTCTGGTTATTTTCAGGTCTGTTATCAAATGTACCTGATGTGCCATCCATCAGCCTGTGTTGGGTCCTATTACTCATGGTGTGAATATCTCAGGGGCCACTTGCTGAACAGCTAAAGAAGAGGTTCAGGACTAAACTAGTCCTTCAAATAGAGGGGAAAAAAAGTAACCAGTATTTTCCAGAATCTTTTAAATATCAGCTGTTTCATTGCAAGTCAAAGCCAAGGTTCTTAGGGTAAATGTGAGAGCCAGGTACATAAAGACACCTGGTAGCATGGACCTCTCTCCCTTACTGCTTGAATTCATATAGGCCGAGGCAGATTTCTTTGGATCTGACCAGCACATTTGACCTGTTCAAAATGAGACTCAGAAGAAAATATGGGGAGAAACTAATGGGCATAATAATCT
This sequence comes from Nasua narica, assembly GCA_028533885.1. NCBI lineage: Eukaryota > Metazoa > Chordata > Mammalia > Carnivora > Procyonidae > Nasua > Nasua narica. Next base: position 13,845,207 of record CM052805.1, on the reverse strand, counting down.
AAAAATTTAAGTCATTGCCCATCCATATATTGTAATCTTCGTAAGGACTGAGTACGAATTTTATAAGGACTCTCCTTGGAGGGCATATTCATGAAGGTTGTTTGGTCTTTGAGGTGGCATTATCTCTTGTTTAATGTTCTGGTCTCAACAGAGCCTTTGTAACTCATGTTGGACCTTCTTGCCCAGCCAAACAGATGGACGAATTTGCTGTGGAGTACAGGATCATCAACCCCAAGGCCATCACCATGGGGCAGCTCTATGGGTGCTTTGACCAAGTGAGCCATGAATGGACAGATGGTATCCTTGCCAATGCTTTCCGGGAGCAGGCATCTTCAATATCTGATGAACGGAAGTGGATTATATTTGATGGGCCAGTAGATGCTGTTTGGATCGAAAATATGAATACAGTTCTGGATGACAATAAAAAGGTACTACTGAATCTCCTATCAATTTTACATAGGCTGGTTATAAATCCTCTTATTCAAGTGAGTAATTGACCAAAACTGTATAATACATACATTTATTACACTAAGAATAAATGCCTCACAAGAGAGTAATAGCTTATAAGTTATGCTTCCATTCATACTTGTAGTGGGTAAGCTGTGTGTGTTTAGGGATAAGGTTGCATCATGGTTAAAAGCCTTGGTGTTGGCATCTTATTGGACCACTAGCTCTAGAATCGAGCTGTTATATTGGGCAAGTCACATAACTTCTCGGAATCTCAACTTCCTCATTTGTAAAAAGGTAGTAATAAAACAGGGATATTGGCAATTAAACAAGTAGCACATACGTAGTGCCTGATATATGGAATAGGTGTTGGTTATCCATTGCTGTGTACTTAGAGACTTAAGACAACCATTTACTTAGTTCATGATATCATGGATTACAAATTTTGGAAAGGCTTAGCTGGGCTCAGCTAATCACTGTGATGTCAGCTAGGGCAGTCGTGCCTGGAGGATCCACACCCGAAGGGGCTTCCTCCCTCAGTGCCCGGAGGCTCGTTCCTCCTTGACATCTCTCTCTGTCTCTTTCTCTTCGGAGAGTGTCTCATCCTCCAGGCTTTTCCAGTTGGCTTGGGTGTCTCACTTAGTGAGCTTGGAGTAGTCCAGTTCTTACATGGTGGTTACTTTTCCAAAAGGCAGGGAGTGACAGTTGGCAGGAAATTGAGAGCCGTGCTTGGAACTGGCATAGCCTCACTTTCTCGCAATTCCATGAGTCCAAGAAGTCACAGGTACTGCCCAGATTCAAGGGAGTGGGGAGAGAGGCTCCACTTCTTGATGGGGTGGGGCAAGGCCACTTGGCGAAAGCTCATACGGGATCGGAGCTATCACTGCAGCAGTCTTCGGAAAATACATTCTGCCACAGTAAGCATAGTGCCTAAAGAGCTTGGACACCTGAGCCAGACATTCTGGGTTCAAACCCTGCACTGCCACTAGCCAGCTGAATGAACCCAGGCAAGCTATTCAGGTTCATCATCTGTAAAACGGGGACAATAGTGTACACATCATAATGTTAATCAGGAAGATGAGATAAGTTAATATTTTCAAGATGCTCCTAATAGCACCTGACATAGAACAAGCATTACCTTACTGTAGGTTTAAATAAAATAAAATTTGTCACCATTTTAAAGAAGAGTCTCTACACTGGATATACATGATTATCAAATCAAAATATACTTTCCTGCCGCATTAAAATTTCATAGTTATTTCATGACTATGAGTGAGTCATGCTCAACAATGGAAGGCCTAATTATCCAAATTACACACACACACTAATTATAGCATGTGCATGATTTTGATTACATAACACAAAAATAGAAATGTTTTATTACATGATACAGGCTATGTTATATAAACTAATTGTACAGATGTACTTGTTGGTCTTGAGATAAGTATAAAGAGTCATGATCAATGAATTTCCTGATGACTCTTCTCATCTCTGGGTATAAATCAAACTACTATCAGAGATATGGGTGTCTTTTACTTTTCTTGATATTCAGAGATGACACTGCTGGTGGTATCAGCCCCATAAGAGCTATGATCTTTCTGCGGACACATGTAGTGGCCTGTTTCCAGGTGTGTTTTACATAGGCCAGGTAACATACAGGGGAATTTTTAAGCACAGCTTTGGGTGAGTAGCAGAGGGTGATGGAATTTTCTCTTTGCTCCTGAGAGACCAAAGCTTCAGGCAATCCTATGTCTTAACCATCTCACTAGAACCCATGTTGGCAAATGGGAAGCAGCACAAATAACTCTGTACATACACTGAGGCTGCCCCATGTATTTGCACTACTTTCTATAGGGACATACCTACTCAACACTAGGACTTCTGATGGCCTTTCCTTCCATTCCAGAAAGGATTTGTGGAGATGTCTTTGTCCTTCTAGGCCTGCACTAGTCCATGATGGATTCCAGAAGGAGTCTCTCATGGGAAACAAGCAAATAAAACAGGAAGAAGGTGCGTAGTTAAGTTCTATGTGAAAAACTGAGTAAGAACCATGAGACTTGCTGTAGTCTGGTAACTTGACCTTCCATCTACGGCTGCAATTCTGTGACTCTCTGACCTCCCTATTTATTTATTTTAATATTTTTTGAGAGAGAGAGAGAGAGCGAGAAAGCTTGCATGCTTGAGCAGGTATGGGGGGTGCAGAGGGAGAAGGAGAGAGAGAATCCCAAGCAGGCTCCGTGCCCAGCGTGGAGATCATGACCTGAGCTGAAGTCAAGAGCCAGACGCTTGGGGCTCCTGGGTGGCTCAGTAGGTTAAGCGTCTGCCTTCGGCTCAGGTCCTGGGATCTGATATAGGGCTCCTATATCAGATTGGGCTCAATCCACATTGGGCTCCCACATTGGGCTCCCTCCTCAGTGGGGGTCTACTTCTCTCTCTCCTCCCCACTCATGCTCTCTCTCGCTATCTCTGTCTCTCTCAAATAAATCTTAAAAAAAGAGAGAGAGAGAGTCAGACACTGAACTGACTCAACCACCCAGGCGCCTGCCAACCTCCGTTGTTTCTTCCCAGCAGCACGTAAATCCCAGAAGCACAGGGATTTTTGTCTGCTTTATTCCACGCACTTGCATCTGATGCATAGTTGGTGCTCATGAAATATTTGTTGAATTTAAACCATCTCTGTGTGCACTGAGGCCTTTCACTTCCAGATGGAATTTAACCCCTTTGTCTGACCTCCCCACTGCTGCTTTGTACTTTCAGCTGTGTTTAATGAGTGGAGAGATTATCCAGATGAGCCCCAAGATGAGTCTGATCTTTGAGCCAGCGGACCTGGAGCAGGCCTCTCCAGCTACTGTGAGCAGGTCAGTCGGCCTTGCCCTGGCACCCTGAGGGAGACATGGCCTCACTGACCTGAAAAACCCACAAATGAGATTAAGCCCTAGCTGATCACTTACATTATTTGTTGTCCCTACAATTGATCCTAAAACCAGTCTGCAATCCACAGTGCTGGGGGGTCTAAAATCAGGCAAGCACTTTGGAAAGGAATCTGACATTATTTCCTAAGATTGAACCTTCAAATGCCTCATGACCAGCAATTCAACCTCTAAGAAATTTTTGCCCACATACAACAAAATTCCTGTACAAGAATTCCTATTCTCAAAGTGGCATAATTAGCAATAACAAACACTTGGAAACAACCAAAATGCCCATTAACAGGCGTGAATTCTTGTGTAATAAAGTCACAAATTATGATTTTTCCATATTTTATTATATTCTATTTTATTTTCATCATGATAAGTGTATTCTCTAATCACCATCACCTACCTCACTCATCCCCCACCCACTTCTCCTCTGGTAACCATCACTTTGTTCTCTATAGTTAAGAGTTAGTTTCTTGGTTTGCCTCTCTCATTTTCTTTTTTCCTTTGTTCATTTGTTTCTTAAACTCCATGTATGAGTGAAATCATGGTATTTGTCTTTCTCTGACTGACTTATTTCACTTACTGTAATATTCTCTAGCTCTGTCCATGTTGTTACAAATGGCAAGATTTCATTCTTTTTATGGCAGAGTAATATTCCATTGTATAGATATATCACATCTTCTTTATCCAATTTCTATAGGTTGCTTCCATCCTATGGCTATTGTAAATAATGCTGCAATAAACATAGAGGTGCATATATCCCTTTGAACGAGTGTTTTTGTAGCAAATTGTAATGTTTATATATCACTCAAAATAAATGAGTTGTACTGACATGAAACTTTATGGGTAAATCTTATTAAATATGTTAAGTATAAAATCTCAGCAATATTATATATGAAGTAAGTCCACAATATCACATACCACATAGCGTTTCCCTTTAAACCTCTAAAAACAACTAAAATAAACGTATATACATTTTAGGAACATATAGAAATGCTATAAAATTATGTAAGAAAGAAATCAAGAGATGGGTAGCCATGAGATCCAAGATAACTGTGTTCCTTCAGGTCGGGAAAGCCAGGGGTATAGGATAAAGGAGACCATCAGGGTTAGATGAAGGTTATTGTTAAGATCCTAGCTTCTGTCTGGGAGGTGAGTTCATGGGCACTCACTACACTATTGAAAACAATTAACAAGAAAGGCCATGCATTGACTAATGATAGTATGCCAAGGATAATAATTAATCTAATCCTGTGCACCTGAAGTTCATAAAAAAGTAAAAATCAGTCCACATTCCAAAAAGCAACGTCGGGGAGTAGAAAGAGCAATGGCAAGTTAGACCAACTTGGGCTCCCATCCTGGCCATGCCAGTATCTAGCTATGTTACTTCTTCCAAGTCCCTCAGCCTCTCTGAGCCACACACACTTCATGTCTAAAAATGTGATCATTAAGAATATTTAGAGATAAATGCCATTAGGACCTAGCATAGTGCTTGACATGCAGTAGATACTCAGTAAATAGAAGCCATATTAGTCACAAACAAGAGAACACCTAGATGTAACGATGGGAAAAACAAAACATGTACTACGTAAAATATCAGTACATGCTAATGGTAATGTTAATAATTTCCATGGATTAAGAGTTTTCTATATCCTGGAAATGGTGTGGAATTATTTATTGGCATTTTCTTATGGAACCACTACAACTTTTTTTTTTTTTGCCTTATAAACTATGTGTTCTTTATATTTCTTGATTTACAATAAGGACGTAGAATTTCAGAGACAATAAAGAAACCTTGCCCAAGGATACTCAGATAGTAGAATCCAGGGCTGGGATTTAAACTCAGGTCTCCCTAACTCCCAAGCTCCAGCTGTTATCACTGGTCTCCATCCTTTCCTGACAAAATCTGGGCACCTTCCCTCTGGACTGGAACTGGTGAGGTCTGTGCCCCAACCCAAACTCCAGCCCCTTACCTTATCATGACTGCCTCCATTCACCTCACACCTGTGTGCTTGGGAACCCAGATGTGGACCAAGATGGTCCTCTCTTTGTGCCTGCCAGGTGTGGGATGATCTACATGGAGCCCCATCAATTAGGCTGGAAACCCCTGAAGGACTCCTACATGGACACCCTGCCTGATCGCCTCACTGAGGAGCACAAGGAATTGGTGAGACCATCATGTTCCTTTCCTTCCCCTCCTTCCCTGTATCTATACTCCTCATTACTAAGGCCTTCTAGGTATATCTTCACCTTCCTAATTCCAAGATGCAAGAAGGGGCAGGGAATTCCTTGCCAGTCTTTAGTTATCTTCCTTCCTGGCTGCCTGACATTTTTCCATCTTTCTTCTCCCTGTGGCAAGAATGGGATAGTATTGTCAGTTTCTCCTTCTACCTCCTCCATCACTCCCCGTCTCCCCAGTGGACTATTCTGATGCTTGAGAAACATTCTACACGGTGGATGGAATGTCACACCTTTCCCGTTGCCCTCCTTGCTGAAACGTGTCTAGAAGCTGCTCTAGAGATAGGCCAGATTAGAAAGAGCTGTCTTCGGCTTTGTACTGCCACTCCCGATCCTGTTGATCTTTACTCCATACCCCCCATTGCTAGGGATCCAGTTTAGAAAAGTTGTACTGCAACTACTAAGAGTGTCTTCTGTCTCCGTCTTCCCTTCCTAAATGAGAGGTGAACATTCAGATTAGGTGGGTTCCTGAGCACAGTCTCAGACTAGGGAAGCAGGAAGGGAGAACCCAGGCTTTCGGTGCCTTTTTGTCCTCCCTGTGTTAGTAGAGTTCCCTAGGAAAATTTCCCGTTGAAGAAGCCAAGAAAGTTTGAGTTGGGTTCTCTTCCCACTGCAGAAACATTGTGGTGAGCTATGTAGGAAGGCCCCAATACTGTCCTATTTATATACATATACAATGTGTATAATCACATACATTTATACAGATACATGCCCACATGCACGTCCAGAGACCAATCTACGCACCTGCCCAGGAACCCTTCAGGGACTCCTCAGTACCCTTAGCTCAAAGTCTAACTTGTTTTTTTGTTTGTTTTTCTTTTTTTAAAAGATATTTTATTTGAGGGACTCCTGGGTGGCTCAGTCAGTTGAGCATCTGCCTTCAGCTCAGGCCATGATCCCAGAGTCCTGGGATTAAGCCCCGTTTTGGGCTCTCTTGCTCAGAGAGGAGTCTGCTTCTTCCTTTCCCTCTTCTCCTCCCCCCACTCATGTGCTCATGCTCTCTCTCTCAAATAAATAAATAAAATCTTAAAAAAAAAAAGAATGTATTTATTTATTTGAGAGAGAGAGAGCACAAGTGGGGGGGAGTAGCAAAGGGAGAGAAAGAAAGAAGCAGACTCTCCACTGAGCCTGAAGCCTGATGGAGGGCTTCATCCCACAATCCTGAGATTATAATCTGAGCCAAAATCGAGAGTCAGACGCCACCTACCTGAGCCATCCAGGTGCTCCTGAGAGTCTAACTTCTTATCAGGGCGTCTGAGACTGGAATCTGGATCTGCTCACCTTTCCAACGTCATCACCTACCTTCTTCCTCAGCTCATTACCCTGCAGCCCTTGTGTTTTGTTTCCATTCCTGGAAGACACCAGATTTCATCACCTCAAGGCTTTTGCACCTTTTCTTCATCTTCCTGAAAATGTTTCCTGTTTTATCATGTGAGGGTTGATTCACCTTCATCATCCAGGTCTCAACATAAAGGCATCCTCCTCTAAGAAGCCTTCCCTGGCCCCCATATTAAACCCTTCCTGTTATTCCCCATTGTAAAACCTTTGTTTCCTGCTAGTACTTTACATGACTTGTAAGTATTTTATTTATTTCCTTGCTTGTTTAGTTATTTGTTTGTCTCCCCGACCCCTCAGTAATCTCCGCAAGGGTAGGGATCTTATCTGTCTTGTCAATTGTTTATCCTCAGCACCTACAACACTGCAGTTAACAGATGCTCAATAAATATTTGTTGGCTGGGTGAATATACCATATCCAGGTACACATGTATATTCATGTACACATAAATGTGTCTATTTATAATACAAATATCCACATATATACACATCTATCTATTCTATTCATGTATTTATTTAGTGATGACCTGCCTACTTCCAAAAAAATGACTTAAGATAAATTTTCAGTGACAGCCACAAATACAGTATAACAAAAATGAAAAAAAAAAAAAAACAACGTACTCGAGAAGAAAGAAGGAATTTTTCTAAAAAGAGTAACTGGGGTAGGGAGCAGGGACAAGAATCATTATACCCCCGGGGTGCCTGGGTGGCTCAATGGGTTAAAGCCTCTGCCTTCGGCTCAGGTCATGATCTCAGGGTCCTGGGATCGAGCCCCGCATGGGGCTCTCTGCTCAGCAGGGAGCCTGCTTCCTCCTCTCTCTGCCTGCCTCTCTGCCTACTCGTGATCTCTCTCTCTCTGTGTCAAATCAATAAATAAAATATTAAAAAAAAATCATTATACCCCCAAGTAAATACATACAGAGAATTACAGAAAATGAGTCCTGAACTTAGCTCGGCCCTTCCTGTGGCCACTTTATACAGAAGTCCAGCCTAAAAAATGCACAACAGGGGTGCCCGGGTGGCTCAGTCGTTAAGCGTCTGCCTTCGTCTCGGGTCATGATCCCAGGGTCCCGGGATCGAGGCCCGCATCGGGCTTCCTGCTTGGCAGGGAGTCTGCTTCTCCCTCTCTGACTCCTCCTGCTTGTGTTCCCTCTCTCACTGTGTCTCCCTGTCAAATAAATAAAATCTTTAAAAAAAAAATGCACAACAGCCATTTGAAAATCTTATTTAGAATTCGTAAGGTTTTTTGGTACAAGCAAGTCAGATACCCACTCTGGGTCCTAAAATTTTTCATGCATCTTGTAGCTGACCCATAGTAGCTCCAAGCCTCTTTGAGTATCCAGCTCTGGGCAGTGCAGTGGAAGGGATAGGGTTGGCCTGTGGGCCGCATAGTCCATTCTGTAGGAAGCTAGAGTCAGAGGCCTTGGTGCCTGTTGTCTTTTCCCTGATACACTGACACTCAAAAATAATCAACAAACTTACTAGCATCTCCAGCCTTCCAGAGGTGTACCAAGCCCTTGGTCTTAAACTTATTTTTTTTAATAACATCTCTTCACATTTCATTTCTACCTTCAGGTAAATGACATGTTCATGTGGCTCGTCCAGCCTTGCCTGGAGTTTATTCGCCTTCAGTGTAAATTTGTGGTCCAGACATCTCCCATCCACCTTGTCTTCTCAATGATGAGACTGTATTCCTCCCTGCTTGGTACGTGCTACCTACAATTCTTAAGCCAAATGAAGGTGGGTAGGTGCGGGATATTTCTTCTGTTCCCATCCCTTCTATTCCCCCCACCTCCATGAGTCACAATGAGATCAGAATTTTGGTCTAGAACAAGCAAGCATTTGGAGTGTAGATAGCAGAGTTTAGTGGAAAGAGTCCATATGTTTTGGCTTTACCCTTGATCTTGGATTGATTTCCTGGCTATTTTTATGCAATTCACTCCATCCTTTCTCATGTTAGGTTCCTCATCCACACAAAGGGAGTAACAGTTTCTGTCCCTTTTTACCTAACTAGAATATCCTGGAGGGAAATTAATTTAGATAATACATGTGACTGTGACTGAGAGAAAAAAAGATCCTGAAAAAAATAAGACTACAAATTTTCCTATGCTAAGAAAACTTACGAAAATCTGAATTCACAAAATACATGGTTACACAGTTAAGAGAACTGATCACATCAGTTTGTAAAACTAGGGACCCTTCTTTAGGACATGGGAAGTACATAAATCATGGAACCATTTGTTTAATGGACCTGGAGAAGTTCTCTGTAACGATCTCGCATAAATCAAATTTTGTTGAATTCTGTGGAAAATGACCAAAGATGTGTCGATTTGGAGAACTTTTATTGGATGCCATTTCTTTCTCAAGATGGCACATAATTCAAATTCAAGATGGATCTTCCTACAACTCCTGTTACATGGACCTTTTCTCAGCCCATTTCTTCCAAAAGCATTATAGGTGCAGATAAAAAATATAACATAGTTGGGACGCCTGGGTGGCTCAGTTGGTTAAGCTGCTGCCTTTGGCTCAGGTCATGATCCCAGGGTCCTGGGATTGAGTCCCACATCGGGCTCCTTGCTCAGCAGGGAGCCTGCTTCTCCTCTGCCTCTGCCTGACACTCTGCCTGCTTGTGCTCTCTCTCCCTCTCTCTCTCTGACAAATAAATAAATAAAATCTTTAAAAAAATATATAACATAGTGAACAGTTTGGCTAAATATTATGTGATTTTCTGAAGTTAAAATTACAGGGATTACAGGCAAATTTTTTTTCAAAAACGCACTAATTTTATACAGTGCCATATATTTGCATCATTAGTTGTAAATTTCGAGCATTTTCTCAAGGTCTGTTTCCTGTCCTTGTGTAGTATCTCCTCCAGGAAAGAAGGGATCTCATGAGAAATGGACTCATTCTCCCCAACACTGAGTGACCTAATCTCTTGCCTTCCCAAATCTATAGCCATGAATCCTTATCAGGACTGCTGAAAGACACACAACTACTAAATACCAGGGACTGGGTTTGAATGCACACATACCTGATTTCAGAGCCCTAACTTTTTACTCTGTCAGTGCTAAAATGCAAGAGCATGGCAACTCTGATCAACAAGGCCTTGAGATAAGGAATAATAAATACATTTTCAGTCTTGCAAAAAAAAAATTGCTAAAACTCATTCATCTCTTCTAATCTATAACAGTTCTTCAGTCTTTCCTTATCTTTGTTTTTGTTTTTGTTTTGTTTTGTTTTGACTCTACACCCATGGGGCCTCATGACCCTGAGATCAAGAGTCACATGCTCCACGGACTGAACCAGCTGAGTGCCCCTTTCCTAGTCTTTTAGAACTTTGTCACTTGATAAATACTGGCCAGTTATTTTACAGAATGTCTCTCAATTTAAATTTACCTCATGTTTTCTCATAATTAGATTAGGGTTATTCATTTTCAGTAAGAATACCACAAAAGTTGAGATGCATTCTTCTCCGTGCATCATCAGGGGATACATGATGTTGATAGATCTTAAGACTGGTGAAGGCTCTTTGTACAAGTTAGCTTTGGCCAGAGCCACATTTCTCCACTGTAATGTTCTGTTTTTCCTTCATAATTAGTAAGTATTTGGGGGAAGATAATTTGAAACTGTGCAAATACCCTATTTCTCCTCAAATTATCACACACTAATTTAACATCCATTGATGGGCCTTGCCTACCACAGTTAGAACAGTGGCATTTGCCTAATGTTAATTTCCCATTTCTATGTGTATTCCTTCTACATTTACCAATTAGAATTATTCTGTAAAGAAGATTGTTTTTCCCTGTTTATTTGCTAATTCAGTTATTTACTGATTAAAGTATGGGCTCATGGGTGTTTATTTTATTCTATGGGTTATAATCTAATTCTGTAATTATTTTGTTCCTCAAATGTCTTCAGCCATTGAGAGCTCTTTCAGGTTGGTTCCATGTCCTTTCACAATTACAAAAAAATTATAATATCTATACAGATATACAAACTATGTTAAAATATATAAAAAATAAAAATAAGAAAAGGGGCACCTGGGTGGCTCAGTTGGTTAAGTGTCTGACTCTTGATTTCAGCTCAGGTTTTGATCTCAGGGTCATGGATTCAAGCCCTAACTTGGGCTCCACAATGGGCATGGAGCCTACTTAAAAAAATAGAAAAAAAAAAAAGAGAAAAATTATTAAAAACTAACAAAAAACATATGTGGATAAAGGATCTGGCTGGTGATAGCCACTCAGCCACTCTCAGTCCCCTCCCCAGAGCCCTCTCAGACAAGACCACCCAGTTTACATTATTTAGATCTGTATATATCCAGATGTATGCAACTTTTCCTGAGGTTCCTTTTTCTCGCTTTTAGATGAAATCAAGAAAATAGACGAGGAGGAAAGTGAATTACATGAAGGCCTGACAAGCCAACAGATCTTTCTCTGGCTGCAAGGTCTATTCCTCTTTGCCTTGGTGTGGACCGTGGCAGGCACCATCAATGCGGAGAGCAGAAAGAAATTTGATCTGTTTTTCCGCAACCTGATCATGGGAATGGATGACAACAATCCAAGGCCCAAAAGCGTCAAGCTCACCAAAAACAACATCTTTCCAGAAAGAGGTAACAGTACATGTTTGTTTTGTCTTGCTCTAATAATAATAAATAAATAATAATCCTGGGATTGAGCCCTGCATCAGGCTCCCCTGCTTGTGTTCCCTCTGTCTCTGTGTCTCTTTCTGTCAAATAAATAAATACAATCTTAAAAAAACAAAAACAAAAACAAACCTTTAGAATCAGTTTGTCAGTATCTACAGAATAACTGGCTGAGATTTTTATTGGGGTTGTGTTGAAGCTATAGATCAAATTGAAAAGGGTGGGCATCTGAACAATTTTGAGTCTTCCTATTCATGAGCATGGATTCTATCTCCATTTATGTAGATCTTATTTGATTTCCTTCATCAGCATTTTGTAGTTTTCCTCATATAGCTCTTATATATTTTTTATTAGATGTATACCAAGAGTTTCATATTTTCAGTGCTAATGTAAATGCCTATTTTTCATTTCTGATATCTAGGAAAGCACCAGACTTTTGTATTTTAACCTTATATCCTACAACATTGCTATAATCGCTTTCAAGTTCCAGTAGTGTTTGGTTGATTCTGTTGGGATTTACTGAATGGATAATCATGCCATCAGCAAACACAGTTTTATTTCTTTCTCCCCAATCTTTTATTGCCTTTTTTTTCTTTTATTGCCTTTTTAAAAAAATTTTATTCCATAAGCTAGGACTTCCTGTATGATGTTGAATAGGAGTGATGAGAGGGGGCATCCTTATCTAGTTCCTGAACTAAATACCTCCTAATATCTAGTATCTAGTTCTAGTCCCTGACACTAAGTATGATGTTAGTTGTAGGCGTTTAGTTGATGTTCTTTATCAAGTTGAGGAAATTCCCCTCTATTCCTAGTTTACTGAGAGGTTTTTTATTAGGAGTAAGTGTTGGATTTTGTCAGATGTTTTTTCTGGATCTATTGATATGGTCGTGTGATTTTTCTTCTTTAGCTTGTTTCTTTAATGGATTACATTAATTGATTTTGTGCCTTTCATACCTGGAATAAATCCTGCTTGGTTGTTGTGTGTAGTTTTTTAAATATATTGTTGGATTTGATTTGACAATATTTTAAGGAATTTTGCATCTGTTTTGTTGAGAGGTACTGTCTATAGTCTTCCTTTCTTGTAGTATCTTTGGTTTGGGGATCAAGATTATGCTGACCTCATAAAATAAATCTGCTTTTATTTTCTGGAGAAGATTGTAGGAAATTGGTATATTTTCTTTTCCTCAAATGTTTAGTAGAATTGATCATCTGGGCCTGGTGCTTTCTCTTTTGGAAGATTATAAATTATTGATTCAATTTTTTAAATAGATACCATTCTATTCAAATTATCTATTTCTCCTTATGTGAGTTTTGGTAGATTTGTTTTTCAAGGAATTGTTTTATTTCATCTAAGTTATCAAATTTGTGGTCACAGAGTTGTTCCTAATATTCCTTTATTATCTTCCTAATATCCCTGGTATCAGTCATAATGGTTCCTCTTTAATTTCTGATATTAGTGATTTGTGTCTTCTCTTTTTTTCTTGGTTAGCCTGGCTAGAGGCTTATTGATTTTATTAATCTTTTCAAAGAAACAGCTTTTGGTTTTGCTGATTTTTATTTGTTTTCAATTGCCTTTATTTCTGCTCTAATTTATATTATTTATTTTCTTCTACTTATTTTGATTTAATTTGTTCTTCACTTTATAGTTTCCTAAGATGGAAGCTTAGATTATTGATTTTAGAGCTTTCTTCTTTTCTAATATATGCATTCAATGCTATAAATTTCTCTTTAAACACATCTTTCACTGCATCCCACAGATGTTGGAAAGTTGTGTTTTCATTTTCATTTATTTCAAATATATTAAAATTTCTCCTGAGACTCTTCTTTGATTCACGTATTATTTAGAAGTCTGTTGTTTAATCTTGAAGTATTTGAGGATCTTCCAGCTATCTTGTTACTGATTCCTAGTTTAATCAAAAAGTATATGAAAGTATATACAGCATGATTTCTTTTTTTTTTTTTAAGATTTTATTTATTTGAGAAAGAGAGAGAGAGAGATCACAGATGGGGGAGGGGTAGAGGGAGAAGCCGACTCCTCGCTGAGCAGGGAGCCGAATGTGGGACTCCATCCCAGGACCGTGGGATCATGACCTGAGCCAAAGGAAGACACTTAACTGACTGAGCCACCCAGGTGCCTACTGCATGATTTCTACTCTAAATTTTTTAAGGTGTGTTTTGTGGCCCAGAATGTAGTCTCTCTTGGAGAATGTTCCATGTGAGCTTGAGAAAAACGTATTCTGCTGTTGTTGAAGTAATCTATAAATATCCATGAAGTCCAGTTGACGGTGATGGTGCTGTTCAGTTTAACTATATCCTCATTCATTTTCTGCCTGCCGTCTGTCAATTACAGATTGAGGGGGATCGAAGTCTCTAACTGTAATATTGGATTTTTCTTTTAATTTTTGCTATCCTATCAGTTTTGCCTTACGTATTTTGGTGTTCTGTTCACATTTGTAGTATGCAAATAGTCTCTAATTTTAATTTCTTCTCTTTTTAATTACAAGTGAGATTGAATTTTATATAGATAGCAGCTGTTTGTTTTTCCTGTTCTGATTGGTTTGTGTTCTTTTTTCTAATGCTCTGTTGTAGGGGTTTTTGTTTGTTTGTTTTTTAAGAGACTTTAAATGTAGGTTTCCTTTTGTTTGTTTTCCCTGGATTGTGACGAGTGCTTTCTTTCATCATCATTGAGGGAAAGCTTTATTGTCTGGCTTCCATATATATCATCTCTTTTCTTATTTTTGTGTTTTTACCCTTTTAAGATAGTTTTTTTTTTTTCATTTTAATATGTCACCCACAACTTCAGTTATGCTTTTACTCACTTGAATGATTTTAGTTCTGCTGCTGTTATCCCTTGTTTCCTTGTTATTCTTTCTTAGTGTAACAATTACAAGCAAGTCACATTGTGAGGACTTGAATCCTGCCTCCAGTACTTACTAGTCAGCCTTAAGGAAGTTGCCTATCCCCTCTCAATTTCCTCAATTATAAGATGGGGACAATAATAATAGTATGCAGTCATGGTGTTCTTGTACGGATTAAGTGAGTTAATGGGGCGCCTGGATGGCTCAATTGGTTAGGCATCGGACTCTTGATTTTGGCTCAGTCATGATCTTGGGGTTGTGACTGAGCCCCACACTGGGCTCCACACTCAACATGGAATCTGTTTGAGATCCTCTCCCTCTCTCTCTCCCCTAGTCATGCTCTCTCTCTCTCTCTCAAATAAATAAATTAAATTAATTTTAAAAATTAAATGAATTAACACATGTAACCACATTTAGAATAAAAGCATGACATATAGAAAGTTAAATACTAGTGATTTCTGTTGCTGTCTTCTCATCATTGTCATCATTTTCATCTCTCTTAGCTCATCCATCTTCCTTTTCTTAATCTCATCTTGCATTTTTATCTTAGCCTCCTTATAGCTTTTTTTCCCCGTTTAATTTTTTTTTTATATGGTGTCTTTTTGTACTCTATTTAGGATTCCGGACAATTTTCTGAAATTTGGCTTTGAGTCTTACATTAAGCAAGGTTCAGAGGTATATTCTTCAGGTATAATGTCCATATTATATTCCTTTACATTGCAGTATTTTTTTCATGGTTATTTTTTGCGTTCCTCATCCCTCCAGATCAATCTGTAGTTTGTGTCTGTAAAGATGGTGCACAAAGTACCCCTTGACCCCATTCTTGGCCCGCTTTGTGACAACATCTTTCCTTTCCTTCTGTAGCTAGGGGGCCAGTGATGTATACAGTTCCCACTCAGTTTCTAGGTAACTTTACCCTGTAATATCTGTCTACTGTGATGACCTTGCTCCCCACTCCACATCCTACTCAACTGATATAAGAAAAACCATAACTTCCACATGTACTGCAAATCGGCTTCTTCATATACCTTCTTTTGCAGCAACTACTTTACTTAAAATTAAGCAAGTTTGGTTCTGAGAAAGGCCATTCATAAGACTACAATGACACCTTGCAAGTGATGAGTGCAAATTTGTCCACAGAAAGTTAAGCTTTACTTTTTCAACATGGTAATCATACATCTCTCTTTCTGCTAGTTTTCCAAATTCTCACTGATTTTGGACATGATCAGGGTAAATAATATTCATATAATACTTTTATTTATATATTTATTTTACAGATTTATTTATTTATTTTAGGGAGAGAGAGAGAGAGAGCATGTGTGAGCACAGGGGTGGGGGTGGAGATGGAGAGAGTCTTAAGCAGACTCCCCTCTGAGTGCAGAGACCAGCATAGGGCTCCATCTCATGCCCCTGAGCCAAAACCTAGAGTCAGATGCTTAACCAACTGCACCACCCAGGGGCCCCCTTATAACATGTGTAAAATAACCCCAGATGCTGTAAGCTCTGCTCTAGAGTGAGGAACAATCAAATGGCCAACATCCAATGACCACGCATGATCAACTAATGCCATCTATTGGATGCAGCCTTTTCTATTTGTTTCATCTGTGAACATTCTAGAAAAGGGAAGTTCCTCAGCAGAAGGCCCTCTGTGACTCTTTACTTTGGAAGACCATATCTCACTGAATCTAAGGTGCTCTGCCTGACTGTTCCTTACCGATTACGAACTCGGACCCTGCTGCCCCTTACAGCTAGAGAAAGATGTCCTGGTGAAGAGAAATGAGACAGTCCTCCCAGAATAATACCTGTCAGGGCAATGGAACAACTACCCAATTTTCTGTGTGGGGTGTAACCTGCGTGAGTGCATCCTGGTGGCCTCTGTTGCCTCTCCTCATGCAATCTTTTAGAGTAAGATTTCCCATTCCAGCTGTAAATTCTGCTTGGATTTTTTTCAGGTTTTTTTTTTTTTTTTCCCCAGTGACATCATTCCACTTCTTTCTCTTGTGCCTTAATAAGTATTTTAGTTTGAATTTCAAAGCTCCTAGCCAGAACCCATTTGAATCAGAAGACATGTTTTAAGTACTAGGTATGCTTTTTCTATATATAACAAGTTTATTGAGGTATAATTTACATGCCAGAAAATTATCCCATGTAAGTGTACAAATCAGTGGTGTGTTAGTAAATTTGCATAGTTGTGCAACTGTCACCATAATCCAACTTCAAAACATTTTCATCACCCTGGTAAGATCCTTAAAGCCCATTTTCAATTAATCCTTGTTCTCATTTTTAGCCTGAGGCAACCACTCACCTGCTCTCTGTATATTTGCTTTTTTCAGGTATTTCATATGTATGAAATCATGGAGTATGAAACCTCTTGTGTCTGGCTCCAAGTATACTTTCTTTATTACCACCTTAAAAAGCTTAAAATGCCTTTCTAGCCTTTCCTCAAGGACCCAGGGTTAAAATTCTCATGGTAAGAGTTCCAGGGAGGCCTCCCCTGACCTTACAGGATCTTGTGTTCTGGATTTTTCATGCTCTTGATATGTGGGATAAGTGGACTTCCGAGGCAAATGCTGGCGGAACTACATCAGAGAGCGTATATATATGAAGGAAAGCAAACAAGCCTTTGGGGATTCTCTCAGGATTGGGTTCACATAATCTGACATGGATCCTTGTTTGTCAACCCAGAGATTAATTTTCCAAAAAAGTGCTAACTGTCCCTTTATTTGCCCATTCACTGTGTACCCTTTAAAAACTTCCTTCATTGTTGAAATTTTACGTTATTCTCTTGGGGTGCCTGAGTGAGTGACTCAGTGGGTTAAAGCCTCTGCCTTTGGCTCAGGTCATGACCTCAGGGTCCTAGAATGGAGCCCTGCGTCAGGCTCTCTGCTCAGCAGGGGGCTTGCTTCCCCCTCTCTCTCTGCCTGCCTCTCTGCCTACTTGTGATCTCTCTCTCTCTGTCAAATAAATAAATAAAATCTTTAAAAAAAGAAAAAAGAAAAGAAAATTTACCTTATTCTCTCAAGTGCCAGAGAGGAACATAGGGTGAAGTAGGGTGTGGTCAGAGGGAATAGAATTACCTGAATTTCTATTATTACTACTATTGTCTCCTTTTTGCCCTTATAGCTGGACCAGAGTTTGTGTTAAAATCACAATGCAGAATGAACAGGAACCATTGCTCTGGTAAGAACCAGAGACCTAGAGCTAAATCTTCTCAGTGCCTATCTGTGTGCTCAGAGCTATGCTACGTGTTTGACATGTGTTATCTCATTACCCTCTACAGTGATTTTCTGAGCTTGACATGAAATCAGGCTCATATTACAGGTGTACAAATGGTAACCTTAGCCAAGGTCACATAACTAATAAATCTACTTTTACTCAATTGAACTTTTTCTGTTAATGTTCCTGTATCAAGCCACAACCTAGCTCTAGCTAATCCTATCAGCCAGGGAAGGGAGACAAATACTTTTCTGATTCATGCTTTTAGAGTCTCCTTTTTTTAATTCCAAAAAAAAAAAAATCAGTTCCATTAAGTAAAAATGACCAAAAAATGTCTCTTTGTGAAATCCCCTGTTAAAAGTATTTCAGTTTTCAAAAGATTTTCTCTGTCTTGTCCACTTGATTTCAGCTCTCTACCTAGTTACCATAATGACACATTTTTATTCTGTTTTCATCTGTCATTCTTTTGTTTCTAAGATTTTCTTTGAGAGAGAGGAAGAGAGCACTAGTCGGGGGGGAGGGAGGGACTCTGAGGGAGAGGGAGAAGCAGACTCCCCTCTGAGCAGGGAGCCCAAAGTAGGGCTCCATCTCAGGACCCTGAGATCATGACCTGAGCTGAAGGCAGACACTTAACTGACTGAGCCACCCAGGTGCCCCGATCCGTCATTGTTTCTTAAAAGCATTTTTTATGTTAATACTTAGTTTTTGCAAAATAATCCATTCATCTCATAAGACATAATTTTGACTGGTCTCCTCATGTGAGACATGCAAATTATTTCCAAATTTTTTGCTATCACAGATGGTGCTGCATACTCATGTATAGAGATTATTTTCATTGTGAATTATTTCCTTATGATAAATTCCCAGAAGTGGGATTTCTGACTTAGACTACAGAACATTTTTGGAGCTCTGTAAGCATAATGCCAGACTGCTTTCTAAAAGTGTTATGCCAGATTAACTTCTAGGTAAAGCTGCAGAGTGATGTAGGATAACAGAGCTCCCTCCTTTAATACCTAAAGAAATGAACAAAAACAACCACACAATTAAGCCTAAGAATTTCCCTGCAATAGCTAGAGAAAATGATTGATTCTATAAACATCCTGATTCTCTAAACATTGAAAAGTGGTGGACAAGAAGAGAAACACAAGATCTGGTATGCTGCATTTCCCAACCCAGAACCCACCACCCCACTGTCCTAAGACAGTTGGGAGGAATGATGGTGAGTTGACGAATCTTGAGAGTTCTCACTGGTCATCACCGCTGTGGAGAGAAGCATATTACAGTGGTGCCTGTAGATGCAAACAATGTCAAAGAGAAACCCTGGGGCATGAAGCCCCTGCTTCATTGGGAAATGCCATTGGGAAATGCAAATCAAAAACACAATGAGATACCACTTCACAGGTAGGATGAGAATAATAAAAAAGCATGGAAAACAAATGTTGGTGAGAACGTGGGAAAATTGGAACTCTCACATAGGTAAGGGAAATGTAAAATAGGACAGCAGTGTTGGAAAACAATATTTGATAATTTCTCAAAACTGAAACAGAGTTACCGTATGACCCAGCCATTCCACTCCTAGGTATATGCCCAAGAGAAACAAAAACATTTGTCCACACAAAAATTTGTACGTGTATGTTCATAGCGGCATTATTCATAAAGGCCAAAAAGTGGAAACAATCCAAATTTCCATCAACAGATGAATGAATAAATAAAAAAGAGTATATCCATACAGTGGAATATTCTTTAACAATAAAAGGAAGTGAAGTAATAATAATACTTGCTACGACATGGATGAACCTTAAAAATATCATTATGGGGGACACCTGGGTGGCTCAGTCGGTTTAGTGTCTGACTCTTGATCTCAACTCAGGTCTTGCTCTCAGGGTTGTGAGTTCAAGCCCCACATTGGGTTCCACACTGAGCATGGAGCCTACTTTAAAAACAAAAAAGTATATAGATAGATCAATCAATCAATAGATCGATCATGGAGTAAATGAAGGTGGTCACAAAATAACTCATATTGTATTTCATGTACATGAAATTTCCAGAATAGACAAATCTATAGAGACTATAGATCAGTGATTACCTAGTGCTGGGGATTGGAGGGGGAGATAAAGGGTAACAGTTAAAAGACATAGGGTATCTTTTCTATATAATGAAATGTCTTAAAATTGGTTATAGTAATGGGTACACAACTATGAATATTAGTACATCACATATATATTTTTTAGTAAATCATTGATATGAGTGACTTTTATCTCAATAAAACTGTCTTTTCAAAGTTTGTAGGTGAGGTGATAAAACAAAATTAGAGAAAAAGAGGGATTGAAAACCAAAGAAACAGGTGCACCTGGGTGGCTCAGTCAGTTAAGTGTCCAACTCTTGATTCCTGCTCAGGTCATGATTTCAAGGTCATGAGATCGAGCCCCACATTGGGCTCCATGCTAGGTGTGGAGCCTGCTTGGGATTCTCTCTCTCTTCCTCTCCCTCTGCCCCTCCCCCTCACCAGCCCCCACCAGGTTACACACACTCTCTCTCTCTCTCTCTCTCTCTAAAAAAACAAAAAAGAAAATGAGGTCTTGCCATTTACAATGATGTGGTTGGAATTAGAGGGTGTTATGTTAAGTGAAATAAGTCAAGCAGAGAAAGACAATTATATGATTTCACTCGTGGAATTTAAGAAACAAAACAGAGAATCATAGGGGAAGGGAGGGAAGAATAAAGACTAAATCAGAGAGGGAAACAAACCATAAGAGACTCTTAACTATTGGAAACAAACAGGGTTGCTGAAGGGGAGGGAGGTGGAGAGATGGAGTAACTGGGTGATGGCATTAAGGAGGGCATGTGATGTAATGAGTACTGGATGTTATATACAACTGATGAATCACCGAACTCTACCTCTGAAACTAATAATACACTTTATGTTAATTGAATTTAAATAAATTTAAAATAAAGAAAAACCAAAGTAACAAATTGACAATGAAACAATACCATTAATCATCTAAGAAATACATTAGGAATAGCAAGGAATAAAGTGTAGACATCTCAAAAATGGCTTACAGGGAAGAGTTGAGGAAACTATACTTACTATAGAAGAAAATCCAAATACATGAAAGTTATTATCAATATGATTAATATGGAGGCCAAAGGAATGCTAATTCCTTAAGTAGGTAACCCAGTAAATAATACAGACAATATATACAAAGATATAAATGAGAAATTGTTCCTAAAGTAAACATCTGCTTTAACAAATTTTGAGCATGCTATATTTCAAGAAAAACTGATACAGAATAATTGACCAAAAGACATAGCCTGATTAAGTTATTGGGCTTACAGATAAAAGTGATTGTATCACCACACATCTAGATAAGGAAGAAAAGTCAGTGAAGGGGGAAGATCTGATAGATCTCACACTTCCACACAACAATCTAGTACATAGGGAAACATAAGAGAATAGTCAGAAGTTGGAGGGAAAGAAAATGTGAAATGAGAATATTACTCTCAGCCAAGTCACTGTTCAAAAACAAAATCAGCTGACAGATATTACTGAACTTCCAAGAACTGAGAGAATGAAGCACCTATAAGTCCCTTCTTGGGGGAAAAAAAAAAAAGGAATCAGCCAACTAACCAATCAATCAAAATATAGAACTGTCAAATGGTCTGTGTTAAAAGCCATGAATTTCAGCATTGATTCTATTGAAATATAGACCTGACACTAAGGAATGGGAGAATTATGGTTCTCTTCCGCAACAAAAGGCACCAGAGGGGGGGAGATGGAAGGAAGAGTATGTTAATCACCTCATTAGCTTATAAACGAAATCAGTGAAATTGGTCTAATGTTGAGTCACGTGAATTTACAAATGAAATACTCCAGACAAAGAAGAAAGAAAAGGGAAGGGAATGGGAGAGGGCAGGAAGAGGGAGAGGCAGGGAGGCAAGTGAATATGGTGGTGGTTGGTGGTAGGGACATGGATGAGACAAGAATAGCGAAATGGTATTATTGAAGCCAGATAATGGGTACATGGCAGTTTATTACACTATTCCTTACTTTCATGTATTTAAAGTAAATTTTTTGCATGATAAAAAGTTAAAATAACAATCAAGTTGAACTAAATGATTTTTAAAAGCATAATAACTTTAATCCCATTACACTTAAAATTATTTTTTAATTAAGAAGAATCATGGGGCTCCTTGCTGGTTCATTCAGTCAGTACAGCATGCAACTCTTGATCATGGGGTCATGAGTTCAAGCCCCATGGTTGGGTGTGGAGATTTTTTTTTTTTGAGAGAGAGTGCACATGAGCGCGCGCGCGCGCACACACACACACACACACACACACACACACACGTGGGGGGAGGGGCAGAGGGAGAGCAAGAATCCTAAGGTTCTCCACCCTCAGTACAGAGCCCGACGTGGGGCTTAATATCAAGACCCTGAGATCATGACCTGAGCCAAAAGCAAGAGTCAGACACTTAACCCACTGAGCCATTCAGGGGTCCCTGAAGATTATTTTTCTTAAAAAAAATGTTAGTGTCTGTTGGTGATGATTAAAAGTTGAATAAAGATTTTTTTTTAAGTGTCTTGCTAAGAGAGTAGATCTTAAAAGTTCTCATCACAAGAAAAAAAATTTGTAACTATATGCGAAGACAAATGTTAACTAGACTTATGGTGATCATTTCACAGTATATACAAATATCAAATCATTATATTGTATACTGAAACTATTATATGTCAATCATACCTCAATTTTTTTTCAAAGAGCATCTTTTAGGAACTAATGTCTCTTTTAGTAAATCATGATTTATCTGAAGTTCAATAGGTCCTTCAGTTTTACTTTAGTTTTTACTCTCCTTTTACTAGAATTAAATGTAATTAAATTTAACATTTTTTTTTTAATTTTTTATTAACATATAATGTATTATTTGCCCCAGGGTACATGTCTGTGACTCATCAGGCTTACGCATTCACAGCATTTTCCATAGCACATATCCCCCCAATGTCCATAACCCTACTCCCCCTACCTCCCAGCCACCCTTAGTTTGTTTCGTGAGTTTAGGAGTCTCCTATGGTTTGTCTCCTTCCCATCTCATCTTGTTTCACTTCTCTTCCCCACCCCGCACGGCCCCCTGCCCTGCTTCTCAAATTAACATTTTTATTTTTTAAATAGTATAATATCATATATAATAATTTTGATATCTAATATGTAAGTATATATGTGTGTGTTAATAGAACATATATATTAATGCATAATAGTATAATATATAACAGTATAATATATAATATCAAATGATCCTATCCTTATCAAATCCTTTCTTTCATCTGCCCTTCGCTGTTCAATGTGTCTGTGTGCCTAGAAAGAAAGCCAGAAGGATTGCCATCAAAATTTATTTTTGGATGTGAGATTCGATTTATAGCTTTCTTTTAATGTTCTTTTCAATACTTCCTGTTTTACATTATTAAACTAATTATTTGTATAATTAGTACCTATCATTTTTTATACAATAAAGTCATTACACTTTTAAAAGTTGTTTTTCCAGTTTATACAGTTATCATTAATGTGTAAGTTTCACCACAGCTCTACCGGTACCAGCCAGTACTGGTAGTTACACATTTTCAGATGCCTCTAGCTGAGGTGGCAAAATACCTTAAGCATGAAATGTAAACCCCTGGTGTGCTAATGACCTGTTCTGTGTCTTTGAATCCAGGAAGCATCTATGATTTTTATTTCCTCAAGAAAGGTAGTGGACATTGGTGCACATGGACAGACTATATCACCAAAGAGGAGGAACATATCCCAGCTAATGCAAAGGTAAAAAAAAGGGGGGGGGGATTTGCTTTGGTTTCTAAAATTACCTGAATTTTCTCCAAGGTGGAGGAATTGATGTCAGTTCTGTATCAGCATTTTTAAGAACTTTCTTTAGAAAAAGTTTCAAACATGGAGCTGGAATCAGCCTTCAAAAGCATGGACTTTAGAATTAGACTCAGATTCCTTACTCAGCCTTCACGCTTTCTGCCTCAGTTTACTCAATTACACAGTAGCAGAAAAAATACTTACAGGCATTCTACATGAACACATGGCATGCATTATGTGCTAGATCTGTGTTGGTTGCTATTCTGATTATTAACATTGCCATGTGGTCAGCGATTAATGCCAGGTGGTCATTGGTCCTACCTCTCAGACATCTCAGCCAAAAAGGATCATTTTCTTCAAAATTCCCAGAGAAGGTTTCCTTGATAAGAATTCTTAGAGAAACAAGTCTGATTAATGGGTTTTCTGGTTAGCAGATGATTCAGCTACAACTCCTGTTCATTTCCTTGCGGAAAATTGGCCTCTGTTAGTAGCATCTCGTGGACATACTTTATCTCTCTGGGGGTGATTGCAGATCACTCAGGCCCCAGATGGAGTGGTGGAGACTGGATGGAAAAGTGGGAATATTGACAGTCAAGTCAGACAGCTGGCAGTACCACAGCTGCTCCTGAAGATGGTGTGATAAGCAAAGGTGGATGTGTGCCGAATTCAGGACCCACTCCGGGGGCTGAGTATTGTGCAGAAGCCCCAAGCACAGAGGTCCAAAACTTTAATTCTCCTTAAAGAGCTTAGTCACCTGGGGGTGCCTGGGTGGCTCAGTGGGTCAAAGCCTCTGCCTTCGGCTCAGGTCATGATCTCGGGGTCCTGGGATCGATCCCCGCATCGGGCTCTCTGCCCGCATCGGGCTCTCTGCTCAGCGGGGAGCCTGCTTCCCCTTCTCTCTCTGCCTACTTGTGATCTCTATCAAATAAATAAATAAAAATCTTAAAAAAAAAAAAAAAGAGCTTAGTCACCTGAACTCCGGAGTTTTGAAATCGTGCTGAATTCATGCAAAAAGAGAGTCCTATGCAGAGTAGATTTTAAGTTCTACTGAAAATTTTCCCCTTGTCAAACAAGTATTCTTGTCTCTGAAAATAAAAATCTCTGAAACCCAATTTGCTTTAAATTCCATCTTGGTAGCAAAATAAGCATCTTGTGCCTGACCCTGCACTCAGTACCCCTTACCAGCTACGTGGCTTTGAACAAGTGAGCCAATAATTCTCCAGCCTTATAGGATTACTGGGAAAACTGCCAAGAATAATATAGGGGAAACCTCCATAGCTCAACACCTATTCTCTTCATCTACACTTCAATTCCTGCCCTGTCTGTTCCTTTTCCTTTGAGCAAATTGCTTATCAAAAGCCCAGCCTTTTTCTACTAGTATACACAGAGCCCCCATGTTGCACAAACTCAGTTGGCACCATTGACATTATGATCTAGCTTTGATTTAGGGTCACCATTTACATAAACCACAGTGTGAATGATGCTTTCTGGAGTTGTGCAAACAGTAGCTCCTTGTTCACTGGCCCCTTCCAGCCTAGACATATAAGGAGATGTCAGCATATGATAGACATCTTCCATTCCCTTCCTCTGTTTCCATGGGGGAACCAAATGTGGCCAAATGGTTGATGACAGTGTTCAGGCTGAGAGAAGCCAAGCTAAGGTAAAGTATTCTACTCAAAGTAATAGGGATTTCAGGAGCCCAAGACCAAGCCCTTGGATTCCATTTGGTGTCTGAATAACAGGAAAAGTGTCTTAATCCCCATAATGGAAAAAAAGTTTAAATGGGGGTGGCTCCTAGAACCAAGCATATGAGTGTTGGAAAAAGCAGATCAAGAATAAGTGCAGGGAATGGGAGCTGAGGATCACACCCCACCCTCCCAAGCCAGAAAGTAAGATGACATATGGGAAGTGGACCTTGCCTGGGGCAAGGCAGACAAGTTGGTTCAGACCAATGATCTCAGAAGGCAATAGCTGTAGGCTGGTCCTTCGTGAAATTGGTGTCTATACTATGGTAGTTAAGAGGTTAAGAATATAGACTTTGGAATCAGACAAGCTGGAATTCAAGTTCCTGAATTTCCACTTACTTACTTTATTACTTGGGCAAATTGCAGAAGAGCTATGGACCTCAGTTTCCTCATCTACAAAACAGAGCCAATAATGCCCGTCTTGACATGTGTGATCTCATTTAATCCTCAAAACAGCTCAGTGACCTGTGTGCTATTATTATCCTGTCTCACAGATGAAGAAACTGAGACCCCTGGGGAGGTTAATACTTACTCAAGATCATAAAGATAGTAAGGGATGGAGCTGAATGCCAAGACCCAGCCTCCCAATGCCAGTAACAAGACTGTCCCATGTCTTTTTGGTACAGGTGTCAGAACTCATCATCTCCACAATGGAGACAGCCAGGCAGTCCTTCTTCTTGAAAACCTACGTGGACCATGAAATTCCAGTGCTGTTCGTGGGGCCCACAGGCACTGGCAAATCAGCCATTACCAACAATTTCCTTCTCCACCTTCCCAAAAACACCTACCTGCCCAACTTCATCAATTTCTCTGCCCGAACCTCAGCCAATCAGACTCAGGATATCATCATGTCCAAGCTGGATCGACGGCGGAAAGGCCTGTTTGGGCCTCCCATAGGGAAGAAAGCAGTGGTGTTTGTGGGTAAGGCATTAGCCTGAATCTGAACATAACCAGATTCTTCTATGCTGCAGCAAACCAGAATCTCCCACTATACAGTTCTTTTACTCTAAAGAATAACATATTTCTGGTTAATATAATTTAGTATTCCTTCCCTCCCCTTTTCTTCTCCAAACTTCTTCCCTTCCTTTCTCCCTCCCACATTTTCCCCTCTCTGCTTCCCTCCCTTTCTCTCATCTTTAATTTTGTCTTTCCATTCTTTTCCTTCTTTCATTACCATGTATTTGTTGATCAAGTACTATAGGTCAGATTTTCAGTGAGTAAGACATAGTCCAGGTCTTTTTGCCTTAGTTAGACTCCCAGTTTCTCCTGAGATGAAGATGAGTCTTTGGATCAGGGAAGATTACCGTATAGTTAGAATTAGTTCCAGAAGCGTGTTTACCCTCTTGCATCTCCAAAAACAACACTCACTTTGTGATAAACTCCTTACTCCATTTTGTGTCAGATAAAGGTTATCAGTAAATGAAGAAACTTAATAATTGTTAAATTAAGTATTTGTGAAATAAGCACATTAAATTTCCCCAAGATTTTACCTGTTTACAAAGTACTTCCTCATTTATTTCATTTGAGCCTAACATCCCTGTGAGGTTATTAACCATTATTATTATTTTACTAATCAGCCAATTAAGGCTCCAGAAAGTTAAATTCTCTGTCAAACATCTAGAAAATTCTGGAGCCATGACCCAAACCCAGGTTTTTTGATGACAAATACATCATATTTTCCACTATCTTACTGCTAACTCATAGGTTTGTCATTTAGTAAAAATAATGCCCTACCAATCTGAGGTATCTCATGTCCTTTCTTTAAAATTCATGTATTAATAGTGCATTATGTGTATTTATATCCTTGCCCACTAACCTTAGCTTCTTAAAGGCAGAGATACAATTTTATTTTGTTTTCCCTTTCTTTTCTTCCCTTTTCCTTTTCCTCCAAACTGTTCCCTTCCTATCTCTTATGGTATTTTCAGAAACAATTTAAGCTTTGTAGCCAAACAGATCTAGGTTCAAATCTCACTTTCTAACCCTAGACATATTGTGATTTAACTTCCATGACCCTTAGTTCCTCACCTCTAACATAAAGGTAATACTATCTTCCTTATAAAGTCATTATTTGTATTAGATAAGATAATATGTATAAAACTTCTGAAATGTTATCTGACATAAACTTGACATTCAGTCAGTGTTCATTAGAGAAAAATCAAGAGAGCTTCCATCTATTGAGTGTCTTCTATGTGCAGTGACTGGTTCACAATGTGCTATTGGAGGAAATCAAACTCTGCCCTTGAGAAAGTCATTATCCTTGCCATTCTGATTTTGCTCCTCCAAAACCCTAGCCCAAAACATTTCTCCCATTGGGGTTCAGTTGTTACCTGGTGATCAAATTATATACCCTGTTGGCTGGGAGTATGACTGTCTTCCTCACCATCATATCCCCAGAAATTAACAAAATGTCTAGCACATAGTAGAGAATCAATATATTGTGGTTGATGGAATGATAAAAAATTAAATACCTGTTTTTGATGCCAATCCATGCATCCTTAAAGTCACAGTGGGCAGAGATCTCAATGAGGCACGAGAACCCAGAACCCAGGAAATCCTCTTCCCATATGGTCAGAATGTCCACTGGCTATGCCCTGCCTAGAGTAGGAATGGGACAAGTAGGCACAGACTTTCCCAGGAGGGAATAGTTATCTATTGCCTCCTATGAGAGTAAGGGATCCTAAAGACTTAAAATATGTGGCCATGCCTTCTTTCCCCAGATGACCTCAACATGCCAGCCAAAGAGGTGTATGGGGCCCAGCCCCCCATTGAGCTCTTGAGGCAATGGATTGACCATGGTTACTGGTTTGACAAGAAGGACACAAACAGGCTGGACATCGTGGACGTGTTGCTTGTGACAGCCATGGGGCCTCCTGGGGGCGGAAGGAATCACATTACTGGTATGTGAAAGAGAAAATTATTTCCTCTTTATCATCCAGTAGAGCCAGACCACCTTCATGGATGGAGGGTTGGTACAGGGCACTCTGTCCTGATGGAAGGTGGAGAAAAGTGTATTTAGGCTGTAGCTGGAAGGGTTTGGGCTAGCTCCAGGGAGTGGAATTTGAATACTTCATGTTAGAAGTTGTGTGAAATGGACTTGAAGATGAAAAGAGAATGTGAGAGTGTTTGGCTAAGCCATGGAGAAACTCTCCATATGAAAAGGAGAGTTCAGTGGGGTGATGGATTTTCCTGTTGTGTTTTTTACAGTTCTTCAGATTGCCAAAGATAGAACAACTAACCCAAAGTGGCCTAAACAAAATAATTAATAATAATAATAATAATAATAATAAATAAGAGTTGCCCCCATCATTTAACAGTTCAGGAATGCATTTGCTTCAGGTGCAACTGGATTCTTCCAGGATCTGTATTTTAATTCTGAGGTATATCCTTGCTTAAGAATCTTAATACCAGGGGCGCCTGGGTGGCTCAGTTGCTTAAGCAACTGCCTTTGGCTCAGGTCATGATCCCGGAGTCCCGGGATCGAGTCCCATATCGGACTCCCGGCTCTGCGGGAAGTCTGCTTCTCCCTCTGACCTTCTCCCCTCTCATTCTCAGTCTCTCGCTCTCTAATAAAAAAAAAAAAAAAAAGAATCTTAATACCATTTCTAGGCTTATGATTCTTTGACCTCAGTCTCCCCCTCTGACACTTAGCTTTCTTACCTGTAAAAATTTCCATAAGGAAAACGGACGGATGGTCTTATTTGGTACATTGTGTACCTAAGAATACAGACGCAAAAATGATCTCTACCAAGACATGTACTAGTGAAATTGCTGGACTCCAAAGAAAAGGAAAAACTCTTTTGGGCATCTAGGCACAAAAGACTACATGACTTTTATGAGAAATAAAATTAGATCATCTTAAAACTGTTCAACCACAATGCTTTATGCCAGAAGAAAATGAAATAACATATTTAAGATACTCAAGGAAATGAAATGAGAATCAAGGATTTTATAGCCAGGAAAGCTGACTTTCAGATATAAAAGGAAAACTGTTATCAGAATGCAAGAAGTCAGATTTAAGTCCACAAGCCTTTTCTTGGGAACCTACTAGAAAATGGGTTTCACTTGATCAAAATTACTGTAAAGAAATGGGTTTTATATGCAACTAATGAATCACTGAACACTACAACAAAAACTTATGATGTACTATATGTTGGCCAACTGAACATAATAAAAAATTTTTTTAAGAAGAAAGTATTTCACTATACAGCCATCAAAAAACCGAAATCCTATTTGCAACAACGTGGATGGAACTAGAGGATATTCTGCTAAGCAAAAAATCAGGGAAAGACAATTATCATATGATCTCTCTGATATAAGAAATTTGAGAGGCAGAGCAGGGGGCTGTGGGGGATAGGAAAGGAAAAAATGAAACAAAATGGGATCGGGAGGGAGATAAACCATTAGAGACTCTTAAAAAAATTTTTTTTAAGATTTTATTTATTTATTTGACACAGAGAGAGAGAGAGATCACAAGTAGGCAGAGTGGCAGGCAGAGAGAGGGGGGAAGCAGGCACCCCGCTGAGCAGAGAGTCCGTTGTGGGGCTCGATCCCAGAACCCCGAGATCATGACCTGAGCTGAAGGCAGAGGCTTTAACCCACTGAGCCACCCAGGCACCCAAACCATTAGAGACTCTTAATCTCAAACTGAGGGTTGCTGGGGGATAGGGAGGGATAGGGTGGCTGGGTGATGGATATTGGGGAGGGTATGTGCTGTGGTGAGTGCTGTGAAATGTGTAAGCCTGATGATTCACAGACCTGTACTCCTGGTTATTATACATTAATATAATATAATATAATATATTATTAATAATATAGATTATATGTACTTTATAAATTAATATTAATCTGTATTGATATATTTATGAATTAATAATATAAATAAATTATATTAATAATTATAATACAAAATATAATATATTTATAATAACAAATTAGTATGCTAATATAATATAACATATAAATTATATGTTAATTTAAAAATTAAGTATTTCAATATTCAAATTTTATTTTAAAAAAAGAAATAGAACAACTGGTAGTAAACATTAAATATATGATTATTTGTTGAACTAAGACTACCTGGGAGAGAATACAAATGTAAAGGCTAAGAGACTCAGTGTCATATATACAGAACAGTTGAAAATGAGAGGGAGATTAGGATAGCAAGTACAAAAAGTTTTAAACTGTTTTCAGTTATCATAATTGGTAGTGGTAGTATATTCTTATTCTAAGATCTTTGTGTAGAGTTATGCAAACAAGTTATTGTGAAATTTTCTATTTCCACTGACCCTTGTGTCCTTGAGAACCAGGAGTCTCAGTATGGAAGAAAGGAGATCAAGATGTAACACAGATGAAATTAAGTGAAAGCCCCATATTCCTAAATTAGAAATATTAGTAGTAATTCATGATGTGCTAGGTCTAGGAAATAAGAAACAATTCATTAACATGAACATGCCTTGCACCCAGATTGTTTTGAAATCCAATTTCCTACTAAAAGGAACCACAGCTTCTTGAGAAATGGCTGATTGCATCTCTAGAGCCAAAAATATACAAGATGAGCTTGTAACTTCTTGATATACCAGATAATGAGAAAGCTTTTAAAAATTAAACAATCATGTCAACAGGACTCAGTTGGCAACATAAGGAGGCCATCACTGGCCAAAGATGGGAAAATTTGAGCTTCAACAATGATTGCAATTTTACTGGACTGAAATTTATCAAAATACATTTAAATCCATTAGTCTATAATAACAATGATAGTTGTTCATTTTCAGAAGATGGTAAGGAACCCATTTACTATCTTGAAAACTGGTGAATCAGGAAAGAATCAAACATTTATCCTGATTTTCTTATCTGAAATGTATCACGATATAAGCAAATCCTAGAGGATTGAATTATAAAAAATAGTACAACTAATATACAAAAAAGAGATGATAGAATCAGAATATCACCATTTTACACTGAGTGAATTAATGGATCTAGCCATTGAGAATCTGCAGCTACCAATGTCACAAAAGGAGAGATATTATTATGTCTCTAATGAAAGGATATACTATCACCTACCATCTGGCCAGAGATGGAATCTTAATCTGATCAAATCTCTAGATCCAGCTGCAAAACTATGAAATACATATGAGGGCAGAGGAGCAGGGCTGCACCATGAGTATGCAATGAACAAAATCCTAACTGTGGAAACTGTGAAAACAGATACTCATCAGACAAAAGATGAAGGAAAGGAATGGAAGGGGAACCTATAGATTAAAAGAGACTTAAAAGACCAAGTTTGTTTGTTTTTTTTTAATTGGGAGGGTTTTTATACTCTGACATGTAGGAATGAACACTTGGGAGATAAAAACATAAAGAAACTCAAGACAGCAAATTATTATAAAAGTCAGGATAATAGTAACCTTTGGAGAGACAGAGAGAAGGCTATGATCGGGATGGGATTATACGGAGGGACATCTATGGAGGGTTGGCAAAGCTTTATTTTTTGACTTAGATGGTAGACGTATGGGTGTTGACTTTATGATGATTCACTAAACTTTATATCTGTTTTTCTCTGGTTTTCAGTATCTGCGTTTCATTTCATATAATAAAATGCTTTTTAAAAACAGATATACAGACAAATTTATAGAAATAGAAAATAGGTTATCTGTTGCCAAGGGCTCCAAGGAAATGGAGAGTGACTGCTAATGGGTACAAGATTTCTTTCTAAGGTGATTAAAATGTTCTAAAATTGATTGTGGTGTTGGTTTCATGACTAAAATATTAAAAAATGATTGAATTATATACTTTATGTTGGTGAATTATGCAGTATGTAAATTATACTACAATAAAGCTGATATATAGATATATAAATATATAGATATCTAACATTAGGTAGGTAAATACAGATATAGGTAGTTATGTAAGGATACCAAATTAATAGTGGTTAATTGGGAGAAGAGTGGATTTGGTATCTGGGAGGTAAATCAAAGATACGCTCACTTTCTATAAAGGTATTTCTGATTTGACTATTTTACAGTGAGCACGTATTGCCTTCACTTTTTTTTTCTTCACTTTTAAAAAACAATCTTGAACACTAGTTTAGTGCTGTTAATAGGATTTCTGCAATCGTGGAGATGTTCTACATTCCCGTTACACAATACAACAGCCAGGCACTAGCCACATGTTACTCTTGTGCACTTGAAATGTGGCTAGTAAGACTAAGGAAATTATTATTATTATTTTTAAAGATTTTATTTATTTATTTATTAGGAAAGAGAGAGAGTAAGAGAGAGCATGAGAAGGGAGAAGGTCAGAGTGAGAAGCGGACTGCCCATGGAGCTGGGAGCCCGATGTGGGACTCGATCTCAGGACTCTGGGATCATGACCTGAGCCGAAGGCAGTTGCTTAACCAACTGAGCCACCCAGGTGCCCAGGAAATTATTTTTAATTTAATATTAATTAGGTTTAAGTAGCCATATGTGGTTAGAGGCTGCCATATTGGATAGCACAGCTCTACAACAATAAGGCAGAGGAAAACATACTCTTTCCTGATATCCCGGGATCACAAGGCCCAGGAGATAGGTGTGAGTGTGTGTATTTTTTCCAGGACGATTCACTCGCCATCTAAATATTCTTTCCATCAACGCCTTTGAGGACGACATTTTAACCAAGATTTTCAGTTCAATTGTTGACTGGCACTTTGGGAAAGGATTTGACGTGATATTCTTAAGGTAAGAGGTTCCTGTGTCTTCCACAATATTGGCCCCAATCCTCAGTTCTGGCTTCTCCTTGATGAATCTGCCTTTCCCTTCCTCCCAAGGTATGGAAAGATGCTGGTACAAGCTACTATGACAATTTATAAAGCTGCAGTGGAGAATTTCTTGCCAACTCCCTCCAAGTCTCATTACCTCTTTAACTTACGGGACTTTTCACGGGTTATCCAAGGGGTACTGCTCTGCCCTCACACCCACCTACAGGTCAGACACTATCATTTCTGCTTTCATGTTCATTTAGCAATATCCTTGGCTATATGGAATAAACAGTATAATAGTAATAGCTAACTTTTCACTTTATTTATTTTTTATTAACATATAATGTATTATTTGCCCCAGGGTACATATCTGTGAATCATCTGGCTTACACATTTCACAGCACTTACCATAACACATGCCCTCCCCAATGTCCATAACCCAGCAACCCTATCCCTACCCCCTCTACCCCCCAGCCACCCTCAGTTTGTTTCGTGAGTTTAGGAGTCTCTTATGGTTTGTCTCCTTCCCAATCCCACCTTGTTTCATTTCCCTCCCCCACCCCCCACGACCCCCCGCCCTGCCTCTCAAATTCTTCATATCAGAGAGATCATGTGATAATTGTCTTTCTCTGACTGACTTATTTCAGTAATAGCTAACTTTTTTTAAGCATTTATCTCTGCTAAGCATTGTGCTAAGTATTTTATAAACATTATCTTGTTTAATATAACTCAGTCAACCTCAGGATTTAGAAAGAGAACTACCACCTCAGGTACCACCTTCCTTTCATACAAATAATTAACTCTGGATTTTCAGGATGTGGAAAAATTTATCCGGCTTTGGATCCATGAGGTTTATCGGGTATTCTATGACCGTCTGGTTGACCATGAGGACAGACAGGTCTTCTTCAACATGGTGAAGGAAACCACATCCAGTTGCTTCAAGCAGACTATGGAGAAGGTAAGCCAGACCCTATGAGCATTTGGCCTAAGAAATGGTCCCAAATATTTGACTATGTTAGTCTCAGATTTCAAGTTTGCTTCCTAGTGGAGACTCATAGCTCTGCTTTCTGAATCTCGGGAAATGAGATTGAGTCATCTAGTCACTTGATTTGAAGATATTATTATATTTGGCCCAATTTTGTTTCACTTCCTGATAACATATACTTTTGTATCCATTCAAAGTGGTTTATGATCTGATGTAATTGCTTATAATTACCTTAAAATACATTTTTAAGGTTAATTAATTTGTGAGTTGAGAAAGCCCAAGTAAAAGTAAAGCCCAAGTAGAAGAGTACCATGGCTTCCCACTTGTAAATATTTTCTCTTTCCCATTTTGATGTAAGAAATGTTGTTTTAAGCCTATGCATTTACATCATCTAGTTGTACCTCTATTTTTGAGAAGCTGTGATTTCTCCACAGAAAAATTGCAGGTGTTTCATGTTGCATTCAGAGGCCAAGTGCAGAGCACTACCAGGTTCTAATATCAGGCAGAGAAAGCATCTAGAACATTCCTATTCTAGCCACAGAGTGGGGACCAGGGGTAGCACCTGTAGCTTTGTTTGGTGAACAAGCAGGCACATAAAAAATTGGTGCCATCCTTTTGGATGATCCACTGGGATCTCACAATCTGACCACCAACATTTTAACCATTTGGCAAACAGATCAACTCTCACTCTCATGCTTTTTTCTCTAATGCCCTTATATCATAGTCTTTACACCCATCAGATCCAAATATAATGTTACTAAAAAATTATTGATGAATCCTCACTTGGGAGTATATGTTCAAGAGGAAACAAGCATATCTCTTGTTCCCTCCCACTATACCTCCCACTGCCATCTTGGTTGGGCCACTGGTAGAATGCCTGGCTGAGATTTATCTTTTCCATAGGTCCTCATTCACCTGTCACCCACTGGAAAGATTGTTGATGATAATATCCGTAGCCTCTTCTTTGGAGATTTCTTCAAGCCAGAAAGTGACAAAAAAGTCTATGATGAGATCACTGACCTGAAACAGCTCACAGTGGTCATGGAGTACTACCTGGAAGAGTTCAACAACGTCAGCAAGGCCCCCATGTCCTTGGTCATGTTCAGGTTTGCCATTGAGCACATCTCCAGGATCTGCAGGGTCC
This sequence comes from Nasua narica, assembly GCA_028533885.1. Classification (NCBI taxonomy): domain Eukaryota; kingdom Metazoa; phylum Chordata; class Mammalia; order Carnivora; family Procyonidae; genus Nasua; species Nasua narica. The sequence goes on along the minus strand of CM052805.1, from coordinate 13,810,092 downwards.
TGAAGCAGGACAAAGGCCACTTGCTCCTGGTGGGCATCGGGGGCAGTGGGCGACAGAGTGCCAGCAAATTGTCCACATTCATGAACTCATACGAGCTGTACCAGATTGAGATCACCAAGAACTACTCAAATCACGACTGGCGGGAGGACCTGAAGAAGATCATGCTGCAGGTTGGAGTAGCCACTAAGAGTACCGTGTTCCTCTTTGCTGATAACCAAATCAAGGACGAATCATTCATTGAGGACATCAACATGCTTCTGAACACAGGGGATGTGCCCAACATCTTCCCAGCTGACGAGAAGGCTGACCTTGTAGAGAAAATGCAAATGGCAGCCAGGGCAGAAGGCGAGAAGATTGAAGTCAGTCCTCTTTCTATGTATAACTTCTTTATTGACAGGGTGAAGAAGAACCTTCACATTGTCCTTGGTAAGAAGAAGCAAACTCAGTTTGCCCCTTTCCTCTAGTTTAGTACCCTAAACTCAGTCCTCTTACAGTGGTCCAAGGATTGATCTAGCCATGGCACTTACCCAGGGGTTTGTTCCTGAATTCCTATGGAAAATGACCTCCTCCTAAGCCACTATTTTTTTTTAAAGATTTTATTAATTTATTTGACAGAGAGGAGAGAGACACAAGTAGGCAGAGAGTCAGGCAGAGGGAGGGGGGAAGCAGGCTCCCTGCTCACCAGAGAGCCCAATGCAGGGCTCAATCCCAGGACCCTGAGATCATGACCTGAGCTGAAGGCAGAGGCTTTAACCCACTGAGCCACCCAGGCACCCCTAAGCCACTATTTTTTAAAACTGTTCCACGCTTCTCAATTCTTTTTTTTTTTTAAGATTTATTTATCCATTTCAGAGGGAGAGAGGGGGAGAGCAGGGGAACAGGCAGAGAGAGAAGGAGAGAATCTCAAGCAGACTCTGCACTGAACACTGTGCCCAATACAAGGCTTGATCTCATGACCCTGAGATAATGACCTAAGCTAAAATTAAGAGTCAGAGAACTAAATGACTAAGCCACAATGCGCCCCTCTTTTTTTTTTTTAATTTAAATTTTACTTAGTTAACATACAGTGCAATATTGGTTTCTGGAGTAGAACACCCAGTGCTCATCACAAGTGCCCTCCTTAATACCTATCACCCATCTAGCCCATCCCCCCATCCTCTTCTCAAGTCTCTAAATTCTCCTCTGAACCTTCTCCTTCCTTTTAGTACATTACCCTGGTGGCCTCACATCTGGAGTTCTTTGCTCTGTGAAAGACAACCTCAATATATCCAGAAACCTAGGGGTTATATTTAATACTTTTCTCTCATGTTACCACATCCTGTCAATTTTACCTCTTTCCTTTTTCTTATAACCACCTATTTGTCTTCATTCGCACCACCTTTGCATTAGCTAAATTGCCATCATCTTGCCCAGCTTCACCTCTGCAAACGTCTGACTATTCTATGTCCACTCTTGTCCATTCCAGACCTTTCTGTTCCACTGACTCAGGATGTTTTTTTTTTCTTTTTTGCATGTATTACAAATATGATCACTGTGTATACACACACACACACACACATACACACACACACACTATGCTTTCTATCAGGATAAATGCCAAAATTCCTAATCTGTGGTTTTATAAGGCTACCTGCCATACTTTCCCCTTTATTCTCTCTACTCTCCTCTCAAACCAAGCTTCCCCTTCTCTCTCTGTTCTTCAGCCACAATGACCTCCTCATATTTCCATGTGTGTATCATGCTTCCTCCTACCACATTGAGCCTAAATAAAAAATGTATGGAATTTAGCCAGATTTTGTGCTCGGAGGGAGATGGGGTCACAAACAAGCCAATGGCCCCCACTCAGTTTCCATAAGTAACTATGTATGCGGCATCCTCGGCTCCGTTATGTCCGAGTCAGCACAAATACAGCAAGAAGATCAAAGGGCACAAACCATCCTGGCTAAGTGATGCAAAAGATCTGGAAAGGAGAACAATGGGCTTGGAGGACCAGTCAGAAGGTTATATACTGAATTCCCATCATAAAGTTGAATGAAAATACCCTATGATTCCCCTGTGCTTCCTAGGCATTCATCATAACTATTCCCATTACACCCCTGGAGTACCAACAGGAAATCAACCCCTTACCCACCAGAATCCTTGGAAAGACCTGCCTGGCTCCTTGCCTTGGAGGAAGGAAACTAACCAATCTGCTTTTCATTAGCCATGAGCCCAATTGGGGATGCCTTCCGGAACCGCCTGCGGATGTTCCCTTCACTGATCAATTGCTGTACAATTGATTGGTTCCAGTCCTGGCCCACGGATGCCCTGGAGTTGGTAGCCAACAAATTTCTGGAAGATGTGGAACTTGATGACAATATTCGGATACAGTAAGCATTAGCTGCATTTTAGTACCCTAAACAAATATTCCAGAATGAAAATCCAGATGTTGGCCGTGTTGTTATTATTGTTTTAAGACTTCTCAATTTCTATGTAGTAAATCACATTTAGTTAGATATTTAATAAAACACCTTTGCTGAAAAAGAATGAAATTTCATTGTTCAGAATTGTCTTGGAGATGCACCGTTGTCATAGCTATGAGAACCTAGCTCTAATAATATAGCTATTTCAATAGTTGTAGAGCATACATTCTCCGTAGGGGTGACATTGCTGCCAAGGAGATGGAAATTGGTTATTATGAGGGTGAAAAAAAAAATTTATCTTTTATGTATAAAGTACAGATATACAAAAACAACCCAAAAAGTGCACTTAATTTTAGCCAGAGTAAGGGAAAAGATGAGAACGTTGACCTTCCTGGGTGCCCCATGAAGGCAGTGGTCATGTCATCTGCTTTGTCTGACTCCATATCCTTAGTGTCTAGCAGGTGCTTGGTACATAGCAATTCAGTTACTGTTTATTAAATGAATGAATGGAAAATGAAGAAGTAGGTAGGGGTCAGAATATTGATAGCTATAAAATTCCATTTTAAGAACTTTGAACTTAACACTCTCAGCCAGAAGCCCCTTAACTTGGGCCCATAGGCTCATGAACAGAATTCAGAGGATCAGTTCATGTGAATGGAGAGAAATTATATGTTCATTTTCACTGACACCCAACTGGTATATTGAAATTCTTTCAATTATGAATGGAGACAGTAAATCCCTGTGGGATTAGCAAGACTTGTTACCAAGAAGAATCACAACTGTGTGTGTTTTTAATAATTAGTCATTATAGATTCATCGATATATCATTTCCTTCCAAGGTGTGGCACGTTTTAGATCTGCTGCCCAGTCTTATCATTTAATGTAGAGGTCAGCAAAGCATGATCTACTGGCCAAGTCCAATTCACAGCCTGTTTTTATAAATAAAGTGTTATTGGAACACAGCCATGCCATTTTTCCCCCCACACAACAGCAGACTTCAGTAGTTACCGCTATTCAACCATGCGGACCATTGATTTTTACTATTTTGGACCTTTCTCGAAAAAGTTTGCTGAACCCTGGCATGTAGCAAATTTGGTTTTTAAAGTATTTTGAAAACGATTTCAACATAATTGGTTCCTTTTGTAATCCAGTGTATTTTGTTTTATGCATTTTAAAACATCATTCTGCAACATTCAGAGACTTCACCAGACTGCCAAAGATAAAGAGGTCCTGCTTAAGCTCTGGTGATTCACCAAAGTGATCCGAAATAGAAATTACTCTCTTGAAAATCACTCTAGTAAGAATATATACCTCTCCAAAACTTCTCACAGTTCCGTGGACCTGTCTCTGAGAATCTGGGGCTCTCCTAGGCCACAGTCAGTGCGTACCTTCTCACACCTAGAGCCACAGCCGTGCTCGGTCTATCTGGAGAACCCCGTGCCTGCCTAACCATCCTCCTGTCCTCGGTAGGGTCATCTCCATGTGCAAATACTTCCAGGAGAGTGTGAAGAACCTGTCACTTGATTATTACAGCACACTTCGCAGACACAACTACGTCACTCCCACCTCCTACCTCGAATTGATCCTAACCTTCAAGACCCTCCTCAATACCAAGAGGCATGAGGTTGATATGATGAGGAACCGTTACCTGACAGGTCTGCAGAAACTGGAGTTTGCTTCGTCACAGGTGAGCACTGCTACAACAGAACAGGGAGGAAGAGGTCCAGGATTAGGTGGATGCAGTGAGGTCACTATATAAAGACAGCATCTACTCCTAGACTTGCAGAGCTTGTCTTGCTTGCCTCAGCCTCAACCCCAGCCCTAAGAGATTGTGTCTTCCTTTAAGATTTTGGTATTTTGTTCATCATGGATGAACCCTGAATGTGTTATCTCACCTCTTGGGCCTCAGTTTCGTCTTCTGTATAAAGGGGCTGTGTTTCACACAAAGAAACCACAATGCAGAGAGGCCAGGAGATTTGCCGAGATCATACATGCAGCCTCGTGAGTAGCCAGTGCAAGTGGTCAGGCCAAAACTGAAACGTAGCTCTGTGTAATTCCAGAACCTGTGTTCCTAACCAGGCCAGCATGCTGCTGTGCCTCTTCCAAATGCTTGCTGGGGACAGTGGTTGCAAGATTGTGAAACCCTTCTCAAATACGCATCTGAGCTGCCTTAGAAGGTAGAATCAGGGCTATTGGACCCAAAAAATGGCACAACTCTCCTGAGAGGTAATGAGCTCTCCACCATTAGAGGTGTTCAAAAAGAGATTGGAAAACCACCTGGCAAGAATGCTTTAGAGAGCATCAGACTATTGGGAAATGTGACCTTGAAAGTTCCTCTTACTCTGGGTATCTCAGACGTATATGTTTTCTTCACTGACTAAAAAAAAAAAAAAGTAAGTTTTTTTTTTCTCTAACTTACTTTTATTCTATCTCTCCCTACCCCCAGTTCTAAAATTTAGTATTGGCTCAAGAGCATGGAGGAAACTGTACCTTTAAAAAAATGTTTAAGTTTACCGTTCTCTGTCTAGTGTCTAGCCCCATACTTGATAATTTACAACACCTAGTATGAACTCAGCAACTAAGCATTGTGAGATCAAAGAGAGAAACTCCAGCCAACAAATGTATACCCAGTACCATGGTGAAATCATTAGTATTTTCTGCGTATATAGTAGTTTGGAGAATTGTTTTAACTCCTGCCAACCGTGCCATTCTCGGCATTGACATAACTGACCCCCTACCTGCCCCCCATTCTAGGTAGCAGTAATGCAAGTACAACTCACTGCTCTCCAGCCTCAACTCATCCAGACATCTGAGGAGACAGACAGGATGATGGTGAAAATTGAAGAGGAGACAAGAGAAGCTGATGCCAAGAAACTTCTGGTGCAGGCAGATGAAAAAGAAGCCAATGCTGCCGCTGCCATTGCTCAAGGAATCAAGGTATAAAGAGCCAAGAGGAAAAGGGAGGAAAGCAGCATTTTTCTGGGCTTGTTTTCAAGAATTTTCATTATTTTCAAGGCTCTCTCACTAGAGCTAACACAGCCCTGCAGGGTGTGTGTGGTCAGGCCCATCCTGCAGAAGAGAGGAGTGAGGCTGGAAAAAGACAGATGACTTTCCAAGTATCACATAGCTAGTAAGTGATGAAGCAGTTCTCTGTGACTCCTGGCTCTCTCCAGGAAGAGTTATTGTTTCCCAAGTATTCTCCATCTCACTTAGAGCCAAGGCCTACAAGACCAAACATGATCTAACTTCATCTCATTACTTTTCCCTCATTCACTCTGCTCTGGCCACACCAGCCTCCTAACTATTCCTCAGAGAAATACAAAGGCACTCTCCCACCCCAGGGCCCTTGCACTGGCTGTTCTCTGCCTCTCTCCTTCACCTCCACTGTGTTTGCTCAGATGTGCCTAACATGTCACAGGTGTGGAATCAATCATTGTCAAATGACAGAATGTTGAACCTAGAAGACCCCACTTGAAGGAGAGTCTTATGTCAAATAGCCCTGGGAAGGACTTCATCGACATTCTGATATTAGAAGAAAATCTATTCATGTGAAATTCATGTGATGTTATATATTTCTCAGCACTTCCAGTTGCACAGTTCCACTTAACTATCACTACTGCCTTGGACTTAGAAACCACAGGTATCAATGACACTGAAGTTTCATGGCAAAGTGACTTTTCAGAGTTGCAGAGCTACTTAGTGGGTTTAGAATCCAAGGCTATTGGCACTTAGCTCAAGATACTTGTCCCTGCTCAGCAGTTAGAAAATCTTTTTTTTTTTTTTTTAGAAAATCTTTTTTGACCATTCTTCAAAAAAGAGCTTGAATGAGAAGTAGCTTGTGTATTACTTCTAGGATAAATAAGTCATGGGGCACTTTCTTAAAAAAGGGCAGCCCTTCCTGACTGGCTTTTCTCCAGTGAGTCCTGAGACCTGGCCTCTGATAGGTTCCCTTGGGTCCAATCCCTGGTCTCAGAGTCGCACACCGAATGTCCTGGATGAGAGAGATGTGCTCACTCATAGTCCCAGGGGCATAGCCAGGAGCCCAAAGGAACCACAAAAGATGGTGACTGCCAGGGACCAGAATCCAGTGGGGTGTTTTTCCATGCCAAGATGACAGTAATTGCTACTACTTATCAGCACCATGCTGGTTGCTAGTAACCCTTCATTTAACAAATATTTATTGAACTCTTGCTGTGTGCTGGCCCCTTCCTAGGCAGTGGAACAAGGCAGACACAACTCCTTCCCTCATGGAGACTATTCTCTGTCTGTGATTTACGTTGTCTTTTATCATTCCAGCAGCCATGCAAAGCACATGGTATCATTCTCAGGTTACAGATAAGGAAATCATGGTACAAGAACTGTCATGACTTGTCCAAGGTCACATGGCTACCCCAAGTGACTGAATCTGGGTTCAAACCTAGAGTTCTCAGTTTCTGAAGCCCTTGCATCTGACTCTTATACCAGAAGTGGCAAAACTGGCAGCTAGGGAGTGTGTATTTACACGGTGACACACACAGTATTTTTTTAAAGAACTGAAAGAATCCTCCACTTGTAAAAAAATTCAAGAGATTTCAAGAAAAAACTCTCCATGTGCAGTTTTTCTTAGGAAGAAAATCAAGCACTCGGGCAGCGCTAGACCTACATTTCTGGGTCGCAGCCACCAGCAGCTTTGACTAGACGCTGCCCTGTGTAGCTTCCAGTTCAACAAAGCCCCACCCAGGCCACTTCCCACACTCAGATCACAGGCTTGGCCCCAAGAGACACATGAATTTGCAATTCTTCCATGGTTTTATACTAGAATTGGGCATGTCAGGACTCAGTATTTGCTCTGCCCCTTTCGAAACTCAGTTTTCTCACCTATAAAATGGGAATACTAAGAGAAAAACATGAAAATTTGTTAGTATGTGTCCAACATACAGAGTTCAGTGGCACACATTCATTCTCTAAAACTGCTGTTCTTCACCTTGGACCAAGTAGACTTGCCCGTTTGATAAAAGGCAGCCTCTTGCCACGTGTGGGTACCATCACCCCCAGGATCCTGCTGCATAATATCAGGGGCAAACAGGGACTGGCTGGAGCAGGAGGGATGCTGGAGGTGACATGGAGGTGACCCACCACACCCCTTCCTGGGCAGTAAACCACTGCCTTGGGTTTCGGTGTCAAGGGTGAGGTCCAATGTTTTGCCATCTCATCCCTGAGTGTCAGGAGTGACATCCTGGAGGTGAGTCACGAGGTGCATCCAGGGAGGAGAAAGAAGCTGTGCTTGCTCTGCGTTTCCCTGAGGATCAGAACCCCTCCCTGAAGTCCTCCTCCACGCGAGGATTATAATTTTCTCCAATCTCCTCCCACCCCTAGAAATGAGACATCCCGGGAGAGCCCCCAGTGTGGTGGCTTCTGCAGCGGAGAGGCTCAGCCAGGTTTGTGGGATCCACCCAGGGATGGGGAGGAGACTGGCAGAGAAAGAGGCCCCCAGCCTCTTTCTCTGTACAGCAGTTTGCTTAGAGCGGCCATTTCTTTTTAAGCTAATGAATCATTTCTTTTCTCCCTAATGAGGATAATGACTGAAGCCAAAATCACTGCAGAGTTGACTTTTTGTGTTTTGTCAGAGGTCACTGTGCTTTATACCTTTCAAAGGGCTCTGGTGCTCCTTGCACGGCTAAGCAACACTGCTAAGATAAAAAAAATCTCTCTTTTTTTTAAGAGAGAGGGAGAGAGAGGGGAGCGAGGGCAGGTGGGAGGAGCAGAGGGAGAGAGAGAATCTTAAGCAGACTCCTCACTGAGCATGGAGCCTGACATGGGGCTCAATCCCATGATCCTGAGATCATGACCTGAGTTGAAACCAAGAGTCAGATGCTTAACCAACTGAGCCACCCAGGCGCCCCCCGGGGTCATTTTTAATAATTTTTTTTATCATAGAAACAAATGATGACAGTAATAACACAGATGAAAGAATATTTAAGAACTCAGCTTTAACACCTTTTCAGTTTCCCAAGTTTCCTTCCAGCCCCTATCTATCCACATGGATCATTTCACGTTACCGCAGTCATGGTATCATTGCAATTTGCATCATGCTTTTGTATTTCCTTAACGTCCCATCACAAATGTTTCTCTCATCAAGTAGCCATTCGCCTACTGGGCATGGAAGTCTAGCCCTTCCTGCCCTATTTTCAGTGTTTTGAGAGTCTAAGCTGGAGTTTCTCAACAGTACCGTATGTCAGAACCACCTTTGGAGTCTCAAAAATGTAGGTGCCCAGACCTCACCCAAACTGCATGAATCAGAATCTCTGGGTGTGGGGCCTGACCATGAGGATGCCCTAAATGTTCCTCAGTGACTCTGCGGCAGAGGCAGGGCTGGGAATCACCATTCCCATAATATTCTAATTAGAGCCTTTGCAAGGCACTTGACAAAGAAGCTTGCTGGGACCCAGGCCGTGCTCCTTAGGAAAGGGAGCAGAGCTACTGGTCCCCTGGAGGACAAGAAGCATGCGTGGGGGTCACTAGTTGTCTGGCACATTATAGGAAAGGAACATGGAACTATTGATACCACCTGTGGGTACCTGGGACCATTGAAATCCACCAAGAATCCACGGCTGTGGCTGAGCCAACACCTTTGGTCTCCTCTGCCACCAAACTCTATCTGAAGTGAGAAACCGCAGGCTTGAGTTCCAACTTCTTTTCCTCTTGCCTCGCCCTCTGGCACCAATCCTAGGACGGAAGAGGGAGCAAACGGTGTGATTTTAAGATCACAAATGGGGTGAATTCTCAAATGTTCAAGGCAGCAAAACCAGAGCCCCAAAAGTCCGTGCACTCCTCCCTGCTGCCACTCAGCCGTTAGAGCACCCTCCTGGGGCTGAACTCCAGCAGGAGGCGCAGTCCTGGGAGTACATGGAGGGGCAATCGCCTCTTCCAGCCTCCTCTATGAAGTGAGTGCTGGGTGCACCAGGCACCAGGCACTCATCCCTCTACCCCTTTGCTGCCCACAGGATGAATGTGAGGGGGACCTGGCAGAGGCCATGCCGGCGCTGGAGGCTGCGCTGGCCGCACTGGACACCCTGAACCCAGCAGACATCTCACTGGTGAAGTCCATGCAGAACCCGCCCGGCCCTGTCAAGCTGGTCATGGAGAGCATCTGTGTCATGAAAGGGCTGAAGCCAGAGAGGAAGCCGGACTCCAGCGGCAGCGGTAACCCCCTTCGGGCCCCCGCCCCAGCCAGCTGCCCTCATAGGCTGCTCTTCCCTGGCAGGAGGGGTACCGCGCCCTCCCCCACCCCCCGAGGCAGGTGGCCAGGGTCTGGAGTCTCTGAGGAAACCAGAGAGGTGCCAGGAGGTGCATGGTCATCAGCACAGCTCTGTCTTGTGCGTTCACCTTCCTCACTCCTCTCAATCACTACGTGGGGCAGGCATCTTCAGATGAGCCTGAGCTTGGTTAAGGTAAATCATTACAAAAATGAAGGTCATGGGGTGGGGGGCGCCTGGGTGGCTCAGCCAGTTGAGCACTTGCCTTTGGCTCAGGTCATGATCTCAGGGTCTTGGATTCGAGTTCCGCATTGGGCTCCGTGCTCAGCGGGAGAGTCTGCTTCTTTTTCTCCCTCTGCTGCTCTCTCTCTCTCTCTCTCTCTCTCTAATAAATAAATAAAATCTTAAAAAAAAATAAAGGTCATGTATGAAAGGACTGACAGAGTAGTGAGTGGTTGCAGAGGAGAGAAACAAAAAGAACTAGTAGAGAAAGATAAACAGAGAGAGAGAGAGGCTGACGGATAACCAGAGAAAGAGAGACAGAGAATAAGACAGAGCTGCAGAGAGATGGAAAGAGACAGACAGTTGGACAAGCACCCAGATAATGAACCGAGCAAGAGGTCAGGAGGAAGGGGGGCAGACAGAGGGAACAGAAGAGCTGGAAACGGAGACTTAAAGGCAGAGAGGGGGAAAGGGAGGCAGAGGTAGAAATTGAGGTGGGGGGGTAAGACAAGGAATCAGACTTAGAAATAGGGAGAAAGGATTAGGACAGAGAGGAACACTCCTTCTATAATTGAACCTAGTAGTGTTAATAGGTAGAGTATTTGTTCTCCCTTAAAATCCGAATGAGATGTAGGACTTTGTATTATTAATAGTAGTGTCTTAGAACTAAACAAGGATTTTAAAAACCAGCCTCAATACTCTTCCCTGACTTTTAAATGCTCCTGTCCTGGGAACCTTCCTGCTCTTCTTCCATTTCTTCTGAAATGCTCAGAAATCCCTGATCCTTCATTCAGAAATTTCTGGCTTCTGCTTCCCATTGACTAGCATTTCCTCTTCCCTAATTGGTGTCAGGCCAAACTATAAGAAGAAGATGCAGAGGTGATCAGGAAGGGAGAAGCAGGAAGTGGACTTCATAGGAGAATCCCTTAGGGAAGCGGCTCAGTAAGGATGAGCCAGCCCAGGACTTCTCCACCCTGGCTGCACCCTAGAATCACCCAGGGAGTGTCAAGAATGCTGAACCCCTCACCTCCACTTCCAGAGATTCTTACTCCATTGGTCAATGGGTATAACCTGAGCTGTATTTTTTTTTTAAGCTCCCAAATGATCTAAGGGGCAGCCAGAGTGGGCAACGGCTAAGATACACAGAGCGTGGCCAAGGTCACAAAAGGTCATCCTCTTCTTGGATCATTGATGATCTGCGAAGGGTCCACCATTCACCTTTCTTATATTAAAGTCGAAGCAAATGGTGCATATTATTCATCAATCCTGCAGAATTTTAGCCAGAACATGAAGATAGAACAAAAGAGCAATTGAATGCATTTGGGGTACCTTTCATGTAAATGAAGCAGATCATTTTCCTGAATGCAGACAAAAACCTTCATGGGAAATATTTGTTTGGTTACTATGCTTGCATTGGAAACAGGACACATCTGACCCATTGTACTTAATATGATTTCTCAAGTATAAGTTTTTTTGATAAGCCTGAGGTTGGCAAGTGCTTACAGTGCTGTGAGCCAAAAGGGCTTTGAACTCATTTCCAGCATGTGAACAAAACGGGTGCAGCCCCAGGATGGGATCGAGGCTCACTCAATCATTAGTCAGCAGGATGGGTACTGGGGAGAATAAAGGCTGTGCTTTGTTTCTGGGTAGGCCAAGGACAGCCTTTTGTATAGTTTCAAGCCTACATGTCGCTTCCCCACCTTTGCTCTTTCTCTTGAGACTGCTTCATGCACAAGGACTGATTGAGTCCCATTGAGTCCACCTCCCAGACTTGAAAAGGAATATTCAAAACACAAACCCGTGGCTCCTTTGCCTTTTCTATGACTGGAACAAGGGGCAATAGTCATCCAAGACATATTTATTGATAATTCAGTGTCAGGTACTATGCCAGATTGTAGTAAACAGAGCAGAAGCTTACAATTTTAAGGGAGAGGCAGACAATAAAAATGAAACCAAAAAAGGTTGCATAAACACTGTGAAGGGAATGGACATTCTAGCAGCCAAGATGAAAGAAAATGCTGGGAAAGGGATAGAGTGGCCCAGCTTAGTGACAGAAATCTAGGGAATTCTCTCAGTGGAGGCGATTTTTATTTTTTTTAAAGATTTAATTATTTATTAGAGAGAGAGAGAGAGAGTGGAAGGGGCAGAGGGAGAGAAAATCCCAAGCAGGCTCCCTGCTGAGTGTGGATCCCTACAGCCTATGAGATCATGAATCCATGAGATCATGACCTGAGTCAAAACCAAGAGTCAGAGCCTCAAACCCACTGAGCCACCCAGGCACCACGGAGGTGACTTTGAAATGAGCCGAAGTCTGGTTAGGAGCCAGCTAGATGCCATTTACAGGTATATGCCATTTACAGGTAAATGCCATTTACTAGGTAAACTTCCCTCACAGTAGAGAAGCACTTAAGATCATTGAGGAATTGAAGGAAGTTTCTTCCTGACTGAAGCCTAAGAAGCAAGACAGAAATGAGGTAGATGACTTCAGTGGGCCTCCTGGACCACTGTGAGAGGCTTAGATTTTTCTTTATTTTATTTAGATTTTATTTTTTTGAGCAATTTTAAGGTCACAGCAAAATTGAGAGAAAGGTACAGAGATTTCTCATATGCCCCTAACCCACACACATGCATAGCATCTCCTGCTACGGTACCACAGCGGAGCGTTTGTTAAAGTTATGAACCTACATTGACACATCATTATCATCCCGAGTCCATAGTGTATATTAGAGTTGTATTGTATTGTATTATATTAGAGTGGTATTGCACATTCTATGGGTTTGGACAGATATATAATAGCATGTATCCATCATTATGGTATCATACAGAGTATTTTCCTGCCCAAAACTTCCTTGGCAGAACCTTGGATTTTTTTCCCCAAATAGGAGTCACCATTGCAAGCCTTCGAGTCTCAGCCAGAAGGTCTTAGTCGTCCAATCTCCATTTCTTGTTCCAAACAGGTAAAATGATAGAAGATTACTGGGGAGTTTCAAGAAAGATTCTTGGAGATCTGAAATTCTTGGAGAGTCTTAAGACGTATGACAAAGACAACATCCCCTCAGTGATCATGAAGCGGATCCGGGAAAGATTCATCGATCACCCAGATTTCCAGCCAGCTGTCATTAAGAATGTGTCGTCTGCCTGCGAAGGTCTGTGCAAATGGGTGAGGGCCATGGAGGTGTACGATCGCGTGGCCAAAGTGGTGGCTCCCAAACGGGAGCGGCTGAGGGAGGCCGAGGGGAAGCTAAGCACACAGATGCTGAAACTGAACCAGAAGCGAGCAGAACTGAAGCTGGTGGAAGACCGCCTCCAGGCCCTGAACGACGACTTTGAAGACATGAATACCAAGAAAAAGACCCTGGAGGAAAACATTGAAATCTGCTCCCAGAAGCTGATCAGGGCAGAAAAGCTGATCAGTGGTCTTGGTGGAGAGAAGGACAGATGGACAGAAGCCGCCCGGCAGCTGGAAATCCGGTATATTGATCTGACAGGGGATGTGCTGCTGTCCTCGGGGACTGTGGCGTACCTGGGGGCCTTTACTGTGGATTATCGGGCACAGTGCCAGAAGCAGTGGTTGGCCCAGTGTAAAGACAAGGTCATCCCCAGCTCCAGTGACTTCAGTCTCAGCAACACGTTAGGAGATCCTGTAAAAATCCGTGCCTGGCAGATCGCTGGGCTGCCCATTGACTCTTTCTCCATCGACAATGGCATCATTGTGTCCAATTCCAGACGCTGGGCCTTAATGATTGACCCTCAAGGGCAGGCCAATAAGTGGATCAAGAACATGGAGAAAACAAATAAGCTGTCTATCATCAAATTCTCAGATGCCACCTATGTGAGGACGCTGGAAAATGCTCTGCAGCTTGGCACCCCCGTGCTACTAGAAAATGTTGGAGAGGAGCTGGACGCCTTTATCGAGCCCATCTTGCTCAAGTCCACATTCAAGCAGCAAGGGGTAGAGTACATGAGGCTGGGTGAAAACATCATCGAATACTCCAGGGATTTTAAGTTATACATCACAACCCGTTTGAGGAACCCACATTACCTCCCTGAAGTTGCCGTGAAAGTCTGCCTCCTCAACTTCATGATCACACCCTTAGGTCTCCAAGATCAGCTCCTTGGCATCGTGGCCGCCAAGGAGAAGCCAGAACTGGAAGAGAAGAAGAATGAGTTGATTGTGGAAAGCGCCAAGAACAAGAAGCAGCTAAAAGAAATCGAAGATAAGATCTTGGAGGTCCTCTCCCTGTCTGAGGGCAACATCCTCGAGGACGAGACGGCCATCAAAGTTTTGTCCTCCTCCAAATTGCTGTCTGAAGAGATCTCTGAGAAACAGGAAATTGCTTCAATAACAGAAACACAGATCGATGAGACTCGGATGGGCTACAAGCCAGTGGCTGTCCACTCTGCCACCATCTTCTTCTGTATCTCCGACCTGGCCAACATTGAGCCCATGTACCAGTACTCCCTGACATGGTTCATAAACCTCTATGTGCATTCTCTGGCCCACAGCAGTAAGAGCGAAGAATTGGACCTTCGCATTGAGTACATCATTGAACATTTCACCCTCAGCATCTACAACAATGTCTGCCGCTCTCTGTTTGAGAAGGACAAGCTACTTTTTTCCCTCCTCCTGACCATCGGCATCATGAAAGAGAAAAAGCAAATTAATGAGGAGGTTTGGTATTTCCTTCTAACTGGAGGAGTCGCCCTGGACAACCCCTTCCCCAACCCAGCTCCTGAATGGCTGTCTGAGAAGGCATGGGCGGAAGTGGTTCGTGCCTCGGCGTTGCCGAAAATGACGGGCCTGAAGGAACATTTAGAACAAAATGCTGAGGATTGGAGGCTCATCTACGACTCCACTCTGCCCCACGAGGAGAATTTCCCTGGATCTTGGAAGTTCCTTAAGGGATTGGAAAGGATGGTGATCCTACGATGTCTGCGGCCTGACAAAATCATTCCGGCCATTCGGGAGTTCATTGCTGAACACATGAGCAACATGTACATCGAAGCCCCCACATTTGATCTCCAGGGGTCCTACAATGATTCCAGTTGTTGTGTACCGCTGATTTTCGTGTTGTCTCCGGGTGCAGACCCCATGGCAGGTAAGGGCAAAATGTTGTATAAAGAACATAAATAGCCCAGAATGCATGGTCGGGTAACAACAGCATGTCCCTTATAGCAGGAATCTCAAACTCAGATGTTTTTTGTTTTTTGTTTTAATTTTTTTTTAAGATTTTATTTATTTAATTGACAGAGAGAGAGAGATCATAATTAGGCAGAGAGGCAGGCAGAGAGAGAGGAGGAAGCAGGCTCCCCACTGAGCAGAGAGCCCGATGTGGGACTCGATCCCAGAACCCTGAGATCATGACCCGAGCCAAAGGCAGAGGCATTAACCCACTGAGCCACCCAGGCGCCCCTCAAATTCAGATGTTTTGAAAGCCAGACTGGGGGCTGGAAGGGGCCACTGAAGATTTCTTCCCAGCCCCTACCCTCCACCAAAGGAAGAAGCTACTGCTCAGCTCCCAAGCATTGTGCTGTCTGATAATGTGAGCTCAGGATGGCCAGATCATCTGATTTTTCAAGAGAAATCAGAAATGTGGAAATCATCCATTTTTGCATCTTGATAACTCATTCAAATTTTTTCCTGAAAATTGTGAGGACCAGACCGGGGCTAGTTTTAAGCCTGCTGGCTGTTAGTTTATCATCTTTCTCTTAAATCATTTTCTCTGACTATTGCTTCTCCAAGTTAGGCTTTTCTTTTGATTTTTAAAGTAATTTTTTTTTGGATAATTAATACTGTGTGTAACTATGTATGGTTTAAAAAAAAAAAAGGCAATGCAGAAAAGTATAGAACTGTGGCTCAACCAGTGCCATTTTGTTCCCTCAAAGGACATTTGGCAAAGTGGGGAAACATTTTTTTTTTTTTTTTTTTTTTGGTCACAACTAGAGAGTGCTACTACAGTCTGGTAGATAGAAGCTAAGAATGCTGCTAACCATCTACCCTGCACAGGACGGTCCCCCACAACAAAGGATTACCCCCAAATGGCCCCAGAAGTTAGTAGTGCTGAGGTTGAGAAACCATCGTGCAGAGTGAAAGGTTCATCTTCCTTCCAGAAGTAACCATTATTACCACTTTGCGTGTCTTTCCAGAAACCAATTACTGTGTATTAACATGTATGAGTTGTTGACAGGAATAGATTAGTTTTCTGTTCTGTTGGATCTCAAAGCTTTAGTTCTCTCTGTTCCTGAATGAAGAAAGAGGACCAGAAATGCAAATGACAAATCTTGGCATTCTCCTGTGGAAGCTGGGGAGTTTGACACCTATCCCGACCCAGATACACCTGGGACAGCACCCCTGCACCCCTGCCCTGCAGAGGAAGTCAGAGGAGCGAGCCGAAATGAACTGGTACCCTCTCCCCTTTCCCATACCACCGTGACATTGTCAAAAATCAATTCATGCCCCCTCTCTAATAGCTTTGTTTTTTCCTCTATGTCCTTTATGTGTCAGATTTAAACAAGAGAAATGAGGGGAACTAGGAAAGGTAAAGAAGAGAAACGGAGGAAAGGTCAGAGTATGTTCTGTAAAATGAGGACAGGCCAGTTACATCCAAAGGCTTATGTTGCATATTCCTGTCGTCTGTGCTAGAGGCCTGATCCGACTCAGCTTGGATAACTTCCCCTGAGACCTCACGGCTACTGTGTCCCTCATAGTGCCTCACGCTAGGAAGCACGTGCTATCTGGTTGTCTTTCCTTTCCTGATTAAGATTGATGAAGGGAGGGTGCCTGGGTGCCTTAGTTGGTTAAGCAACTGCCTTCGGCTCAGGTCATGATCCTTGAGTTCTGGGATCAAGTCCCACATCGGGCTCCCAGCTCCACGGGGAGTCTGCTCCTTCCTCTGACATTCTCTCCTCTCATGCTCTCTCTCACTTTCTCTGTCTCTCAAATAAATAAATAAAATCTTAAAAAAAAAAAAAAAAAGATTGATGAAGGGACTCAGGCATTGCCAGTGTGATCCACCTCCCCATTGCACTTCCCTGGTAAAGCTTCCCATCAGCCTCACACTTAATGCGATGATGGTTCTTAATCTTGGCTGCTCATGGGAATCACCTTGGGAGGGCTTTAAGAAAAAGCTCCACTTGCAGGTCATGCCCTCAATCAATTAAATTAAAATCTTCGTGAAAGAGACCCAGCCATTGTGCTCTATAAGTTTTTCGAGTAATTCTAGGATGTTTTGGAAACAACTGACCTGATAATTTTTAGCAGTCTTAGCAAAATCATTCCCCAGGTCCCTTATTTCGTTAGGGGTTGCAAAATGGTATTTTAATTCTATCACTCCTTCCACATTTATTAGCTAGAACTCTCCTATAAAGAAGAATTTTCCTTTGTCAACTCTTTGGTTTACTTGGACTGTAGTTCAAAAAGGACCAGCAGAGTAGACTTTTGGTTCATTCCCTTGATTTCTCAGCTTTTTGGATTAATGAATTGGTGCCCTGGTAACCTGCAGTTACTTAAGCTGTTAAGATTTTCTTTGCACCATTGTGAGCGTATAGATTTTTCTTTTTCTTTTTTTTTAAGATTAATTTAAGGAGGGCACATATTGCATGGAGCACTGGGTGTGGTGCATAAACAACGAATCTTGGAACACTGAAAAAATTAAATTAAAAAATAGAAAGTTGTAACCTATGAAATAAGATAGAAACAAAAATAAAAATGACGATAACGAAAAAAAAAGATGAATTATTTATTTGAGAGAGAGAGAGAGACAGTGTGAAGAGGGACAGAGGGAGAGAAGCAGACTCTGCTAAGGGCAGAGCCCAACATGCGGCTCAATCCCACAGCCCTGAGATCATGACCCGAGACGAAATCAAGAGTTGGACGCTCAATTGACTGAACCACCCAGGCACCCCGTGAGTGCATAGATTTTGATGTAGTGGGTGTTTCAAACATGGCAATGTTTTATCATTCATCATTCTTTCCGATTCTCAAGTCATTCAGTCCCCAGCCTGTAGGGGCTCCTTCACGCCTAAAGTTCTCACACAATCCCAATAGTTTTTTATAGCTTTCCTTGCTGTATAGAATTACCATGTATGCCGGGCGCAGCTTGTATAGACATTTCTCGAAGGAATGCCAATTCTTTCTGTAGAGGCCATGGCATTTGGAAACCACAGTCTGGGTTCCTCCAGATGGATCATTGATTGCAGACCTTACTGCTTACTAATTGTCTTTCTGGCTATGTCTGTCCTCTTCTTTTCATCAGTGCTTTAAGTTTTCTTCAATGACTAATGCTTTCCATTTCTAGAAATTTAATTTGTTTTATCCCAAATCCGTGTATTTTTTTTCCCACAGAACTCTGAATTTTATTATGCTTTGTGGTCCTTCTTTAATTATTTTTTTAGATGTGCTTCCTTCATGGTCTTTTTCAGAGATTATATTGATCTGCTAGGACTACTATAACAAATACCAAAGACTCAGTGGTTTAAACAAGAGAAATTTATTTTCTCCAAGTTCTGGAGACTAAAAATCCAAAATCAAGGTGTCGCCAGGGTTAGTTTCTTCAGAGACCTCTTTTGTTGGCTTGTTTCTGGCCAGCTTCTCCCTGCATCTTTATATTAAGGTTTTCTCTTCATGAGTCTATGTCCCAGTCTCCTTGTCTTATAAGGACACCAGCCCTATTGGATTAGGACCTGATGTAATAAACTCATTTTAACTTAATTATCCCTTTCAAAACCCATCTCCAAATATAGCCACATTCTGAAGTCCTAGGACCACTTAACTGACTGAGCCACCCAGGCACCCTTCTTTTTTTTTTTTTCTTTTTTTTTTTTTTAAAGATTTTATTTATTCATTTAACAGAGAGAGAACACAAGCAGGCAGAGAGGCAGGCAGAGGCAGAGAGAGGAGCAGGCTTCCCGTGGAGCAAGGAGCCTGATGCGGGACTCGATCCCAAGATGCTGGGATCATGACCTGATCCAAAGGCAATTGCTCAATCAACTGAGCCACCCAGGCGTCCCTTTTTTTTTTTTTCTAAGAGAATAAATTGGAATGCCCGGGTGGTTCAGTTGGTTAAGTGTGTGCCTTTGGTCATTATCCCAAGGTCCTGAGATTGAGCCTCACATCGGGCTTTTTGCATGGGCGGGGGGCTGGTGGGGGGTGGGTAGTCTCCTTTTCCCTCTGCCTGCTGCTCTCCCTGTTTGTGTAGTTTCTCTTTCTGTCAAATAAATAAATAAAATCTTTACCCAAAAAAATAAATAAA